>VWZX01002400.1:0-397712 GCA_013399015.1 Galbula dea | reverse complement strand
GGGGGGTCCCAAAGGAGGGGTCTGTGCAAGAGGGGTGCAAAGAGGGGTTGCAGGGGGTTCTGTGCGAGGAGGGGGTGCAAAAGGGGAGGGGGTCTGTGCAAGGGGAGGTCTGTGCAAGGGAGGCGCAAAGAGAAGGGGTCTGTGCAAAAGGCGGGGTGCAAAGGAGAGAGGGTCTGTGCAACGGGGGTGCGATGGGGGGGGTGTGCAAGGAACAACAGGGTATTTGGGAGGGGAGGGAGGGTTTGGGGGGATTACCCCCTACCTGTTGCCCCCCCCGGCAGCCCGGGCAGGGCCGCGACGGAGGCGAGCGCGGCTCGGCCGAGGGCATCCGCGGAGCTGCGCGGAACTGCGCGGAGGCGGATCCCTCCTGCGCGGGGCGGGCAAGGGGAGGAGATGGGGATGGAGATGGGAAGGGGGAAAAGGGCTGGCAGCCTTGCGGCATGGCTGCATGGACAGCGAGATTCCTTCCCCCCACACTCCCCTCGGGAAGTTGGGTGCTGCTGCAGTGTGCTGGAAACACCACTCGTTAAGTGCCTTTGCTAATTGGACTTAGCTTCAGTCTCGGAGCAAAGGTGAGTGCAGCAGGTGGAGGTGAAATAGCTCCAAAAATTCCCCTTTGGAAGGATTCTTTTCGGAAGGGGGGAGGCAGAGGAATGTGTGTGATGTCAGCGCTGCAGCGGTGGTTAAGGTAGGAATCCCTGTGCTTTGGGTTCATGTGGCACGAACCCAGGGTGAAAAAATCGAGGATTTATTTGGTATCATTGCTGGTGACTGCTAGAGGGAGTGCTGATGTTTCCCTGTGCCTTATCAATGCCTCTTAAGGATCATTCGTGTGCTTGCCAGGGCCTGGCTGCAGCAAGGGGCAGAGCTGCCACCATCCTCCTCCTCCTCCTCCTCCCTAGGCAGCTGTGGAGGAAGGCTTCATCCTCACCGAAATGAAACAAGGATGCTCTGGAGATCATGGTCTGCGTGGCTGCACCTCCCCAAACTGTCCCTGCTTCCAGAAGTGGTGGGCAAAACACTGCCTCTTCTAGTGAGGCCACATTTGGAGGACTGGGTCCCGTTCTGGTCTCCCCTGGTCAAGAAGGACAGGGAACTTCTGGAGAGGGTACAGAAAAGGGCTACAAAAATGATTAGGGGACTTGAACATCTCTCTTCTGGGGAAAGGCTGAGAGAGCTGGGGCTGGTTAGCCTGGAGAAAAGAAGACTGAGGGGGGAGCTTATCAATGCTTATCAATACTTCATGGGTGGGGGTCAGGAGGATGGGGCCAGGCTTTTCTCAGTGGTGCCCAGGAACAGGACAAGGTGGAACAAGCACAAAGTGGAACAGAGGAAGTTCCATCTGAACATAAGGAGGAGCTTCTTTGAGAGTGGTGGAGCACTGGAACAGGCTGCCCAGAGAAGTGGTGCAGTCTCCGTCTCTGGAGACATTCCAAACCCACCTGGACCTGTGCATCCTGCTCTAGATGAACCTTAGGGGGATTGGACTACATGATCTCCAGAGGTCCCTTCCAACCCCTAATGTTCTGTGATTCTCACCTGAGCCATGAGCATCATTAATAGGTCACACATGGGTTTAGGAACCAGGCTGGAGCCCCCATGGCAGTGGGGTGGGAGCCCTACGAAGCATGAATGGGTGTGGGAAGCACAGCAAGGAAGGGCTCTTACCAAGGGAAAAGCCAGAGAAAACCACAGTCCCTAAAAGAAAAGGGAGAAACAGCCCTGCCTGTGTCTGTCCAATTTGCTAAACCCTCCAATATCTGCCTAAACTTGGGCTTTTGGCTGAACAAGCTGAGAATCTGGGGCAGTTCCTGCAACTTCAGGATGCTCCTTCTGCATCACTGCTGGCACTGCAGAGACCTTAGCTCAAATGCAGTAAAAACTATAGAAAAAGGCTTTCCTGATCAGAGAGCAGACTCTAAGAGAGGCTTGACATGAGATAAAGCAGCAGCATGTCACTGTCCCACACAGGGAGCTCTGCAGAAGCAGAGGGGTTTGGTGTGCAGGGTCCCCAGGCAGTGCTTAGGGACAGAAACTGGGTGAATCTTGGCATGTCAGTCTGATGAAAAATGACACTAAGCCCAGCTTGAGTCTTCCAAAACCTCAGACCTGCTCTGGATTGTGCATACAGCCAGCTCTCCAGGAGCAAAAAGGACCAAATCCTTGCCAAGCAGCATCTAGACTTTGTAAACTCTAAGAGGGTTTTGTAGAACACAGAAAATTCACTATGTGGATAAATGGTGCAGTGGCTTCTGAAGGGAAAGTTCTTTTTGAGAGCTTCCAGCAGTGTCTGCAACTCACCCACTAGCACTGAGCCAGGACTTTTGGAATATCAGTGGAAAGGTCTCTTTTTTTCCCTCCTGAAGTCCCAAAGGGTGGACAAACAACCCCCAAGGAGAATAAATGCCATTTTTGACATTCTTTCTTCATCTTCTACTCAGCCATCCCTGAAGGAGATCAAGTTCTTTATGCAGAAACTGAATTCTACCCAAGATAAATGCCTGGTTTCATGCATCATTTGCATGAGTGTTTGCTGCAAACTGTGCTTGCAAATGAGAGCAGTGTGTATGGCACCAGATAACCTGGATGGGCAGTGGTGGGAGCATGTAAGCAGAACTCAGTCTGGAATGAAAGCTAAGCTTCAGCAGAAAGGAACTCTGCCTTCCAGTGCAGGCACATGATTTTTATCATGAAAAAAAACAGGTTAAAACTGATTTGAGCCTTCCAAGAACACATTCAGCTGCTGAATGGAAGTCCAAATTATGCTTCTTAATCTAACCTTAATAATAGAGTAGTTGAGTCGCTGTGCTGGCAGCTTTGGAGTCTTTTTAATTTACTGATGTGAGAGAATTTCTCCATTAGTGCTTGTGCTATTTAAAAAATATGTTTCTTAAAGCTGGCTGTGGACTCATCCATAAATTAATAACCTTGCTTGAAAAAATCTTCCTTATTACTTTAAGTCCTTGTGAGATTCCCCTGAAGATATCATGGAAGATTTTCTCTCCATCCCCATCCCTCACATCCTTACTAGGGAGCAGCTAGGTTCATTTACAATTGATTCTGATCTCTCAAAGCAGGATTTCATTTCTCCCAGCTTCTGCCTGGAAGGAGACTCTGATGTTGCAGCAATCCAGACAAATCCTTCGTGTCCAGAGAGGGGCAAGGAAGGTGGGGAAGGGTCTAGAGCACAAGTGTTGTGAGGAGCAGCTGAGGGAACTGGGGTTGCTTAGCCTGGAGAAGAGGAGGCTCAGGGGAGACCTTCTCACTCTCTGCAGCTCCCTGAGAGGAGGTTGGAGCCAGGTGGGAGTTGGTCTCTTCTCCCAAGGAACAAGTGAGAGGACAAGAGGAAATGGCCCCTAAATTCTGGGCCATGTGGTCTAGGAGTAAGCATCCCACCCAGGCAAGCTATCTAGATGTCATGAACATGGATGGAGGAGATGTGAGAACATCATTCATCATCTTTGCTCTTGTTTCAACCTAAGAACTGCAGTAAAGGGAACATGAGGAGGTTTAGGAGATGAAGAAGTGTTGAGTAGCACCCAGGTACTGTTCAGATTACCACTTGTTAGGCTTTAATGTGTACAGTATACAAAGGAACCAGTTCAACTAAGTGGGAAAAGCTTTTTGTGTTAAGGATGAACATAATCTAATAGGGCCCTTTGACTTGATTCAATTAAATCCTTTCTTTGCCAATTAAATAATCAGCCAGAATTGAATAGAAGTGACTATCCCTGTGTCCTCCCACAGAATGATGACCTCTGAGATGCTGAAGGCTTCTGGAAGTTCTGCTGCTCCCTTTTTATCTGCCTGTGCCTCACTTCCACCACAGAAAGAATTGCCTTCTCTTGGTCTATTTACATTCTTTCTCATCTGCTCCATGTAGCTCTGCTTACAGCAACAATTCCCAGTGGAGAAGGCTGTGAATATCACCAGCTCCTTCCAGCACATCCTCTCAAATGGACCTTCTGTGGCTGGAAAGCAGATCACAAAGGATGGGATTTGGGATCTGTGCCTTGTGGCTCCTTAACGCCCTGGCATGCTTGCAGTGCAAACAGATGCCATTTGGCCCCTTCCAAATGTCACCAGAGGCATCTGGGTGGCTATTCAGCAGCAAAGAAGAGCTCACTGAGAAAATCTGCTCAGAGAGAAGAGAAAATTTCAGCAGCAGTCACCAGAGAAAGCCCTGAGATCAACTGTCTCCTGTAGCACATCTCTGCTGCCTAACTTCCATCCAACTATAGTATTGCTAACCAGAGAGTCCCAGAATGCCAGCCTGCTGTGGGCTGGAAGGGACCTCTGGGGATCATCCAGTCCAACCCCCTGCTCCAGCAGGGTCACCCACAGCAGCTTGCCCAGCATCACCTCCAGCTGCCTTGGCAATCTCTCCACACAAGGAGACTCCACAACCTCTCTGGGCAGCCTGGGACAGGGCTCCAACACCCTCACACCAAACAAGCTTCTGCTCAGCTGGCACCTCCTGGCTTCCAGTTGGTGCCCAGTGCCCCTTGGCCTGTCCCTGGGCACCACTGAGCAGAGTCTGGCCCCAGGCTCTTGCCCCCAGCCTTCAGCTTTTGCTCAGCATTGAGCAGCTCCCCTCTGGGGTTGCTCTTCTCCAGGCTAAGTAGCCCCAGGGCTCTCAGCCTTTCCTCCTGCCAGTCCTCTGCTTTGAGAGCCTTTGCTGGCCTCTCTCCAGTAGTTCCTTGTCTCTTGAGGGTGTCACCAGGACTGTTAGATCATCAGCAAACTGGCTGAGAGTCCACTCTGTCCCTTCACCCAGGTCACTGATGAAGATATCTACAAGTATGTAAATGTTTTTTCCCCCTCTTCAAAGGTTACATTTTTATTTGTGTATTTCTAATGACATTTGACCCCTTTCTTGCTCTGAAAATGCTGAGCACCAACCCCTTCCTCCTCAGCTGGAGCATCTTACACAACCCTGCTGAGGTGTTACTGCTGCACTGCAGCTGGAATTTGCTTTAGTTTTCCTAAGTTATTAAAACAAGATTTAACAGGGCTAAGGATGGGCAGGATAAAAAATTGGGGGAATATTCTGTTTTTCCCTGTGCTGCTGCAGTGACATATTTCCCCATTGCTCTTTCTGGGTGGATGAAAGGGTCCTGGTGACCTTCCTGTGCTGCATATCCCTTGGGACTGTGAAAACCAAACCCATTAATGTTTATAAAGTGTCTCAGACTGGGGGAATTACATCACCATGGTGAGATCCAAGCATAATGGATCAAAGCAAAGCCCAGACCCAGACTCCTCAGCTTAGACACATCTCAGTTCCCCAGTGCAAACCTCAAGGAGTCCCACTGAGAAGGGATAATTGAGAGAAAAAGGTGAACCCAGAGATTTTTTTTCCCCAGTAAATCCATTTTTAGGTTAATAGGAAGCAGATTTCTAGCCCCCTTGCAACCAAATGACTTCTCCAGCATATTTCAGAGCTGAGCACATCCATGGCACCAGCTTTTATTCACAGCTCTATTAAAGCCAGCATTTCTTTGATGAGTTGTAGCAACCCAGTGGATCTGTGGACCCTCAGCCTATGTTGGAATGTTCATGGGGAGGAGGTCAGCTGCCACCTTTCCACAAGCAGGTATCAGGGATGAGCTCCTGCAGCAACAAAGCCAAAGCTTTGAACATTTTTGGGGGGGGGTGTCCTGCTTTCTTGACTGTTGTGGGCAGCTGATTGCTGTTTGGTTTTGTAAAGCTCTAAGTGCAATCTCCTAGGAGTTTCAGGGCCAAACTGGGCTCAGGGGAAACCTAGGGGGGGGTTTTCTCCCCATGGAGGGACCACATGTGTCATCTGAGAGGCAGAAACTGTCTTACAGCTCCCACCTGGCTGGGGTTGGTCCATGCAAGTGAAGGGTGAATGAAGCCATTAAAAAACACAGAGTCAATCATGTTGACATGCTGCAGCTAGTTCCAAGATGACCTCATCTTCATCTCACAGGTCAATATATAAACCTTGGCAAAAACTCTAACTCTGGTCCACCCTCCTGTTTTAACATATCCCCTGCTGCAAGATACATGGGAAGAGCTCCCTTGTGTGGCATGGAGAAACACAGAATCATTTTGCTTGGAAAAGACTTCTTAAGATCATCAAGTCCAGCCATTAAACTAACACTGCCAGGTCACCACTAACCATGGCCCTCAGCACCACATCTCCAGGGCTTTGAAACCCCTCCAGGGATGGGGACTCCACCACTGCCCTGGGCAGCCTGGGCCAGGCCTTGACAACCCTTGTGGGGAAGAAATTGTTCTTGATGTCCAATCTAAACCTCTCCTGGCACAACTTGAGGCTGTTTCCTCTTGTCCTATTCCTTGTTCCTTGGGAGAAGAGACCAAGCCCCCCCTGGCTCCAGCCTCCTCTCAGGGAGCTGCAGAGAGTGAGAAGGTCTCCCCTGAGCCTCCTCTTCTCCAGGCTAAGCAACCCCAGTTCCCTCAGCTGCTCCCCACAACACTTGTGCTCTAGACCTTTCCCCACCTTCCTTGCCCTTCTCTGGCCACACTCCAGCACCTCAATGTCCTTCATGGAGTGAGGTACAATACAAGATTCATCTACCATGTTGGTAGCATCTTGAAAAGAAAAAAAAAAAGGCAAAGAAAAGGAAAAGCAGATTTACTGTCTCATGCTCCCCAGCCACAGTCTTCTGTTGTACCAGGGGCTGGTTCTGCAGAGGGGCAATCCTCAGACTAGGGGTGCCCTTGGTGTCAGTGCCACTGACAGAAGAAGGGAGGATGCCACCTGCACCAGAGCCTCCTTCCTCAGGAGGATGCTTTGCCTTGGGTAGCCTCCTAGGAACAACTTCAGTTTCTCTCATCTCAATTGCTCTCTACATTCCCTGAAATGCCTGTGGGAATTTTGGGGATGCTAATGCATGTCCTGGCTGGCAGGTGGCAATGGGGGAAAGTGCCCTGAGCATGCTAAATCCTTTCTCCTTTAGCCCCACTATAGAGCTCTCCATTTCTGCATTCATTTTAGGATTATTTTGGAAGCCTGAACCACACTCAGGATCTTATCTTTTACTTACCTCACAAATATTAAAGTAAAAATAAATCACATTTCTCTCTAGCATCTTCCTTTTCCAGGATGCTTTAGCTGACTCCTCCCATGGGCTCTGCCCTGCAGACCCTTCTTCTAGCTGGGGAGGCAGGGAAGGGTTGTTCTTCCACCAGCTTAGATGATGAGTCCAAATGGATGGGTACAGGTGTTTATTCCTGCCTCCTGCCCAGTGTAGGACAGTGGTTTTCCTATAACCTGCCAGGCTAAAGCATCTAGAGGATCCTGACAATACAAAGGCATCTGAATTTCACCTGTGCCTCTTGCTAATGTCAGCTCTTCCTAGGCATTGGTTTCACAGGACAAAGAAGCTGTCAGCTGAATGCTGATGCTCTGTTAATGACAGGGTACATTGACCCACCCTAGCATCTCATCATTGTTGCTGGAGGAAACACAGAAGCAACCCATAATCACCTTCCCTGCATCTGTCCCACTAACACCTCATTTAAGTATATAGTTGTCTGCTGATTGAGCACAGGATTTTGTTTTTCATGGCACCTCTTATCCTGCTTCAGAATCTCCCTGTTTATTGAAGGGTTTATATGATCCTTCTAATGGTGCCTGAAGAGCTGGTCCATCAGGTCTGCAAAGCAAAAGCCACCCCAGACTTCTTACCCTTCCCTTCTCAAGAGGACAGAGGATGTCTTGTAGGAAGTCAGGAGAACCTGATCTCTCAGGTCTGATCTGATTTTGCAGAGTTGTGCAAAAACCCAACCATATTCTCCCCCTCTCATCTGTGACAGGGAAGGGATGGGGAAATGCATTTCATCCAGACCTTGCCTGGAGCATGTCCAGAGAAGTGCAATGAATCTGGTGAAGGGTCTAGAGCCCTTCAGCTAACTTAGGTGAGCTTATTAATATGAAGATTATTGCTATTAATAGCTTCTCAGGAAAGTTCTCCCCAGGACTAGTGCACCAGAGAAGAGGGAGATGCCTTCAAATGAAGACTTGGTAGAGCAAGAGGGATCTGAGGGTAAGCTGATGTTCCCATCAGCAGGGAGCAGCACAGCTGGCTTCAGAGAAAGCCATGGCAGATATGTAGGACTCTCTGAAAAAAATCAGGATGCAGAATGCTAAATAAATAATCATTATTAAAAAGCACAGCTGGATGGATTCCTTAGAAGAACTTAAAGGTGTTGTTAAGCTCCAGAGCATGCAGGAGGTTCTGTGAGTAGCAGCACATTCATCACCCCTCAGGTCTTCAGGAGAAGACTGAAATCCCTAGGCTGGCAGGACTGCTGGCAGGGGGATGCTAAGATAGAAAACCTATTGATGGCAATCAGGCAGAGCAGGACAACTGCCAGGCTCTTGTCTCTGCTGACTGTCAGTAGGTTTGATGGATACAGAGATACATTTCTACAAAGCTGTTGCAGTGCTTTTCATTTTCCCCATGTCCACATCCTGCAGCTTGTCTGAGGCTAATGTGTTTATCCCATAAAGTTAGTGACTTCATGAGGCAGTGCCTGGCTCTAGGGCAGGGTTTGTGTTATTTGCTCCCAGTGCAGAGAGAGAAAATAAAACTTCATGGAATGTTTTAGGG
Source organism: Galbula dea (assembly GCA_013399015.1). Lineage (NCBI taxonomy): Eukaryota > Metazoa > Chordata > Aves > Piciformes > Galbulidae > Galbula > Galbula dea. The sequence goes on along the minus strand of VWZX01002400.1, from coordinate 389,109 downwards.
GTGTTGAGCACAGTTTGTCACACTGCCAGAGGCCCAAGGGTGGACACTGTGCTTGGAAACATCTGAGAGCTCACAACTGATGGAGAAGGTGTGAGCTGAGGGGTGGAGAATACAGGGCTGGTAGGAGAGGAGCTCACTCTGTCATAGCCATCCCTCATGGACCTGGGGACAGGCTGAGAGTTGGGGGAGGAAAACCTCATGAAGTTCAACAAGGGCAAGTGTAGAGTCCTGCACCTAGGGAGGAATAACTGCATGCACCAGGACAGGTTAGGGGTTGAGCTGCTGGAAAGCAGCTCTGAAGAGAAGGTCCTGGGAATCCTGGTGGACAAGAGGTTCACCAGGAGCCAGAAATGTGCACTTGGGGCCAAGAAGGCCAGTGGGCTCCTGGGGTGCATTCAGAAGAGTGTGACCAGCAGGTGGAGGGAGGTTCTCCTCCACCTCTATTCTGCTCTAGGCAGGCCACAGCAGGAGTCCTGGGTCCAGTTCTGGGCTCTCCAGTTGCAGAGAGACAAGGAACTACTGGAGAGAGTCCAGCAGAGGCTCCCAAGAACCTGAGGGCACTGCAGCATCTGTGGCAGGAGGAAAGGCTGAGAGCCCTGGGGCTGCTTAGCCTGGAGAAGAGCAACCCCAGAGGGGAGCTGCTCAATGCTGAGCAAGAGCTGAAGGCTGGGGGCAAGAGCCTGGGGCCAGACTCTGCTGAGTGGTGGCCAGACCCAGGCCAAGGGGCACTGGGCACAAACTGGAACCAAGGAGGTTGCAGCTGAGCAGGAGGAGAAGCTTGTTTGGTCTGAGGGTGTTGAAGCCCTGGCCCAGGCTGCCCAGAGAGGCTGTGGAGCCTCCTTGTGGGGAGAGATTCCCAAGGCAGCTGGAGGTGACCCTAGGCAAGCTGCTGTGGGTGCCCCTGCTGGAGCAGGTGGTTGGACTGGATGATCCCCAAAGGTCCCTTCCAGCCCACAGCAGGCTGGGATTCAGTGAAACACTGTGGTACTTGTTGGTACATCCAGATTCATGTTCCTAGAGTGAATGTTTGGCCAGAGCTGCACTGAGGAGGGTGATGCTCCATCCCTCACACCCTCATTATCCAAAAGGTCCAGGACAATCCTGAGAAATGGCTTAGAACTGTTCAATTTTCTTTTTTTTTTTGTCTTCTGCTGACACCCCATTAAAACTAAGAGTTCATAATCTCCACTGGACCAGCTCACCTCAAGATAAAGATCTGCCTCATTTGCACTCATATAATTAGCAATTACCCTAATTTCACTTGTATTAAATTACTTTTTTTTTTTAAAGAAATGTTATCTTTTCTGATGAAAAATAAAATATAAAGCAGCTTAGGTCTACTTCAGACTTTGATAGAAAGCAGCAGCATCATTATCCTGCTCTCAGATATAATGTCTAGACACTTCTAATGAAAATATTCATTATTGCTAATTTGTATCTCAATTCTAGGACAGAAATCAAATGAAGATGTCAAAACAGAGCTACCTCTTCCTGAGGCAAAAAGGAGATGTGGTGACCCTCAGGTGCTTCCAAAGGTGAGCTTAGCTTGTGTGAAGGGAAAGCATCTCAACATCCTCCTAACTGGGGGCAGGGCTGGATGAAAGGTGAGCAGAGAGAATCAGAAGGGGATAATAGTGTGAGAATCTGGAGCTGAAATCTGGGGCTTCAAAGAGGGCAGAAACCAGCAGCAAAATAGGGGAAGAGCAGAGAAAGCTTGCTCAGAGGGGTTTAGTGTGGTGAGGCCATAGAGCCAGAGGGAGTAAAGTAGAGGAGAGTAAGGGGCTTGCCTCCTGACACCCCTCTGCATTTCAGCAGGACTGGAAAATCTCACATCCCTTTGGCTTACTGGAAAAGTCCCAGCCTTGAACTGCAAGATGTGTTTGATAGAGGTGGTGATAACTCTTGGGGGGTTAGGAGAGACTTTTCCTGAAGATAAAGTCTGTTTTCAAGTGTACTCCTTACATGCTAGTAACAAACCTTCCCATTAGCTGAAAGAAATATTTCCTAGCCATCTCCCTGAGCTGGGAGAGGAAAGATCAAAGAATCTTTTGCCAGGAAATAGGGACAAACACTTACAAATAATAAAATGTCAGTGAATATTCATCTGAACTCCTAAGCAAATTTGCCCTTGTCATATTTACATCTCTCTCATGTTCTCTTTCCCTGCAATGGAGTTTTATTAACAGCAACACTCACAGAAAATGCACTTGAAGCCTGAATGCCCATGGGAGATGAATTCTGAATTCACTTGCTGTGTGCACTCACCCCAGAAGCTTGATCATCATTGTTTATTATACTTAATGTTGATATTGTGGAATTATTTGTCAGGTCAAAAAGGCTGAGATGCTCCTGGTGCAGGTGGCTGAACAAACACTGTCCTAGGCTTACAGAGATCTCCTCCCTCTCCAGCAACAAACAGTGATGTGAGAGAAGTTGGAGCAGGCTGGCTCATGTAAAGAGGTGAGCTGGCAGATGCCCAATTGCAAGGTGAAGAACAAGCACTGGGGTAAAAAAAAAATATGTCAAAAAGGTTTCTACAGTTTCCCCCCAAAAAACAATGGAGAAAGTTCAAGTTGCACCAGGGGAGGTTTAGGTTGGGTATCAGGAGGAATTTCTTCCCTGTGAGAGTTGTTAGTTGTTGGCCCAGGCTGCCCAGGGCAGTGGTGGGGTCACCATCCCTGGAGGGGTTTAAAAAACATCTAGAAGTGGTCCTAGGGAGATAGTTTAGTGATAGGTTGATGGTTGGACTTGATGATCTCAGAGGTCTCTTCCAACCTGAATGATTCTGTGATTCTATATCCAGTGGCTGGCCAGATCTCAGGGAGGGGAGGTTCAGACTGTACATATGAAGTAGACTCAGGAATTTAAAGCTCTTCAGAAACATCCTTGTCAAAGCTCTTTTACTGCCTGAAGTCCATTTCCACAGACTCCAGCCTTCCCTGGGGAGCTCAGATTTCAGTGCTGGCAGTGCCTTGAGTGTTTACAATGGATTCTTACATTTTCCATTCCCCTCCTCTGCTCCCTATTTGCATCTCTCCATGCTCCCACCAGTGGCACCCACTGCTGCACACCACAGCCTCCCCCAGCACATTCCTGGCAGGACAGTGGTGGCTTTGGAGCAGGAACCACATCCCTGGTCACCAGCCCAGTTAGTACCTTCTCACCCCTCTAAGGCAGCAGCAGGAGATTGCTGTACAGGGCAGGGTTACTCCTTCTGCTCCAAAGATACCTCTGGGGGTTTTGGGGTGGACATATAGGTGGCACTTTCTGCAGCAGAAGACCCTGGCTTTGCTCAGTCATCTGTGCCCTAAAGACCTCATTGCAAAGCCTAGCTGCCCCTGCTTGAGCTAGCACTGGACTTCCAAGAGGATTTTGCTGCAGGGTGCCAGATGAACTGTATCTGGGGGGTTGGAAGGAGGCAGAGGGTGGTTTCCAGCCTATCCTTCCAACCCTCAGGTACAGCAGGGCTGCAAGCACAGAATCATGTTGGAAGAGACCTTTAGAGTCTAGTCCAACCTCCCTGCAGCAAGCAGGGACATCTGCAACTAGAGCAGATGTCAGAGCCCCAAACAACCTGACCTGGGATGGTTCCAGGGATGGGACATCTCCCACCTCTCTGGGCAACCTGGGCCAGGCTCTCACCACCTTCAGTGTGAAAAGTGTCCTCCTCCTATCTAGTCTGAATCCCTGCTGGAAACAGGGCAGGGCTCTACACCCACTGACTGCAGCACTGGCAAATTACCAACTATTAAGGGCTGATGACCAAAAAACCCTCTGAAATGGAAGCTGAAGTTACAATAATAAGGATGCAGAGGAGAGAAAATTGCAGTAGGACATGCACTGATCTTACACATTCCCTGGGAAGCGGATTCTCTGCCAGGAGGATGGGTTCAGAGCCACCCCTTGGAGCAGGGTCAGGTCTCCATCAGCTTCCCTAGCCCTTATATACAACTGTGTCTTTTAATTATCACCCACCCCAGCTAGATCAGGGCTGCCTGGGTCAGTTTGCAACAGGCACCATGGTACACCAGTCCTCTGTTCCTCTGGAGAAGCAGTGGGTGTTACTGGCAACCTAATTACATGGCATCAATAATTACCAGAAATTTAAATTGCCCCAGAGATGTTCCTAAGTAAATCAACTATGATATTTCCCAACCTTCCCTTCAACTACAGGCCACTGAGGTGCCACTGGGATGGAAGTGGGAAGCTGCAATGAGGTGAACGTGAGGAGAAGAGGAACCTGACGAGGCAAAGCAAGAGAAAGCAGCACTGGTGACCTTGTGGCTGAAAGCACTGTGTGAAAAGTTGATGGCCTGGGGCACCTGCTGAAATGAAATTGCTTCAGAGTAAGCTCAAGCTGCTTTTGAACCTCATTTGGGATCCAGAGAGTTGGAGAAGGGATGAGGAAGAAATCGGCACCGCTGCTGTGTCTTGCCCTCCCCTGAGGGGTAGCATGGGTCAAGCACATATTCTGGTCATCTCTGATCCTTGCCTGCTGAGACTGTGATAAGGGTCCAGAGAAGGGCAAGGAAGGTGGGGAAGGGTCTAGAGCACAAGTGTTGTGAGGAGCAGCTGAGGGAACTGGGCTTGGTTAGGCTGGAGAAGAGGAGGCTCAGAGGAGACCTTCTCACTCTCTGCAGCTCCCTGAGAGGAGGTCAGAGCCAGGTGGGAGTTGGTCTCTTCTCCTATGTGACTAACATAAGAGGAAATGACCTCAAGTTGTGCTAAGGGACATTCAGGTTGGATATGAGGAACAATTTTTCCCTGAAATAGCTGTTAGGCATTGGCCCAGGCTGCCCAGGGCAGTGGTAGAGTCACCATCCCTGGAGGGGTTCAGGAGTGTAGCCCAGGCACTTGGTGACATGGTTTAGTGGTGTGGGGGTGTTGGGTCAACTGTTGGACTTGTTGATCTTACAGGTCTTTCCCAACCTAAATGATTCTGTGTTTCTAAGGGAGGTGCCAGATGAGCTGAAAACCCCTTCTCCAGGACAATATTCTGTTGGGTGCAGAGGAAGTCAAGGTTGTGTTTTATGGTGTGAAGTGGTTAACTCTATGGCTCCTCTAAACCAGAGAATTAACAACACTGAACTTCAAAACACCAACCAAAAATTAAAGGCAACCCAAAGAATGTTCTCTTAACTGTAGGAGCCTGCTACATTAATGCTGCTCTAGGAAAATTCATTTACAATTCAGCTATTAAATTGCAAACCATTACCAGTTCCTTTATGGGTTTATATTCCTCTAACAAATTTATTATGTAATTACCCTCTGCAACACTAGTGATTCCAGCAAGAGAAGTTGAAATAAGGAACCTAGTGCAAAACCCCAACCACTCTGCATTTTCCAGAGGTAATTTGTACAAAAGGGGACAAACACTATGGTGGGGTTTTCTGCCTGGGACAAGAAGACATTTGCTTATGGAGGTGGAGCCTTGACTATAAACTGGCTTTAGTTATCAGAGAAACCCAGAATCCCAGCATGGTGGGGGCTGGAAGGGACCTTTGGGGATCATCCAGTCCAACCCCCTGGTCCAGCAGGGGCACCCACAGCAGCTTGCCTAGGGTCACCTCCAGCTGCCTTGGCAATCTCTCCACACAAGGAGACTCCACAGCCTCTCTGCAAAGCCTGGGCCAGGGCTTCAACACCCTCACAACAAACAAGCTTCTCCTCCTGCTCAGCTGGAACCTCCTGGCTTCCAGTTGGTGCCCAGTGCCCCTTGGCCTGGGTCTGGCCACCCCTGAGCAGAGTCTGGCCCCAGCCTCTTGCCCCCAGCCTTCAGCTCTTGCTCAGCACTGAGCAGCTGCCCTCTGGGGCTGCTCTTCTCCAGGCTAAGCAGCCCCAGGGCTCTCAACCTTTCCTCCTGCCAGAGATGCTCCAGTGCCCTCAGCATCTTGAGAGCCTCTGCTGGACTCTCTCCAGTAGTTCCTTGTCTCTCTGGAACTGGGGAGCCCAGAACTGGACCCAGGACTCCAGACGTGGCCTCCCTCAGGCAGAGTAGAGGGGGAGGAGAACTTGTTTATATTTAGTAAATACCCAAAGTTTTGGTGTTGAAGACCTGGGGCTCAGACCCCAAGCAGGACCAGGTTCAGGGCTATACCATGTGCCATTCTGAGCCAGAATGGGCAAAACTGGGCAACAGAGGTGGGATAGAAGCACTCAGCTCCAACAGCTGCCATTTATTGCTGTAGGAAACACAATTGCTTTGCAGGACTCAGGATTGCTCCAGTGGTTCTCTGAAACAGCTCAGCTGGAAGTCCCCCCATGGGCCAAGGGGCTCAGCCAACCCTCAGCCAACAGAAAATATCATAACATAAAAAATAAATGAGAAAGGCATTTTCTGCTTCTCTCTTTCCACCATTGCCAAATAAATCTGTAAATAAATAAATAAACTAACTCTTGGGCATCCTAAAAAAAAGCACTGCATAAAGGGGCATTAAGCAGGACACACATTCCAGAGGCAGAATGACTGGATTATTGTTGGAAGATGCAAATAAACTCACATCATGTGCTTCTTTTTCTTTTTGTTTCCCCTCTCTCCTATTTCTTTCTGTACCACCCTCATCAAAAGGAGGAGATGGTGCTGCTGCCCAGCTCAGGAATCTCTTCAGCAGATTAAAGACCCAATTATGTTGGATTTAGGGAAGCTGCTGCCTCCTGTCCAGTCTGAATCTGCCATGCTTCAGAAAACCTCAGATTAAACATTCCCAGCTCCTGCAACCTCAACTCCCTGAAAGGAGGCTGGAGAAAGGTAGGAGTTGGTCTCTTCTCCCAAGGACTAAGTAACAGGAGGAGAGGAAACAGCCTTAAGTGGTGCCAGGGGAGGTTCAGGTTGGATATTAGGAAAAACTTTTTCCCCAAAACGATTGTCAAGGCCTGGCCCAGGCTGCCCAGGGCAGTGGTGGAGTCATCATCCCTGGAGGGGTTTAAAAGCCCTGGAGATGTGGTGCTGAGAGCCATGGTTCAGTGGTGACCTGGCAGTGCTGCTTAAAAGGTCTCTTCCAACCATAATGATCCTGTAATTCTATGATCACCACCCAGCACCTCCCTGGCTATGCCACAAGCATAAAATCAGCTTCTTGGAAACAATTCCCTTCTCTCATTGGATTTTCTCCTACCTGGATCTCCCAGTGGCTGTCTCTCACCCCATTCTTATTACCTGTGATCACACCTCAAAGCTTTACTGCAGGCACATGTCCTTAGGATGCACTGAAATAGGTCCCACAGTGCACTAACACCCCTCTGGGATCTGATACAGACTCCAAAGAAGAGGAAGGTAAAGGAACAACCCCCTAATTCCTTTTCCAATTATCATTATTATCCTTGATGCTAATAATATTCTAATTATACTATCACAGAATCCTTAAGGCTGGAAGAGACTTCTAAGATCATCAAGTCCAACCATCAACCTAGCGCTCTTGCAGGCTTTATTTGTTCATGTGGAAAAGGAGGGGTTGGGCTGTGGGGAGGGGTCCCAAGGGCTGGTGAATGCAAAGAGAAGGCAAAGCAGGAGCTCTTGCACCTGGAGCAGGATGCTGAGCCCACCCCCAGCCAGCGGGAGGAGAGCTGGATGGAACGTCCCTGCGGCAGGGTCCTAGCAGCTCCCTACGACCTGGTGAATCCTAATGGCACAGCAAAGGCGTTTAGTTATGCAGGAGGCATCTCCAGGGGCTCACACATCCTGAATCACTCCTTAGAAGAGCTGAATGGCACAGACCTCCCCCTCCTGCGCAGCCGCTTCACGCCGCCGGAGCCGCTCGGCTTCTGCTGCCCGGGCTAACGAGGGCTGACTTCGGGAGGAGTAGTGAATATTCAGCCCTAAGTGTTTGCTGGGGGTGGAATGACATAAACCTCGAGGTCAAACCTAAGGAGCTTACACAAGCACAGCACCATCCTCTTCCCCAATAACACTGCAAAGAGTCTGGGGGAATGAGCTCCCAAATTGGGATAATTTATTCCACTGAGCCCTGTGCCAACACAGCTCAGACTGGCGTAGGATAGACTCACTGGGAGCAGCCAGGCTGGGCTTTGTAAGGAGGAGGAGGAGGAGTCTCAGTGAATTAGACACCCAAATCTCACTGGATTCAGCAGGAACCAGCTATTGAGGCAGCCCAAGAGGATTTTTCTTCTTTTGGTTTGTCTGTTAGCTGAAGTGCCACTGATTAGTGTGGGTGACTAGTAGATTTCCATCAAGTGTGTGGGGAGAAGGAGTAAAAAACTGGTCTCTTCTCCCAGGGACCTCAAGTTGTGCCAGGGGAGGTTTAGGCTGGACATGAGGAACAATTTCTTCCCCACAAGGGTTGTCAAGCCCTGGCCCAGGCTGCCCAGGGCAGTGGTGGAGTCGCCATCCCTGGAGGGGTTTCAAAGCCCTGGAGATGTGGTGCTGAGGGCCATGGTTTAGTGGCATGGTGATGATAGGTTGATGGTTGGACTTGATGATCCCAGAGGTCTCTTCCAACCTTAATGATTCTGTGGGTTTATGATTTCCCTGCTTCACCCAAGGGAAGGAAAGCAACAGTGTGAGGACAGGCAGCTGGTGCACAAAGTACAGTAAGAACTTGCATCTGGGCACCCAGACCTTCACCACATCAACAACCCAAGGGAGGTAACATACCAGCTGAGTGCATCCCCTGGCCAGTTTGCCAGGCTCAAGGGGATCAGTGCAACTACTGCCTTGGCCATTATTGGGGTGCTGAAGGCCCTTGGTCCCCACCTGTGCCCTAGGAAGTCACATGTGCCATGGAGCTGGTGGTTGCTATAGTGACTGTGGATTTTCTTCAAACTCCTGCAAAAAGGAGACTGAAGGCCCAAGAAAGCACAGAAGCAGCAGTTCCTTTGCAGGGAGGTTTTTGGGCCATGTATGGATGCTGTAGAACACCTTGAGCTGTGATACCACCTTCAGCTGAACAAGCTGTTCCCTTCAAACCAAGCCATGTTTGCCCTGTGGGGGTTCTCTCTGTCCCATGGCCAATATCACTGATGAGTTCTTTGCTGGCTCCTCCTGACAAGGTGTCAGTCTTTGTCCAGCAACTATATTTATTTCAGCAGTCTCCAATCATGGAACCATAGAATGCCCTGAGTTGGAAGGGACCCACAGGGATGATGGAATCCAACTCCTGTTTATGCACAGGACAACCCCAAAGTCACCCCATGTGTCCAAGAGAATTGTCCAGATGCTTCTGGAATTCCATGAGAGTTGGTGCTATGACTGGATCCCCAGCCTATTCCAGTGCTCCTCCACTCTCTGGGTGAAGAACATTTTCCTAATATCTAACCTGCCCCTCCCCTGGCACAGCTTCATGCCATTCCCTGTGTGCTGTAGCTGGACACCAGAGAGAAGAGATCAGCTCCTGGCCCTCCTTCATCTCTGGTGAAAGGTTATCTAAAAGCTCAGCTCCTCTGTCAACAGAGAAACTGGTTCTTAATTGCAGCCCTTTGTGGGGGGGATGAACCTTCTCCCTTCATTCTTGTATTTTTTAAAACACTCAGAGAATTATTGAATTGCTTTGGTTGGAAGAGACCTTTAAGGTCATCAAGCCCAAGCATTAACCCAATACTGCCAAGTCACCACTAACCCCATGTCCCTCAGCAGCACTTCTACACATGAGAAGGTGCAGGACTGGCAGCTGGAGGAGCAAAACCCTCAATGATCCAGATTCCAGCCCAGCATGTGGCAGAGCAGCTCAGATCCTTCACCCAGCCCTGGTAGTGATGGGATCCAGAGCAAACATCCCAGTCTGGAACTGGGTTAATCCAGCAGCCTGAAGCACAAGAGCTCTCCAATGCAATACCTCAATTCAGCTTTGCCCTTTGATATTTTTAAAGGGTGGTTTGTCTCCCCTCCCTTCCCCTCCTCAGCCTCCAGGAGTCAGGGTAAATCAATAATCCCAGCACTTGGAGTTTGATGGTAGCCAGCCTGGAGGTGCCACTCCCCAGTGATCTGTATGCATGTGAGCACAACACTTCCTAGACAGCTTTAAATAAAGTGGCTGGCAAAATCCCACAGGAATATTTAGTTAGGATAAGAAACATATAGAAACACAGCTTTTGGAGCCATCAGGCAGTAACTTTTTTGTTTCCATGGTGACTAATGTTTGTGTTTATATCTGGTCCCAGTGTTTCTATCAGATTGTGCTTCACAGAACAGCTGTTACAAGTCAATTCACCAAGACAGACGATGCTGATAAGGAGCAAAGTTGCCATTCTACACAAATGCACATTTACTTAATCAAAATCCCAATAATTCAAACCAGGAAAAGATCAGTGCTTCCAAAAAAAATTGATGATCAGGGCAGCTGCCTGATGGCAAGAGATGGGAAATGGCCATGGAATAGCTGTTGCCTAATAAGAGGGTGATAGAAAACAGAGTAGAAAATAAATACAGCTCCAAAACCACTAGTAACTTTATTGAATTTGGCCATGATTCTTCTCTCTCCTTGGGCTCTACACACAAGTGAGATGCCTAACAATGTCCTCCTGCTGGTTTGGATGAAGCTGTCAATGAAAAGGCTTAAGGGGGACTGGTGGCTCCCTAGCCTCCTGCCTACCTGCATCCCTCTACAGCACCTCATGCCTCTGCAAAGCTGCTGAGAGCAGCCAGAGGAACTGAGCACAGGCTAATTTGGGCTTCTGGATCTAATAATTCATCTTCCTCAAATAGTCCATCCCTGTGGCTGTTTTAGAATAGCTCCTTTTCCAGTTCAACTTAAATACTGATTTCATTTTTTTCCCCTCATGTTTAGCCTCTTGGAACAGTATTTGAGGCTTCTTTTAGCCTCTTTATTAATGTAGTTGCAGGCAAAAAACCTCAGAATATGAGCTGCCTGGTTGGAGCTAAGCTTGATTGAAGCCTCCACAGAGGGGCTGTGGGTTCAGCACTTTTCCCTGGGCTGACCTTGTACCACTGAAAGAAGGTTGGTGCCACAGTCACCTCTGACATTCTATTACCTTTAGTTTTTCCCTGGAAAGGTCAAAGTATCCAAGATATCCAGGCAAGGCCAGGAGGTTCTGGAGGTGCTGGCACATCGGGAGGTGGCATCTTCTCACAGGGCCCAAGTAGGCATTAGGCTATTGGGCTGCCTCTCTCCTGTGGCTGGGTCATGCCACAGGCAGGGGTGGGTCTTTAGGTCCAGTGGTACCAAAATAAGGTAAATAAATCTGCTTTTAGTTACACAGCAAGAGATAAGTCCCCTGCTCCTCTTGCAGGAGACCTTGGCTTGAACTGGGCCACCCGCTTCTGCCACTGCACAATAGGAGAGCTCTAAGGAAATTGGGGCAAAGCCAGAGCAGTACACCAGGAATAATGAGAGGTCTGAAAGAATGACAATGTGGTGCAGGAAAAAGAAAAAACCAACCCCAATATTGTCCTGCCTCTAGGCTTCTTGCCTTCCCATAGCCCCATTCCCACCCCAGACCTGTCCAAGCAGCCCCGTGGTCTCTCTGCACATCTGCCCATGCAGGGTGGTGGGATTGCAGGAGGGAAGACCTGCCTTCACAGGCTGCTGGCTTACTCCTCCAGTTGTCTTCTTCACAATCTCTCTCTCTGCTTGCACAGTCCCTCACCCAAAACCCTATCAGGGACCAACAATTCATCCATGCAACACGAGGCACCAAAGCAGTAGCAGTCAGCTACCCCCCAGCACTTGTTGCCATAAATATCTGGAGTGCACGGGCACTGGCAAGGACTGCAGAGCTGCTTATCATTTTAATCACTTCTAAATCCTGGCTCATCACACTGCAGAACTTGAAACCTAAGGAAATGATTTTCATTGTTAGCCTCCTCCTTCTTAATCTGAAAACTTCCTGCCAGTAATTGAAATTCCTGCTCAGCACAAGGCAAAGCCTTATCTACTGCCTTGTTTAGTCAAATTAAGAGAGATGGGACTTGACTCTAGATTTGCTAAATATTTTTTCCCCTGCCTTCAGAAACATTTATTACACTTTGCATTGCACACACTGCTCCAACCTCCCACCAGCTGCAGAAAGACACTGGATTAGTTTAATCAGAAGCGAGCATCGTGCTGGAAGTAGCTGTAACATGGCCCAACAGGAAACCTGGTCCTGCAGACTCCCTGGGAACAAAGATTCTAGCTTTCCTTTCCCCCCTTCTTTGTGACTAGCAATCAAACTCTAAAAATAAAGTCAGATACACCAAATCATCCTGCCATCAGGGCCTGAAAAATATTTCAGGGAAGCATCTGTCATGGTGCTTCCATTATGCATCTCCATTCCCCAGTTCTCTATCTCCACTTTTCAGATTGCACTAGGCTGGAACTTGGCACACACCTTGCAGATGATGCTGTACCAGTTTGCTTAACAGCAGCCTCTTAATATTCCTGGCAGCCAGGCAGCATGGGGAGGCTGCACTTCTTCCCCCTGTCAGATCCAGGGATGCAAACACCTGCAGCTCCCACGGATTTTGGCTGAAGCCAAAGATACCTTCAGCGCTTCCCAAAAATCAGGCCATGTGCTCTGCCAGCTTTGTTCATGCATCAAATCCTCCCTTGAAGCATTAGGGATGCCAAGGCTGCTCTTTGATGAAGCCAGCAAAGCTCCTGATCTACAGAAGGATAAGGGAGTGCAAGAAGAGGGTAATGCCTCAGTGAAACTCCTTTTCCCCTATGCAAGGCTTCACCTCCTCTTGCAACCAACCCACTCTGCTCTGCTCCTGCCACTCATCACCAATTGCTCTTCTCCCTGCATGAGTCCTGGCTTGGCACCAGTGGAAAATCTTCATTATTCCCAGTTCTGGACATCAATCCACTCTTGAACCATTAGGGATCAACTCTCCCTTGAAGCATTAGGGATGCCAAGGATGCCCTAAACTGAAGCCAGTAAAGCTGCTCCTGATCCACGGGAGGATGATGGAGGGATAATGAGGGTAATGCCTCAGTGCAGCTCCTATTTCCCCTATGCAAAGCTTCACCTCCTCCTGCATCCAACCCAAAGAGGCCAGTCCCTGCTCCTGCCACCCATCAGCCATCGTTTTCCTCCCTGCATGAATCCTGGCTTGGCACCAGTGGAAAAAATCTTTCTTTATTCCCAATTCTGGAGAAAGAATTGGGCAAAAGGAATGGAAATACCTTGTGTCTCCCAGACTCACCTCCTGCTACTGCCCAAGACTCCTCTGCCATCTCTGGGGTTCATCTTTTCAAGCTCCACACCAAATATTTAATCACAGACATCTTCCCCAGCAACAGCCAACAGTAATCCAAGCTCTTCCAACAGTTGCTGCAGCCCCAGGGAAGAGCACTTCATTTATTTGCTCCTTCCTCTTGGAAAACAGAAATATTTAAGAGCTAATTTAAGCAGGGACTAGGCAGGAACCTGCAGAAGCTCTTTGTGATGGTCCTGCTCCATCCAGCCAGGACAGGCAATATGCAGTTGGTATATAGGATCTGTAAGGTCTCTCCTTGCTTGGAAAGCAGTAGATGAGGCGATGAGATTCAAGACAGTTTTGCTTTGCAGACTATTTGGGTTTTAATACTGGGGAAAGTGGGAACATATGTGAGGGGGGATGGGCAGTGGCAGCATTTGTAATGCTTAATTTACTAGAACCACACATTGCACAGATCTCCCATCCTGCTTCATTCAGAGAAACCAGCATTAAACTACCAGCCTGCAGAGAGAGAGATCAAGCACCAACCTTTTAAACACTGCCAGGATGGGACATCCTTTCCCAGAGATGTCTGAGGCCAAAACCATCATCCTCATCACCATCCAGCATGGGGAAAATCTTCATTTGCTTTTTTTCCCCCCTATTAAAACATGGGACTGTTTAGTTTGGAGAAGGCTCATGGGAGGCCTTGTCTCTCTCTACAATTCCCTGAAAGGAGGTTAGAGCAAGATGTGGCTTGGTCTCTTCTCCCAGGTTATCAGAGAGAGGACAAGAGGAAATGGCCTCAAGTTGCACCAGGAGAGGTTTAGACTGGATATCAGGAAGAATTTCTTCTCTGAAAGAGTTGTTAGGCATTGGCCCAGGCTGCCCAGGGCAGTGGTGGAGTCACCATCCCTGGAGGGGTTTAAAAATGTATTGAACATATAGAAAAAAAAGGTAGGGATGTGGTTTAGTGGCATGGTGGTGCTAGGTTGACAGTTGGACTTGATGATCTTAGAGGTCTCTTCCAACCTTAATGCTAATTCTGTGATGGAGCAGAGCTGGTCGCTTCCCATGTGGCTGCACTCTACCAGGTCCAAAGGAAGACACTTAGATTTTAATGTTATTTCAGAAGTCACAGCCAAGCTTTTTCTTCCAGTACTAAAACCCATGAAATAAGTGAGACTGAGACAGGTACAACAGGAGGAGGGGAGCAGGATCAGGCCCTGTGTTTGAAAACTATTTAATTTATAGCCTCTCAGTATACGATTTATTAAGCAAGAAAAATACCTCTTGCCTCCCAAATGTCACCGTATCCACCCAGCTCCCTCCAATCTCTGAATGGATTTACCAGTGCCAGGGGCAATCTCATTTTCTAGAAAACCTGGTTTTACTGCCTAATATTGCAAGGCAGTCTATAGCCGATCACTTCAATAGGCTTTTCCCAGGCAGGGCAAGGCTGAACGTCTCATTTCCCTCAGACGCCCTGCAGCAGGCTCCGTGCGGGGGTGGCGAGAGGAGCGATGAGAGCGAGCGGAGCGGCGGCGCTGCCTGTCAAATTAAAAATGTGATTAATTCCAAATCAGGGCTGTTTGCTGAGATAGTCTCCACTTGTTTCATCTCCCTAATTGCAGCCTGCTTGAGATCTGATGGAAGGAGAGAAAGGCTACACGCCCTCGGTGCAGATGATGCCGGTGGGATGAGCCAGGTCCTAAAAGGGCTGAAAACCCTGAGGAGGGAAGGGATGCCCCTGGCAGGCCTGGAGCAGGTCAGAGAGGCTTTAAAACGCTGACAATCCTGAACATTTCACTGTCTAATCGATCATTTGCAATGTTTATTGATGAAAGAGCCACAAAACCTCTGCCTTATCCTTGCAGTCCTCAGATCCCTCTGGCAGCTCCGCAGGAACTGAATACATTGATTTATTGTAACGCACCTAATCTGTCTCTACAAGCTCGGGGAGGAAGAGGCTGATCCTTCGACATGTGCACAGCACATCCACCCTCCTAACCCACCCAGAACACCACCTGCACATATTGCCCTGGTATGGATATGCCATTCTGTGATTCAGTCATTTTTAGGAGCTCCACTTGGTGACTCTACCTTCTGCAACACAGGCAGGACAGTCACTGGTGTCAATGAGGTCTGTGGACTACTCTAAGTAGTCTGAAGTGTACCAGACATCATATGTTTGCTTGCCCAGAGTATCTTACCTCAATGCTCATTTTCTAAGCAGAGATGTGTAAATCCCTCCTCTCCTTTTGACTGGTCTTAATTTTGTTCCTCTGCTGGTGTTTGTTTTATGTGTTGTTTCAAAGCCAGGTGAGCACCTGAATCTCTGTTGCCCTTTGAGAGTTTCTCTCTCCGTGCAGCTTGTCTCAATTACCAGTGATGCATTTTCCTCCACTCCCTTTTACATCACACACGTTGCTCAATAAAGGTAAACCACAGCAAGATCTTTTGTAGCTTCCTTTCTCACCTGCTTTAAATTCCATCCACACTTTCAACCCCAGGGGAAAAGTCCATCTTTGTGCTCATGAGTCTCCCAAGTCAAATCTCAGACTAATAAAAATGACCAGTTGGAAGGATCAGCTACTCTGGAAGGCAGAGCTCAGCTTTTGGGCAGTTGCTAATGAACTGCAGCCACCTGACTTACACACCAACCTTCTGCAAGGTTCTCCTGCCTGATGAAAGCAGGATGTTGGCAGCTATTTAGGTCAGGAGAGGATGAAGCAGAGCAGAATGGCTAGGTGATCTCATGGAGATAGGAGGGCACCCAGAATGGTGTTTTACAAGTCATTAGGATGTCACAGCTCCATATTAGAAAATATGTGCAATTGGCCTGCTAGAAAATGGGGGTTTTAGAGAAAATTGCACCCAGACAGCTTCTCCTAAAGTGTGGTGAGGAGGTTGTCATGCAGTAGGGTACAGGGCTGCTGAGGATAGGAACGTAGATGAGAACTGCTTGCTGCAGCCAGCAGCATTGCTGGGGTAGCTGGTATGGAGCAGGGAGCATCCCTGGAATTCAGGCTTGTGGTGAAGCTATGAGATCTTGGAATCACTCCTTCCTAACCACCTGAGTCACTCATGAATTACAGAGAAGTTGTGTTACACCCTCAGGTATTAATCACATGCATTATGATTGTGCCTAGGAAGCACTTCCAAGATGCAGCTCCTGCTGCACTTTGTACAGCAAAGCAGATGACAGACCTGGCCCCAAGCATTTTATAATCTAATAGGGTCTGAAGAGCCCAGTAGGTGAAAGGAGTCAGCAGCATCCCAGTGGCAAAGATGTGACACATCCACAAGAGACTAAAGCATCCCCAACCTTGCTGGAGTTCCAGATGCGAATCCTAGGACCAGCAAGGTCACATCTCAGCAAGGTCACCCTAACCCCACCAAAACAGATCCCCATTTATTAAACTGTAATTGATAAATAATGATTATTTTATTTTCATTCAAATCATTGCCATTTCCAGGGCCCCTTGGAGAAGGATTTTAGGGCAAGGGTGCCCAAAGGCACCAGGTTATGGCCTGAAGTCAACCCCCATTTTCCCCAGGAGCTTTTTAGATCCTTCAACAGTAAGTGGATGACCTTGTATGTTGCCCAGACAGGCTGGTGGGCACACTTGCTGTCACTTCCCTGGTCCTCAATGTCCTCAGCTCCAGCATGTCATTAATTTTAAGCATGGATTTCACCCACCATGATGATTCCCAAAAAGCTCAGCCCAAAGGCCACCAGAGGAGGAGACCTTCTCCTGCCTGGGGACAGCTAATGGCTGGAGAAGGTTGACCTTCTTGGCCACCCTCAAAAGGAGTGCAGAGCAGGTGAGTAGCTGAACACTGCTGCCATGAAGAGGTTTATCTGGGTAAATAACAATGCCAGGTCAGCAGCTTTGTGGGAAATATTAAAGGGGGTCACTCATTCTGAGGATTAGAGCCTGGAACTGAGGAACACAAGAACATCTCTGCATGGCAATGACATCCCACTGTATTTTTTTTCCCCCCAGCTAATTCTCTAATCACCCTTAATCAGTGCATTGGAGAATAGGGCAGCCTATACAGCTTTAGGATCAATTAAAACCAAGATCCAAAGCTTTCCCTCTGCCTCAGCCACAACCCAGCCCATTTCCACTTCAAATGTGCTGGATGATACCCGTTTTCAGATCAAACCAACCTCCTGCCTCTGCCTCAAGATAATTCACATTAATTTGTTATTTCGTGGAAGAACTTTAACCCAGGAAGAAGGATTAATAGCCAGAACTTAATTAGGAAACATTTGAAGAAGCAAGGGCTACTTTGGCTGCTAGCCATGTTATCCTGCAGCCCAGAATTTCCCCATGGAGCTTTGCTGCCTTCAGCATCAGGGACCCAACCTGGAGGGATGAGATTTATTGTTATCAGTTCACCATTAGCCATCTTTGTCCTTGAGTTTACCAGCCTGAAAAGCTTCCTTCTTGGAAACACTAAACCAGTTCACTCCTTACCAAGCTCTCTGTGTATTCATCTTTGAATCCACCACAGGGCAGCCAGTTTGCTTTGTTTGAGAACAGTAAACCATGATGATACCCAAATGCAACCGGTGCTCCTCATAGCATCTCTACTCTGAACACACAGCACTGAGCCTGCTGAAGGCATCAGGATTGGGAGCAAGAGGAGGTCCCTGTCCCTCAGGCTGACTGCAGCAGCAGTTCCCAGCCTGCCCAGCAACAACTCAAGAAGACAGAGCTTTTCTGCCACATTCCATGGACTCCAGTTGGCTGCGACACAAACAGGATTGCACAAAGATCTCCCCGAGCAGCCAGAGCAAACCACCCAAACCTCAGAGCAAGAGGAGGCTTTCCCTCCAGGGGAGTTAATCCTGCAGCTCTTATCTACAGCAGACCAGGATGGTTGGTGCCTTCAGAGAACACCAGTGTTTGAGGTGCTAAATAGTCTTTGTGGAGGAGCTCCTCCCTCCTACATGGATTTGTGTGCACTGGGGAGCCCTGAGCCTGCTGCAAACCTCAGCATGGGATGATGCTCTGGAGTGCAAATGCCCCAATGAAGCCTCCACAGGTTATCTCAGCAGGGCTGGAGAGGGGCTTGGGACCTCACTTTAGGAAATCTGAGGGCATTTTCTCACAAATAGGCATTGTCTGGAAGATGCTGGGTTTGATCCTGCAGAGCAGCAGGCAGCATAGGATCAGAAGGAAAGGGAATAGATGATGTTCATCTTGTCTGCCTATCTTCATCCTGCAAAATGAATGGAATGTGTCATTTCCCATGTATTATCCACACCACAGCCAACATCCCACTTCTGATTAAATCTATGTGCTTGACAATTCTCAGCAGATCTCTGAGGAATCAATACTTATTACCCAAGGAGCTGCAGCCTCTCTAAAATTAACGTTGAAGGAAGTGCAAGTTTCTTCCTGCACAACTGAAGTAGCTCGGTAGATGTTACTTCTGTGAGGGCCTTTACAAACTATTAATGGCTCCCAGGAGAGCATTAATCATTTTCTACATGTCCTTATCCACTTAATCCCTTTATAAAGATTTGTAGCATGAAAGCCAACCACTCATAAGCCCAAGCTCAGAAGGAAAGCTGGAATAACAGGGAGATGACATTTGGGAGGAGTAAGAGGTGCATTGTGCTTGCAATGCCTGGACACTTGGCTACTGCCTTTTCAGAAATGACACAAATGAGGGAATTTAAATATCTCCAGAAATAGAGGAGAGAGCTGGGTTAAAGAAGTTACATAGAGATGTTACCCAAAAAGGTTATACTCAAGGTCACTCCATTCCACATATCAAAGAGTAGACCTGGAACTGCTCATAGGGACAGAACTGCTTGTCCCCAATAGCCATGTCATTGCACCTGATAAAACACCTGGGTGACTTTGTGAGGACTCTCAAGCCCCACCTGGACTTGATCCTGGAAGTGAGGGCATCCCCATCCTGCAGACATGGTGAGGAGCTACCTCCAGCTCCTCGCCCAGTGCCACCACCTCAGACCAAACTGGAGACTCTGGGCTCCCAGGGCTCCTCTCTAACTATCTGAGCTGAGTTAAAAGGTGCTCTGCTAACAGCTTATTCAATGGAAATCTCATTACCCAGAGCTCTGCCAAGAATTCATTCGAAAGAGCCTTCACAAGGATCTTTGCCAGTAGTTCATTGAAAGAGAATCTGTTATGGGGTCAGGCACTATTTTATTCCAGTGGAAACTTAACAAGGATGGAGTTTGCTAATAATAGGGTCAGTCCTGCCATGATTAAATGAGACCTCCTCCAACAGGCTGAAGCTATGAAACACATTCAAAGCTGTCCTGCTCTGAAAGAAGCTCCAGCCTGCTGCCCACCTCCTGAAAATGCTGTCTGCATACACCAGCAATGCAGATAAATAAATAAGAAACCCTGAATATATCTTTAGAGTCTGAAACAAAAGCTTGCAGCCATCTTTCAGGTTGTGGACCTTCACAATTTTCCATTGCATCCAGCTTATTCAAGCCATAAAGACCCCACCCAGGAGCTCCAAGGTTCCCAGGGGACTGCAACCCCTACATGAAAACATTGTTGTGATCTACATAGCTCTCCCTACATGCTCAGCCTGAGCAAGACAAGTTGGATATCAGGAAAAGGTTCTTCCCCCAGAGGGTGGTGGAGCACTGGAACAGGCTCCCTAGGGCAGCAGTCACAGCACCAAGCCTGACAGAATTCCAGAAGCATCTGCACAATGCTTTTAGACACACAGTGTGATTGTGGGGCTGTCCTATGCACAGGCAAGAGTTGGACTCAATGCTCTTTCTGGGTCCTTTCCAGAACAGGAGATTCTATGATTCCATGCTTCTATGACAAGTCTTCACTTCTGAGGGTTGCAGCCAGGAAAGTGAAAGCATTAGGCCAAGGACTAAGAGAGATTTGGGGTTGAAAAACCTAAAATACTTGAGGCTGAGGTTAATGAAACTGTAGTGGATGTGGACCTGGAGCTGGACCAGCTCATCCATCTCTGCAGATACCTGGAGGAAGTTTTGATGGTGTTTTGTCACTAACAAGTATAAGCTGGTTCTGATTTGGATAGGGAGGGGAAAAGGTCAGGGCTTAGCTGTGCCATCAGCAAAGCTCAAGCTGGTTTACCTTAAAAATGCTTTTTCTTAGGGCAGCCAAACTCAAGCACTCTGGAGCAATTTAGGACTTTGCCTTCCTCAGACAGACAAAGTTTCTGAGAGGTTCAGGTTTATTTTCTAAACAAGACATTTACAAGCTTGAAAATGCCAAACCCTCTTTCTTCACTGCCTTAAACAGCAACCAGAAGCAGTTGCACTGATAAAGATCTTAGTTTTACTACAAATACATAAATACCTGCTTCTACCCAGCCACAGGCTGTAAATCCTAAGAGCACTAAGGTGTTTCTTGCCAAGCTGTGAGCTGGGTGCCTCTGTGGCTTGGTGACACAAGGAGCAGGAAATCACAAATGCCAGAGCAGGGAGGTCTCAGGAGCCTACCCAGTCTCACCTCCTGCATCCCCAGACCAGCACTGACAAACCCATTGGGAGATCCTATAGCATCCAGAGTGAGACATCCAGAGTGGGGATGTGCTACCTAACCTAACAGGCACCAGATTTCCTCCTAAACCTGGCCTTGATGTGTCCCATGCCAAACCAAATGAAGAAATGACTTCCCATGCACCACTTCTCTTGCCCTCCAAAAATGATACTTGCTTTTTCTCCCAGCAACTGCCTTGGCATTGCTGAGCCATGGTTTTACTGCTGCCTATGATGGATCCTCAATACTTTTAGCACACACTTCTGCCAAGGTCTCTCTTCCCCACTTTGCAGAGCTGATTTTTCCCTACAAAGAGTAAAGCTTTGCTACCTTTCAGCCCAAATTTCATCTGGTGCAGGGCAGTAATACAATGAGCCAAGGTCAACTGGAGTCACAATCCTGCCTTCCAGAGCACTTCCAACCTCCTCCTCCCCCTGTCACCCACAGGTCTGGTAACTGTATCATCTGCTATATCCTCCAAATCACTAATGAAAACAAACACTGAAGAGAAGTAGATCCTGGAGAGACCTATCAAAACCACAGGCTGAGCATGAGTAATAACAACCTGCTTGTATTTCTGGTAATAATGTCTCCTGTGAATCGAGTGCTATCCAGCACTGCTGCCAAGCAGCCCAGGATCAGAGAGGCAGGAGGTCATTTTGGGGGTTATTGAAAGAAATTAAAGCTTTTCAGCTGCAGTCATTTTGTTGAACATAACCACTCCAGAATGTAAAATTAGGGTTGGTCCTTTCAAAATGTAAAGATGATTCCAACATACCTTAAGAGCTGTTTAAATATCAGAGTTGGGTTTGGACCTTCAGAAGCTGTTGCCTGGATTACAGCATAGTCCCAAATGCATGCTGACCTCTCTGCTTTTAGAGCAAATTAGCCTTTTTATACCCATCTCCCAGGCAGCACATTCCCATCCTTTCCAGCTGAAGAGAGATCTCACCTGCTGCTTGAGAGGACCTCAGGAAAATGACCACTAAGGGCTTGATGGAGGTTGCTTAGGTAGCCTACAGTAGGTTTGGATTCTGGGTTTTACTCTCTCAAGGTCATAGAATTGTTTAGGTTGGAAAAGATCTTTAAGAACATCAAGTCCAATCATTAACCTATGCCAGTATTTTCTAAGTTGAGGACTGGAGGGAGACCCTGATTTGGGGTCTAGACCTACCTTTTTGTGGTGTTGTTCACCATGGCTCTGATGGCAAGGTGAAGAAGAAGCACTCCAGCAACAGCAGTGAAGCAGTTTTCTTGCTTCAACTCTGCCAACCCATTTGGCTCCAGAATTTTCCAGTCCTCAGATCATTTCTGTGGCCTCCTCTGGACCTGCTCCACCAGGTCCATGTCTTTCTTCATGAGCTTCATCTCCAGCAGAACCCTGACATTCACCAAAGGTTTGCATAACCCTGTGCCAGCGCAGAACTGTCAGTGGGTGTTGAGGACATGGCCAAGAGCCCCAGGAGCTGCAGAGCTCTGCTGTAACACCTCAGGGATCACCATGTGGTCATGCAACAGACCCAGGTGCAAGGAGAAGCAGAAGAGCAACCTGCTTCATCAAATCTGCAGCAGGAGTTTGACCACCAGCCCTGAAGTCTTTAGGTTAAAAGCAACTGTGATGTTGCCAAAATTACCCTCACAGACCAATCAATGCTTGTCTTCTCCAAACATGGTGTCATGAGCTGCCTGGGAGAAACCTGTGAGCAAGCTGTGTGAGCACCAAGTGCTGCCTGCAGCTCCCTCTGCTTCATGCAGACCAAACTCACAGAATCATGAAGGTTGGAAGAGATCTCTAAGATCACCAGCTCCAACCATCAACCTAGCACCACCATGCCACCAAACCATGTCCCTCAGCACCACATCTCCAGGTTCTTTAAAGCCCTCCAGGGCTGGTGACTCCACCACTGCCTTGGGCAGCCTGGGCCAATGCCTGACAACTCTTGCAGGGAAGAAATAGTTCCTAAATTCCTTGCAAAGTGTTTCTTATTAGCAGCTCAGCTACATCTGCCACAGCCAGAAAGCCTAAAAATAGGGTTGGGATTTTTGTTGTGGTTTTTTTTTTTCCTTCCCCTGGCTGGCTGGAAATATTCACAGAAGAATAAGAAGATGAACAAATTATATGAATTGCATAAACCCAAGAGCTCTCAGCACTGGCAGAGATGTTCCCCAAAGCCCAGCTAACTGCAGAGCATTCTGCTGTTGCACATCACCTCAGGACTTTCCCAGCCCCTGCATGATCTGCCTGCAAAGAGATGCCACTCTGGCTGCAAAGAGATGATGAAGGCAGAGGGGGGAAAAAAGTGCCATTTTTAGGCTGTTTAGCATCATAATAGAGTCACAGAGGCTGAAAATATCTGGTGCTGCAAAGAGGGAGAATGAACCATTCTCAGCACATCTCCCTGTGCACTGGCTCCTGAACCATTTGTGACACTACTGCTAATGGGTTAGGGAATGTTGGGTGCCCTCCTTGGTCACCTCAACACCACATGTTCAAGGTGGAGCAGGCAGCAAGGAGTTCAAAGGGGACTTTAGTGCACCAAAGCTGATTAGCATCTGGCAGAATTGCAGCTTTGGCTGTGGTTTTGGATCCAGCCAGGATTATCCATGGCTGGTTGAGATGTGGGAAGCCAGCCTGTGATCCCAGGGGATGGTTCTTCACATCACTCCACTTCAAGGGACAATCTAAAGGGCTCAAGGGGTTCTGGGCCAGCTGCTCCCTCTCTCTCTGGCAGGTTGCCTGTCCCAAGCTTGGCATGAAGAAAGGCACAGTTCTGCTGCTTCAGATTAAAAAAGACTCCACCAGTTTTAATAGCTGCTAACCTGGGCTCTTCCACAGGTTTGAGGAAGCTCTAGAGAGGTTGCTTGATTACACAGAAAGGAGAAAAATGGTGAGAGAGAGACAAGGAACTCAGGGCTAGCTAAAGAAAACCAGCTCTGGGCTGCCTGGCTGCTGGGAACTGTTGCCACATGCCATGTTGTGCTTCAAGCTGTGCTCAAACACATCCCAGGCAGGCAACCAAATGCCAGTTCTGTTTTGAGGACAAAGCATCAAAATCTAGATACAATTCTGGAGCATATCAGGAGATGTCTGGTTTCCTGAGCACTATTTCTTGAACTCCTGTTGTCCATGGGGTAGATTCAGGTGAGGTGTGAGCCCCTTCCTGACTGTCCTTACAGCTCCTGACCAGGGAGGTGGTGGAATCATCATGCCTGGAAGAGTTCAAACATCATGGAGATGTGATGCCTGAGGCCATGGGTTAGTGGTGAGCATGGCAGTGTTGGGTGGATGGTTGGACTGGCTGATCTCAGAGGTCTTTTCCAACCAGAATGATTCTATGATTGTATAAATTAACATTAAGGTAATTACATCCTGGCCACTGCAAGGCTACACATCCAAGTAAAATAACAATTCATGGTTTTATCCTTAATAACAAACTGTTTGAAGCCTTGCAGACTTCAGTCTTCATCACAAGGTCCTTTGTGTGACCTGCTTGCCCCACAACTCCTTGTGCTTGCTCCTACTCCTCCTCTTCTTTCTAGGTTTTTCAAGACACCAGGTACCTTGGGTAGAAACAGATGAAAACTAAGAGCAGCAGATTCACCCTGACAAATCACCAGAACAATCTGAGTCAAGTCAGCCACTGACCCCACAGCACCATCACACTGAATCATGTCACAAAGTGCCACATCTAGATGTTTTGGAATCCCTCCAGGGATGGGGACTCCACCACTGCCCTGGGCAGCCTGGGTCTGGGCTTGACAACATTTTGGGGAAGAAATTGTTCCTCATGTCCAACCTAAACCTCCCCTGGCACAACTTGAGGCTGTCTCCTCTTGTCCAATTGCTAGTCATCTAGGAGAAGAGACCAAGCCTCCTTTCAGGGAGATGGAGAGAGCCAGAAGGTCTCCCCTGAGCCTCCTCTGCTCCAGGCTAAGCAAGCCCAGTTCCCTTCAGCAGCTCCTCACAACTCTTGTGCTCTAGACCCTTCCCCACCTTCCTTGCCCTTCTCTGGACCAAAGGACATTGTTGCATGTCCTGGGGTCTGTGTATAGTTTCTTGAGTTTAAACAAGTGTATAAAGGTGCAGGGTGCATGAATGGGGAGAGGAGAAATAGTCATGAGGGGAAAGAGGCTCCTGACCCACCAAGGGGAGAAGCAAATACTGCAGAGGATGAAGTGGGTGAAGGTGAGCAGCATGAGAAAGGGAATGGACATTGTGCTGGGGTGAAGACAAACACAGATAGCTTTTGGCCTTTTTTCTCATATTTTTTCCAGAGTGTAGAGTACAGAAAAGCATCACAGAAAGAGCCTCAGGTGGCCCCTGGAAGTAAGGTGGCATCAGATTGCTGACAGAGGGAATAGATGTTGCTGAAATATTAAGGATGTGTTGCTGTGGTATTTGCTAAGAGAGATGGGCAGGAGAGATGCTGAAGCTGTCACCCTGCAGGGGAGTGGGGAAGGAATAAATTCCACCAAGAGAAACAGAATTCCAAGTAGAATTCAGCATATAAAAATGTCTTAGTGAAGCCATTGCCCTTACTGCAGCAGTGACTTGTCCTAAACAACAAATTCTTATTAAAGAAGAGTTGCTTATTCCAGAATTATCATTGGATAAGACAAGGTAGAAGTGAAGCAGCCACATTCTTAAGGTGCAAACCAAAGGTGGAGCATTGCAGGGGAAGCAGAAGGTTGCTTGCAGGTCCCTCAGCACCCCTGGCAGTGTTAGACTCCCCCTAAGCCTTGGCCAGAGCCCAAAGCCAGCAGCCTGTCCCACCACTCCCCAGCCAAGTGACAAGGAAAGAGGTTCAGAGGAAGCCATCCAAAGCAGGGAGAGTTATCTGAAGCAAGCAGACATCTCTGCAGCTTTGAAGATTGCACTTGTCCCTAGAACTGATTGGAGCTGAGACTTGCCTCTGGTTTTTCCCTCTCAGTTGTTCCTGGAGGTGCTGCTGGCAGCACAGCTCTGAACACAGCTGCAGCACAGAGCTCAGGCTCTGCAGAGCACAAACAAATGCAATCAGCACATTTTGGGGTTGGGGGTTTGTTTTTTTTATTTCTTTTTGCAAAGGGTGAAAGCTTCATTTCAAGGGCTCTCAGATCTCCAGAATATTTACACTGCTCAGAACAAATCTTGCCTGTGTTGTCATACCAGGCATCTTCACTTTATTGATGATTATTCTTTCATGAAAAGAAAAATCGTTCCATTTTACCCAGGCAACTGCAGAAAAGTGCTGGTGTGACAGGAAAAGCATCAATGAGAGAGTGGAAAGAGGATGGACAGGGACAGGGAAAGGAAATGAAGATTAGAAATAAAAAGGAAAAGCAAAAGCCCTTGTCTGAAGCTCAGGAAATGAGTTGGCTTCTCAGTGATATTAGGACAAGAGAAGAGCTGGGACAGATATGGATGACTAAGGAAATCACAAAACCTATCAAAGAAAATAAGAAGGTTTCTGAGATCTGAGGCATCATGAAACAGGAAGAGTAACAAAGGGAGTGTGAATGAAGGCAGAAAGGGCAGGGAGAACAGAGTGGAGTTCACGTGCAGAACAGGATTCCCTCTTATCTGAGAAGGAGATATTAAAGCACAGGCTGTGTGCTCCCCCCTCCTCCTCCTGCTCCCCTCATGCCTGATGTACTCCATCCTCCAGCACAAGGTGGAAAGAAATGTATGGAAACTGGGATAATGGAGGAAAAAGGGATTCATTCACTTCTGGAAGAAGGGCTGCTCAGCAAGGCACAGGAACCACACAGACTGGACAACCAGAGTGGAATAACCACCTACTGCCCTCCCATGATTTATCTGCCAGTTCAGGGGGTGAAGCTCTTTTGGGGTTCTTTTATCCCTCCTGAGCAGCATTGTCATTTTGATGGCAGCACAGGTTGTAGAAGCCAGCCCAGCAGCTTCCTGGTCTAGATTTGGGAAGGAGCTGGCTGAGCAAGCTGGGATGCAGCTTTGAGCATCCTTGTGCAAAACCACCCTGTCCTGCAATGCAGCTTTTCTGTGGTAGTTGTTGTTTCCAAAAGCAGCCCTTCAGCACTGCAGAAAGGTTCCCCAAAACAGCCCTGCTCCACTTCTTCTCCTCTCCCTCTGCATTTAGCTTGGCCCTTTGCTCACCTCAGCACTGGCCAAGTGAGTCAAGAGATGGAAAGAGCAGAGCAAGGCATCACTCCTCCTGTCAAAATTGGCTGTTGAGTTGGAATGCAATTCCCCAGCTCTTGTTGCTCGTTAGAGACCTGCAGCTCAAAAGGGAAAGTGCCAGAAGACACATCCTCTGAAGCTTGCTCTGCCCTGGTGGCCCCAACACCTGAGCCAGGAGGAGTGGGGGGAGAGTCACAGCCCTGTAGGACATCCTACAGCAACAGGGATTTCTCCTGGAGGACCTGGGGACTGAGCCATGTGTGTGCTGAGACACAGTCAAAATGTGCTTTTACCCCAGGGAGCACCAAGCAGATCTGCAGCAGCAGGACAGAAGAGGCATGGCTCCAGTTGACCATTCAAGGAGGAGATGTGAGGAACATCTCCATGGGGCCTGTGATAAGCTGAGCCAGGAGCCAAGCAGCAAAATCTCTCTGCAAACAATGAACAAACTCAATTAACCTGCTCAAAGGGAGGAAACTCCTGTCTGGAAACCAACACCAAAGTTTATAGTTTCCAGGGGTTTATCAGAGGGGCAGAAGTTTGTGCTTTATCTGCAGTGAAGCAGTTTGTTCCAGAGATCCCCAAGCTTCCCCAGCAGTGACACCAGTGTCTTACAGGCTGAAGAGAAATAGC
Source organism: Galbula dea (assembly GCA_013399015.1). Lineage (NCBI taxonomy): Eukaryota > Metazoa > Chordata > Aves > Piciformes > Galbulidae > Galbula > Galbula dea. Next base: position 361,721 of record VWZX01002400.1, on the reverse strand, counting down.
TGGAGAGGCCACCCTATAAACACATCTAATTCTTGGGTCAGATGCTTCATAAATCACACTCTTTATCCCTTGGGCATCCTACCAACTTCCCTTATCACATTCTTATTCTAATAGGCACAATCTCAGTACAGCAAATCCTCCATTTTCCAGAGCTTTCAATCACAACTAAAGAGTGAAGATGAAAAAAAATCTGCATTTCAAATCCTTGTTTGTTGTTATGACAACATAGCATGAATCTGGTCCTGGCTGCAGCTCTTGCAGGCTCAGGTTTTAAAGCATTTCCAAAGCTTTTCTGAAGAAAGCACATTTGTAAGACACTTATGCCACAAAGCCAGAGAGGTTTAGCTTCATGTGAGGTAAAATAGCAGCAGAAGCTTCCTGGAATATAATGCCAGAGAAAATTAGCTCAGCAGCTAAGCAGAAACTTTTCCACCTCACCAAGTTCCTCCTAACATGTCAAACTACTAGGTCAGGGTCTGCCAAAGGTACAACAGAGGGTGGTGGCCTTCCCTTCCACCAGAGAAAGGGTTTGGTCCATGGGATTCTTCAGTAGGTGTACCAGACTCATCTTCAGCAGCATAAAGAATGTGGATATACAGGAAAAATAATCATATAAATAAGCATTATTTATATTTTGGCATGCATTTGGACCTCTGGATCCTGTGGGCTGCAGTACAGGGATGGACATGATCAGCAGCTTTGGGGGTAAAATGAATCATTGTGAGTGCCTGAGGCAGAGGCCAGAGATTTCCCCTGCTGGTTTCTGAGAATCCAGCTCAATCTATCATCAAAAGCCCCAGCAATTATTTCCATAAAGTCTTTTCCTCCACATCAGGAAGACACACTAATGGCTCTCTCTGAAAGCATCATCTCCCACCCCAGCCAGGGGGACATCTGCACTGCCACACCACCTCCACCCAACAGCTTCACCTGGCCAAACCAGGGCTAGTATTGGGATATTCTGAGCAGACACATTTGGAGATGTTATTGATTTTTTTGCCTTATTGCAGAGATGATTGAGAATGTTAAAGCAGCTCAGAAATCCCCATTTCCCTCATTAACCATGTGGATGCAGCCAGCAGAACCAGCATCCTGAGCATGCCTCTGGAAAATCCCCAGGGAAGCACAAACAGCCAAAGAGCCAGAGCATGTGCTTCATCAAAGAGGTCTGCTAGCCTGACAGGGAGTCAGCTCAGCATCAAGGGACCTCTTCTCTCCTTGAGGGAATAAGCAGGAATTATCTGCTAGGACTAACAGAGGCGATTTCAAGCTATCAGCACCCTAAAGCTGGGAAGACAGTGGTGTAGGAGGCTGCCCACCAGCTCCTCCTGCACTCCTGAAGCTCTCAGAGGTTTTAATCCCATGGGCTCCATTCTCACAGGTGCTGTTGTCCCTCAAATGCAAGTTAAACTCAGTAGATAAGGGAGGGTGATCCATATCTGGAAAAGTGAAGCTGATGGACAATGATGCAGGTGACAAGATGCAGTAAGAGTGCCCAGGTGGCCAAGAAGGCCAAGAGCATCCTGGCTTGGATCAGCACTAGTGTGGCAGCAGGACTAGGGCAGGGATTGGCCTCCTGGACTGGGCACTGGGGAGGCCACAGCTCCATCCTGGGGTCAGTTTTGGACTCCTCACTCCATGAAGGACATTGAGGTGCTGGAGTGTGGCCAGAGAAGGGCAAGGAGGGTGGGGAAGGGTCTAGAGCACAAGTGCTGTGAGGAGCAGCTGAGGGAACTGGGCTTGGTTAGCCTGGAGAAGAGGAGGCTCAGGGGAGACCTTCTCACTTTCTGCAGCTCCCTGGAAGGAGGTTGGAGCCAGGTGGAGGTTGGTCTTTTCTCCCAAGGAAGAAGTGAGAGGACAAGAAGAAACAGCCTCAAGTTGTGCCAGGGCAGGTTCAGATTGGATATTAGGAACAATTTCTTCCTTGAAAGAGTGGTTAAGCATTGGCCCAGGCTGCCCAGGGCAGTGGTGGAGTCCCCATCCCTGGAGGGGTTTCAAAGCTCTGGAGATGTGGTGCTGAGGGCCATGGTTTAGTGGTGACCTGGCAGTGCTGGCTAATGGTTAGACTTGGTGGTCTTAAAGGTCTTTTCCAACCAAAACAATTGTGTGATTCTTTGATTCTATGAAAGGGGTGGTGAGGAGCAAAGGACTATCTCTGAACAGAGTCTCTTCAGGAGGAGCAGAAGGAGGAGAGACCTGCATGTCCTGGGCTAGTGAGGAAGGAATTCCCAAGGAGGAGTCCTGCAGTCATCTCTGGGATAGGGGGGAACCAAGCTGCAGCAACATTAAGTATCAGCATCTAACTGATGGAAAAGCTGCAATGAAGTCCCTAATGGTTGTAGTGCAATAAAGATTAAAAAGGGTTTGATCTGAAGTGTTGTGATGTGTCTTTAGCTGATTGTGTAGCCTCACATCAATGGCAAATCCTAAATAGATAGAGAGCCCTATGAAAGGTTAGTCAAATGGTCCTGACTCCTTCTCCCTCCCCTCTCTGACATGAATAGCTGCCATTCATTCTGGAGAGAGAATTTTTCTTGTGCTGAATCCAAAAATCCCAGCACACAATCCACACTTTTATTATCTGTTCACTGCATTACTGCAGTTATTCAGCTCCAGATGTTCATTTCAGCCCAGACTGGGACTTCACTCAGCCCAAGGAGTGAATAGAAGTCTCCCAAAGCTCAGTGAAGGAGTCACAGAGGGAAAAACTCTTCCCTTGTTTGGTTGGGTTTTTTCCATTTCATACTCCCCTGCACAAGAGGAACCTGTGGCAGCCCCTGAGCCAAGGTTGGCTGCCTTTGAAGAGCTCAACCCCTTGCCACCTCGTGACTGTGGGGTGAGGAGCACAGCAGTGACCACCTGTTAACCACCTCACTGCCAGAAAGCAGCCCCAGTTACATTCAGTGTCTGCTAGAATCTTGTCATTCCATCTGCATCACTGCAGCACAGAATCAGCAAGGCTGGAAGAGACCTTTAAGATCAGCAAGTCCAACTGTCACCACATGGTTGTCTTTCAGCTTCACTGTTTCACTCTCCCTTATCTTCTGAGTTGAAGTTGTGTTTGAGGGACATCAGCACTCATGAGGATGAAGCCTATGGGATGAAAATCTCAGAGCTTCAGCAGTGCAGGAAGAGCTGGTGGGCAGCCTTCTATGTCACCAAGACTGCTGGAAACTGCACTAAGTAGCAGCTCAGGCTCTTGCAGCTACTGTCACCTCCCTACAGCATCCCACTCCAGGTGTGCTTGCATTCCCAGTGCACCCTGGCAAGAGGAAAAGGAAAGGAACCATTTACTTTTGGGCTATTTTGTTTAGAAATCCTTTGTAGTTAGCCTCTTGCAGAGCAGCAAGGCTCCTAAGTCCCTATCTTGCCTGATCTGCACTGCTGACCTGCATCAGCTGGCTGTAGGCAGGAGGTCCAACACCCTGAGTGCCTGCATGCTCAGATGATCAACACCAGAAGATGCATCAAATGGCAACCAACAGCAGCTTTATAAGATTTCCCAAGCAGCCATCTAATCTATTTCATTGGAGAGCTCCTGGAAAGCAGAATGAGGAGCTCCAATTTCACAGGAAGCTAAATGTAGATGTGTTTAGAGGATCCATCACCACAATATTGAGTCTATCAGCACAGGGATGTTTCAATCAGTCTAGCAATAGGATTATCTCAGCAACAGCCACATGCTGGGTTTTTATTAGCATGGAGCATCAGAAAGATTTCATCACCTGAAGAATTTGCCAGGCTTCCCCAGCATTCCTGATTGCCCATTAGTTGCCTCCAAGTGACCCCTTCTGTTTTTTGTTATTAGGGACAACACAAAAACAAGGCAGAAAACAAGAAGAGATGCAACCTGGCAAATACAAACTAATCATATTTGGGGGGGAAATAACTGGAAACAGAGATGGAAGGGGGAAAAGATGCTTTGGAGCCATAGCAGAATGTGCCTTAGCTTCAAAGGTGGGCAATAAATAAGAGTTTGCAGCACGAGGTATGAACTGCCAGGAGGTTATCAAGCTGCATAATAACAGGTTCCTATTGCAAAGTGGGGGAGGATATCACCCTGGTCTGAAATGACCCTGAATAATCTCACCTTCATCTTGTGGTAGGGAAAAGCAACCCAAAAAGACCTGTTATGGAACACTCAATTACCACCAAGGTGACAAAGGCTCCTGAATATGTGCAGTGTAGTGAGATGACAGCCAAGGCTGAAGGTGCTGAGACCATGCCAGGGCCAAAAATGTGGAGGAAATTAATAGTTTGAAGGAGGAGGACAGAGCTAGAAGCAGAGGAATGAAATAAAGTGACATTCAGGCTGGGGGTGGAGAAATAACAGCCCCAAAGTGACCCAGACATGTATTATACAGCTATGTAGATAGAGTTCTATACCCATAACCACATATATATATCACAGAAACACAGAACCATTGAGGCTGGAAGAGACCTCAAAGACCATCAGGTCCAACCATCAACCTAGCACCACCAAGCCCCACTCTTTGTATTTTAGCTTCAGGAAGGAGAATCAGGACAATTTTCAGGAGTGAAAACCTCTTGCCTTTGACTTCTAGAGCTCCATGGTGCTCAGCTGGATCTCCACACACTGGAGGTCCAAAGGGAGCTGCAGGAGGTTTCTCTGAGCTCTCAGGGAGATGTTTTGATTTCCTTTTGCATAGTCTCTTGTTATGAATGCATCAGTGGGCCACTGCCAGGCTGAGCCTTCTGATCTCCACCCAATGACATCAACACCTCAAAAATGATGTTTCCCAGCAGGAGCTTAGTTTAAGACCCAGGATGATCAGCACCACTTGTATGCTGCTTTTGAGAAGATTCCTACCTTCTGCTGGTGGCTTCAAGAGAAAAATCCTTCAAACAATGCCCAAGTGATTTACAGCTGTTCCTTTTCTTCTTGCAGGAAAAGGTCAGCATTAAAAAAGATGATGCAAGAGACACCAAACAATGTGTTTGATTTAGTTGAATCAGGAGATTAGACTGGGAAAGGAAATCATCTCCAGGAGGATGAAGGAATTCAGTAGCTGCTTCTGGACGTGGAGGATCTTTACCAGGTGCTCCTTCAGCCTCAAAACATCATCTACAGGACAATGATGACCATGACCACCAAAATGAGGAGATCTAAGCCTACCCTAGTGCTGAAGCACTAGAAGAGTTTTCACAGCATTTTATGAGAAGAACAAAAATATCATGCATGAAAACATAATTTCTGGTCCTTTGGTAAGGGCAGAATTAGAGCATGAAGAGAGAAGTTCAGGGATGTTAAATTCTTTCCTCATGTTCCATATATAAGTTCTGTGTGAGGGTTTGGAAACTCTGTCTGGATTAGCTACATCTCATTTTCCACTCAATTCTAGCCAACTTTTGTTTTCCAGTATATTTCATATGAGCTTCTTGCAGACCATATGGAAACTTGCTTGGGGTAGAAAACTGGTGTCCATTGTACACGGAGGTAAATAAGGGAGAGGGGAAGGTGAAGGCAAAACCCCAGTCTTCTGAAGGGCACCATTACCTTTGGTGTCCAACAGAATTGCAGTCTGAAATGCAAAAAGCCCCAAATTACCAACTTCTAGTGAACAAAAGCAAGAAAATAGCTTTTTTTTTCCCCTGCCATACACATCTGTTCATTGGAGCTATCTCCCAGACCACTACAGCTGCTCCCATTGGCAACAACACCAAACACTTCCTACACTGTTTACAGGAGGAATTAGCAGCAGAATGGGCACAAAGAAACTTTGCTTAGAAATGTTTGGGCAATAAAATGTATTGATGGTCTGTATCCTCTTAAGCAACCAGGCCAACACAGGGGGTTGGATGCTGCTGATGTGAGGAAGGACAAAGCAGCCTGACCTGGGGGAAAATGGAATATTCTAGCTGGAATTTTGTCTATGATTCTGTTTTCTGTTTGATGGTGAACAGGTGATTTTCAGAGAATCATGGAATCACCAGAGTTGGAAGGGACCTTCAAGACCATCTAGTTCCAACCCTCTGCCTGGCAGGGACACCTCCCACTAGATCAGGTTGCCCATAGCCCCATCCAGCCTGGCCTTAAAAGCTTCCAAGGATGGAGCTTCCACAGCCACTCTGGGCAACCTGTGCCAGTGTCTTCCCACCCTAACAGTGAAGAACTTCCTCCTAATATCTAATCTAAATCTCCCCTCCTCTAGCTTACATCCATTCCCCCTGGTTCTATCACCACCTGACCTCCTAAACAGTCCCTCCCCAGCTTTCTTGTAGCCCCCTTCAGATACTGGAAGGCCACCAGAAGGTCTCCTCAGAGCCTTCTCCAGACTGAACAACCTCTCAGCCTGTCATTTTGCTGTGTCTCACATCAGGTTTGGAGTTAGGAGATGCAGAAATTCTCCTTTTTTTCTTTGCATGAGCTGCTGGTTATAACCAAGCACTGCAAACTTTGCCTGATGGTATTAAATCACCAGTTTCACACCTTCTTTGCCCATGTCAGCTGCTGACTGCTTGGCTTATAAATTCCTCAGGATGTTGAGGTGAGCTTTAAACATTTAAAACATTCCTCATAAAATATCCTAATAGTTTTGAGGTGATTCTGCATTATTTAAGGGGTTTATGCTAGCCTTTGAAAACATGGCTTTTCTAAGCTTGCTGTCCCAGGGTGTGGACTGACAAAGAGCCTGGCACCTCCATCCCAATCCTGCCTCTTGTCTTCCATACTTTTATGATTATTTTGTTTTCCCTTCAACTAGAATCTTCTATCCTGAGTGAGATCACTGAGTTTGACAGGTGGAGGTTGAGAAAGGAGAGTTTTGAAGAGGAAAGAAGTGCCAAAGCATCCCTGGATCCTCTCTTTTTCCTTGCCTTGGCTCACAGGTTGCTCTCTGAATTTGACACAGTCCTCCAGCTTCCTCCTTTTTGTGTCTTCTCTTTGGAAAAGTCCTCACTGGAAAAAAAAACATGGCATGGGAATGGATGGACCTCTCCAAAGCCCAGTGCCAGCAGGATTCATCCACTGGGATTTCCCAGCTCTTCCCTGAGCCCTTCACAGCTGGGATGGACCCTGGCAAGAGTCTTCTCCCTGTGCCTCTATAAACACCTCCAAAAAGTTTAATTGCATCTTATGAGAGGAATGAAAATGTAATGAATGGAAATACAATTTATTACACATGGTATCCAAACCAAAGAAGCTCCAAAATCAGCCCTGTTGGGGAAAAAAGGAGCCCCTGAAACCCTGAATTTACCTTTAAAATGATTCTTTAGAATGGAATCCATTGTCATCAGATTTGAAGTGCACAAAAGCAGAAGGATAAAGAAGTGTGTGTGGGGGGGAAATAAGGATGAGAATGTCATGCAGAGAATAAAAACATCCAGAAATAAAGTAGATAAACAAGTAATTTATAACCTTTCATGGTTCAGGGACTAAGCATGACATTAGCTGCATGTAGGTAGGAAGACACATCTTATTAAGCAAATTATTTCCATGACCTCTTCCTATCTCTTAACCCTCCTGCCTCTGAGCCAGGCTTAGGTGCACTTCTCTAGGCAAGCAGTGTTTTCCTCAGAGCAAATTGTTGAGGGAAGCTGCTCCTCACACCAGCATATCTGGAAGGCACAGGCTGAGCGTGAGCCTGAGGGCACCACAGGCATTAAAGTGAGATGGAAGCTGTTAGGAAGAAGAAAACAAGTTTCCTTCTGTGCTAGCACCCATCAGCCATGGGAGTAACTAGGAATGGAAGGACAAGAAATAAACAGCTATATAAATAGAGAGGATTCTTTCTGGATGAAGGACTTCACAGAGTTCTGCCTGTGCCTCAAGAGAGTCCTGACAGCAACAGGCAAGTGGTGAATGTCAGAGAAGTTTGAGACCTCAGCTGCAGGGCTGGGGCCAGCTCTGGAGTCCTCAGCACAGGAGAGACATGGACCTGGTGGAGCAGGGCCAGAGGAGGCCACAGAAATGATCAGAGGGTTGCAACCTCTCTGCTGTGAGGCCAGGCTGAGAGAGTTGGGGTTGTTCAGCCTGGAGAAGAGAAGGCTCCAGGGAGACCTCACTGCAGCCTGCCAGTACTTGAAGGGAGCCTGTAGGAAAGATGGGGACAGGCTTTCCCCTTCTCAGACAGCAAGGCTACCACACACAGTGCTTCTTTCCCAGAAGTGTTGTGATACAAGATGTTGTAGTCACCATTATCTGCAAGAAAGCAGGAGAAGACAATGGAGGAGAAAGAAGAATCCCACAGGGCATCCATGGCTGGCAAAGATACCCTAAGCAAGCTGGAGATAGAGAATGATTCAGTGACACAAGAATTAGGAAGTTGGGGAGGGGAAAACAAAAAGCCCTGACCAAAACCAAAAAAATGCTGCTCTTTTGTTCTCATATTTCTTCTTTTTGGCTTAGGAGCCTGAGATAACAATGACTGCTCCTCCCTGGGTGGGGGGTGAAAGTGAGGATCTGCAGAGCCTGGGGAACACCAGGACTGAGAAGCCAACTGTGTCCTGGGCACCATCCCCAGCAGTGTGGCCAGCAGCAGGGCAGGGAGGGGATTCTGCCTCTGCTCTGCTCTGAGACCTCACCTGCAGTGCTGGGGCCAGCTTCTCCTCCTAGGGACAGAACAGAAAAGGGCACAGAAAGTGGATTACCTATGAAAACTCACCTTGGATGTTTAGAGTATCTTCCACCCTAGGAAATGAGGTCTTTGCAGCTTGGCATCTTTGGGGACCAGGACTCATTAGATTGCAATGTGCCAAGAAACTCTTCTTTCAATAACACTTTCAAGGACCCAGCTCTGAGCTCTGCACTGGTTGGAGGTGATGCAGGTAGGACAGGGCAGGGTGGCTGCTACCCAAACCCACGTGGAGATAGGAGAGATGACTGTCAGAGGATGAGAGAGGATGCCTTTAGTGATGCTATTACCCCAGAAGAGAGATAGGATCCTGAAGCTGTTCAAATGGACTCTGCCACTCCTGTGCAGCACTCAGGAACCATAACATTTTCCAGAACAGCTTTTATTTCATATTATCAGCTCTTCTAATCACCTTTTCTAGTAGAAAATCACCTGGGAGAAAGAAACAGTGCCACTGATGCAGAAAACTTGCCTGAGTTGGCCAGTTAGGTGAGAGAGCTGCTTCAGTTTGGGAGGTAGATAGCATCTCCCTTCTGTTCATCTCTGCAGAGTTATCTCCACTATAAACCACTTTTTTGCCTTCAGGTACTCAAACACCAGCTGTTCAAAAAAACCCTAAACATTCTGAGTGTGACCCCTACTTGCTTTTAACTGGTAGATGGTTGGTTCCTCAGAGCAGGCTTAGGGTTAGGCACCTCCTTCCCCCTTTCTCTGGGGTTTAATGCCATGCTCAACATGCTCAACATCCTCAGATATTGTGCTGCACACACAAACCATCCTGGTATCAGCAACCCAGGGACAAGAAAAGCCTGGTTTTGCCAGGAAAACCAACCATGTCATGTTCTTCTTCATCTGAAGATCCATGTGAGCAATGAAGGTGAGGAGAAGAGGTAGCTGCAAGGAGCCTCCTTCAGCAGCATCTGCTTGAGGAGCAGCTCAGCCTGGCCTGCTGGGACCAGGATATGGGGGCAAGGAGGAGAACTACAGGAGAAGAAGCCTGTAGTGCAACAGGAACATCCCCATCATCTGCCCAAAGGGGAGCATCCAAAAGCCTCATGTGGTGTGGGCTTGGCAATTAGCTGCTCATTTGCCAGGAAACAAAGAATGACTGGAGGCTGGGGTAACCCTTCTGCCAGAGTGAAGGTGATGGCCTGCAGATACATCAGAGGCACCAGGGCTTGAGGCACCAGCCACTGTGATAACAATAATGTACCAATTACACCAAATAATATTCATATTTCTGAAAGCCAACCACCCACTGTGGGCATTAGCTGTCTTTGAGGTTGTTCAAAGAGATGAAGGAGATGCAATAAAGTTAGTAGCTTCCACTGTGACTCAGAAAACAACCAGTGAGATGTATTAATCAGATACAAACCACTGAGGAACCAGAGCTTTCTCTTGCAGGTGGACTTGGTTCCAAAGAAGAGGTTTCTGAATTGCTTCATAGAAGAGTTTAGGTTGGAAGGGACCTTTCCAGGTCATCTAGTCCAACCCCCCTGCAGTCAGCAGGGACATCTGCAACTAGATCAGGTTGCTCAGAGCCCCAAACAACCTGACCTGGAATGGTTCCAGGGATGGGACATCTCCCACCTCTCTGGGCAACCTGGGACAGGCTCTCACCACCCTCAAGGTAAAACATTTCTTCTTGATATCTAGTCTAAATTTCTCCTCTTTTGGTTTCAAACCATCACCCCTTGTCCTGTCACAACAAGCCTTGCTAAAAGATCTGTCCTCATCTTTCTTCTAAGTCCCCTTTAAGTACTGGAAGGCTGCAGGAAGGTCTCCCTGGAGCCTTTTTTTTGTCTCCAGGCTGAATAACCCCAACTCTCTCAGCCTGTCCTCACAGCAGAGGGGTTCCAACCCTCTGATCATTTCTGTGGCCTCCTCCACACCATCTTCCTTCCTCAACTCCCCTTGCCCTGCTCTCAGTCACCTTCCCATCACCCAACTAAAGACAAAGACCTTCAAGTTCCCAACACTCTTTAATTTAGGCTCTTGAAGCAAAAGGGATGCATCTGTGCTAGCTGATATGAGGATGAGCCAGCTCCTGCTGTAGGGCTCCACAGCTTGGGGGTAGTGACTCCCTGCCCCTAAACAGAGCTTTGGTAGGGAAAAATGCTGATAGTGCTGAATGGCCTCAAACAAGCTCTGGCCTTGGTTGTCCATCCTGGAGGGATTGAACTGCTCATGCCCTGCAGTTCCCTTTGCATTACCTCCCTGATCCTCTTTCTCCATGAAAAGCTATGGGAGGTACCTGTTAAAAATGAAGTTGCAAAACTCCCTTGACAAATTAACCACAGCAGTTACTCTCCAAACACTGAGCTGCACCACCAGCCTTAATTAGATCTTCCAGCCTGGCTGGAAAAATTAAGGCCTCTAATTTGTGAGTTATGGCAAGTCACTGGTGTTCATTAACCTAGCACATTCAGATAGGAGGTTTTGAAGCACCCTGCATCATCATTCAATTCCTGCTGGAGAGCTTCACCAAAGTGGTGGTTTCCAAACATTCCTGCATCCTCAGGGAGAAATAAGAAACAGCTCAGGATATCTGTCTGTTGAAAATGCATCTTGTCAGTGGTGCTCAAGATCACCCCACACATCATCCATAATGACTCAATCCACTGATTGATCCATCCCTGATGCCCTCATGTCCTGAAAGCCAGGGCCAAGCCATGGGCTTTGATGGGATGGCCTCTAAGTTATGCCCTTTGGGGCAGGGGCAAAGATCATGCTTGGTTTTCAGCCATGTGGTTTAGATCTGCATTTATACTCTGCATTTATACATTTATACATTGCATTTATACTCCATGACTGGAGCTGCCTGAGCTGAGGGCAAAAAAGGGAAGTGCTGGTGGAGGAATGAGCTGTGCTCCAAATGGAGAAGGCATCTGGCAGCAGATATGCCTTCCTCTGTAAGCAGGCATCTAGGGGGCACAGGACAGGGTGAGGACAGCAGACACTATGGGATGGAGCTGTTGCATCAGCCAAAGGTCACTCCAGACCTGCTGGGTTGCTCATTTGACTCTCAAGTGAAGATCTCATGGGCTCCTCCTGGTTTCCCATGTGAAGGAGAATAAAACTTGTCCCATAGCTGAGGGAAAGGGCATGGTGACTGGGCAACAGGGACAAGCATAACTCACTGAAGATAAACAGCCCTAGTCCAGGCTGCCCAGGGATGTTATGGGGTCTCCTTCTGTGGAGAGACACATGACACCCCCTCTTCTGCTTCCTTTTTGGCTTAGCTGAGTTTCTGTGAACAGCTCTGTCTGTATTTGTGAGCAGCAGACTGCCTTCACATGCATTAACCAAACAGAATGGTTCACACCAGATCAAAACCCACCTTTAAGCACATCTTAACACCCCACAGGTTTTCCATTTGTCTGCTTTTCCTGCTGAACTTGACAATTACCCAAGAGCTTCCCATCCATGAAACAGGAAGGAATAGTCCAGCAATTACCTTAAATGCTAAATCCCAAGGGAATTCAGGCTCATACCAAGGCATCATCCTTCCCCTCATCAGTGGCTGTTCCTAGCCATTTCTTCTTCTCCTATCACTTGTTCCTTGGGAGAAGAGACCAACCCCCCCATGGCTCCAGCCTCCTTTCAGGGAGCTGCAGAGAGTGAGAAGTTCTCCCCTGAGCCTCCTCTTCTCCAGGCTAACCAAGCCCAGTTCCCTCAGCTGCTCCTCACAACACTTGTGCTCTAGACCCTTCCCCACTTTCCTTGCCCTTCTCTGGCCACACTCAAACAGCTCAAAATCAATAATCAAGAAGCATCAATAATCAGAGGGTGGTGAAGCACTGGAACAGGCTCCCAAGTGCAGCAGTCACAGCACCAAGGCTGACAGAGATCCAGAAGCATCTGCACAATGCTCTTACACACATGGGGGTGATTTTTGGGGTTATTCTGTGCACAGACAGCAGTTGGACTCCATGATCCTTCTGGGTCCTTTCCAGCTCAGGAGATTCCATGACTCTATTCTACAATTCTCTGATAAGAAAGGTCCCTGCAGATTGCATGGCAGAAGGCAGCAGCAGGGCAGGTATCTGGGTAATGGTCTACAAACAGAAGAAACAAAAGATTTTGCCTGATTTTTAGACCCACTGGAATAACTGGTGAGAAGGAGAAAAAGCTTTTGGGTTCATAACCCCTTCATCAAACCTGACAGAGACTAGCAGTGAAACAGGCACTTGAGTGCTCTGCTGAATTCAGTTCAAGGCCATTGCTCTTCAATTTCTCCCTCATTTTTTTGTCTATTTGCTCCCTTCTCCAGACACTGACTGTACTAAAGAAGGGTCTGGCTGAATGCAATATATGGTTATCTAGAAGAGTCTTTCCACTTTAGACCATAAAGAAACAATTTCCTCTGAATATAGCCAGTTGATTACTACCACAAGACTTCAGACACAGGGTGAATAGGAATCTTGGAGAGCCTCAATCAAATGTGCTGCCTTACAAAATGGTCAGGACATCATGCAGAACTTTGTTAGTGAGGGCTGAAGAGCACTTTTAATTTGCTGCTAAGAATTCTAAAGTCTACCTCCCACAGACTCTACTTTTGCTTCTTTATTTTCCCTTTATAGACTCTTTTAGACTCTGTACTTGAAATGTGCCAGCTATTAAAAGTGAGAGGCTATAGAAAGTCCAAGGTACACAAACAATTGGATGGGCAGCTGGACATGAAGAAGGCTGCACTCCAAACCTCTGCCCTAGCCTCCATGGCTTCCTCTTGCTTGTGATCCTGTTTAAGATGTCTAGATGTCTTCTGCAACCTTTCTTAGACAAACAAAAAATGAAGTAGAGCTCAGGTTTCCCAATTCTAATCCATTCTTGCTTTTTACACTCCAATGGGATTTGTTGATTACATGAAGAGATATTCCTTCACCATCTCACTTATTGAAGCCTCCTCAGTCAACAGGTGAAGCCAAGCAAAGGTAGGACACTGCTTCTCCTGCCAGCTGAGCCCAGGACATTCAGAGATCAAGTTGGATCTATATTCCCCTTTGGAAAATCTCCTGCCTTGATCCTCCACCCAGACTCAGTGCTATCTAAGCTAATGAAGGAAAGTTAATACATTTTTTCAGCCCTCAGTGAAAAGTTAGCTTGCCCAATTATCTTGTCTAATTGCATTACACATTGACAGATGAATCCATGACCCCTCGACGTTTTAGTTTGCCACCTGTAAATCCACAGAAGAGATCCCACTCTTATTTAGCTCCTCTGATCTAGATTTTCCATTAAGTTGCTCTGTGGAGCAATGCCTTTACAAATGAACTGTTGGCATCCTAAACCACATTGATTTTCCCTGTGCCAAGGGGGGAAAAAAATCAGAAAAGCTTCCCCACCTAACTCCTCTACAGGAGAGAAAGACAGGAGTTGAGTAATGAAAGGATGGAGGAGAAGGACATGGGAGACACATGCTGAAATCACTGGAAGCCAAGAGCAGAAACCTTCAACCAGCTCTGATGGGAGCCAAAGATGCTGGTGGAGGCTGTGTAGTGACCATAACCCCTTTAGCACCAGAAAGAAGATGACCAAGAAGCTCAAGATGAGCAGTGTTCATCAGGGGTTTGCAGAAGGGATGTTTTAATGTGCTCACAGCAGAGGACCAGAGACCAAGTCCATGAAATTCAGACTCACTTATTTCTTTGTCCACAGCCCCAGAGACAGGTTCTCAGTGACAAGCAATTGAAGCAGTCTGTGGGAATTTGGGATACCAAGGTGTACCCAAACAGTACCTCCAGCCTTTGGGACTGTCAGGGGCAGCCTCTAGAAGGAAACATCTTTTCTCCCTGGCAGCAGCCTGTTGGATCAGCAAAGACAGATTGATCTACAGGGAAGATACCATTTTGATTTGGCTAAAGGAGATGAATGTTGCTGCTTGCTGCATTTTATCCTGTCCAGTCAGGCTGTCTGCAATGTTTACCAGGCACAGCAATACACCTGCTGGATGAAAAGGAGATTTTCCCAACATAAGCAGAACTGTTTCAGTACAACTTCACCTACCTGCCTTCCCTTCACCCCACAAGCATATTTTTTGGACTGAAAACCAGCAAATCATGGCAGTTTTTCTTTAGTCCAGCAGAGAACTGCTCTCTTCCATGCATTTGGAGAGGCCTGGCACAATCTGATGCTCTCTGATACTTGGCCAGATGGGTGAAGTTCTTTAAGCCATTATCTTCTGCCATTAGATTAGAGCAGCCCTTCAAATCAGGAAGGTAAATAACCACCCTGCTCAACCCAAAGCCAAGGAGAGCAAACCCTCTGTGCTTTACAGATGGAAAAACAGAAGGTGAGGGGTTAAGCAGTTGGTCCAAGACCTCTCTGCAAGCAAAGCAGGGATGAAGAGTCAAAAGGCTGCCAGCTTCTGCTTTGATGCTTCACCCTATCAGATACTGCAGGTTGGGTCAAGCATCCTCCTGAGGGGATGGGCATGCAAGGGGAAGATGGAGAGATAAATAACATAGAATAAAAATGTAAAATAACTATTGTTTAAAAGCCATTCTCAAGTTATTTACAGCAAGAAACAGATCCTGGGTCCAAAAGTCCCTGTCCTACTCAGTCTGCTGGCAGAAAGGCTCCAGGGCTGTGTGTGCTCAGTGAGAACCTGCACCAAGGAAGGGGGAACATACTCCCTATTAGGGTATAATCATCTGATTGATTGCATTATTGATTACACTGTTTGATTGCTGTGACTGTACTATTTGATATCACCCAGTTGATATTCCCCTCTTTGCTGCATCACCACACAACAGCAAGAGGGACATGGTCTCACTGTTAATATTCCCTCCTCTGGAAATGCAAGGATTTCCCTTTTAGCCAACAGGTCTGTGGGTCATTCAGAGAAGTAATGAAGTGATATCCAAGGTTTTTCCTAGGTAAACCAGTCTATCCCATAGCAGCTGTGTCTTCTGAGTGCCAGGACTGAAGCAGAACATCCTGAGTTGGAAGGATCTACAAGGATCATCAAGCCCACGTCCAGCCTAGGCACAGGATGACTCCCAAAATGACACCATGTGCCTGAGGGCCTTGTCCAAATGCTTCTGGAATTCTGTCAGGCTTGGTGCTGTGACTACTGCCCTGGGGAGCCTGTTCCAGTGCTTGACCACCCTCTGGGGGAAGAACCTTTTCCTAATATCCAACCTAAACCTACCAAGTCATGACCAACATTCCTGCAGAAATCCATGTAGTCTCCAATCTAAATCCCAGAATCATTAAGGCTGGAAGAGAACTCTAAGATCAACAACTCCAACCATCAACCAATCACCACCATGCCACTAAACCATGTCCCTAGGTACCACAGCTAGATGCTTTTTGAACCCCTCCAGGGATGGTGACTCTACCACTGCCCTGGGCAGCCTGAGCCAATGCCTAACAACTCTTTCAGGGAAGAAATGGTTCCTGATCCCCAATCTAAACCTCCCTGGTGCAACCTGAGGCCATTTCCTCTTGGAAAGTTGCATCATGAGCCTACTACACAAAGCTTAAGTTCCCTCCATCTTCCCACCTCATGGAGTTTGCTGCTCCAGTGAGTATTGAAACACCCTCATTACCACCAGGTCCTGGAGATACATCTCATGGACAAACACAGTTGGGAGTTTGTGAGCAGGAAGATCTCGAGTCTGATGTTGCTTTTAAAGAAATGAGATTTGTAGCTCTCCCAGGTGAGGAGAAAGCCAACTGCTGTGATGAAGAGACAGGAGAAGCCACCTTAGCCAATGCACTGCAGGGCTTTCCACATCCCAGCCTCAGAATAAAAAGAATACACTAGGACAAATGCTGGTTTGCAGCAGATTGGGTAGCGCAGCCTTTCCCTGGCACGCTGCTGGATCAAAGCCCAAGTCTACAGCATTAATTATTCACACCCCAATGAGATAGGTTTTGTCAGTTAAAGCACAGGGAAGGAAAAAAAAAAAGCACCAAACCAGCAATAACACAACAAAACCCAAGCAAAAACAATCAGATCAGTGTCGTTACAGGGGGAAGAAGCAAAACAGATCTTGTGCAAACGATTACATTCATCTGTGCAGCCAACCTGCACAGACGCTGCCTCTGGAACTGCAAGTTGCTGAGGCACTTCTCTCCCATGTGAGGAGAGGTGGAGATCACACTCACACAGCTGCTGACAGTCCTTCAGTGGGGCTTTGCAACCATTATTATTTCCATAGCTTCTCTGGCTGAGGGGTCTCAGCCCCAGAGGAAAAAGGAGCCAGGCACATAGCTGTATGATGTTCTCGTCACACCTGAGTGACAAGAGCCAAATGGAGCCATTCCTCTCTAAAAAGGCTTAATTAAAACAGGAGCAAATGGCAAAATTAGACCAAGTGTTCACCTTCAGATAGTCATGACATTTATAGAAAAGCTATTGCTTTAAAATAACCCAGCTGGCTGAGGATCCACATGCACAGCCTTTCTCTGGAGACCTTCAACTGCTCAAAAGCCACCAGCCTGAGACACTGAGTGTGCTTGAGGGTGTTGCCTTTCCTGCTCTTCTCCCAAAGGCCAAGTGAGACCAAGAGGGAAAAATAAAAATAAAAGATCAGTCTTTAGCTAAATTTGAATCACTGGGGACCCAAGAAGGGAAAATCTAGGAGTCTCCTTGTGTGGAGAGATTCCCAAGGCAGCTGGAGGTGATGCTGGCCAAGCTGCTGTGGGTGACCCTGCT
The DNA here is from genome assembly GCA_013399015.1 of Galbula dea. NCBI lineage: Eukaryota > Metazoa > Chordata > Aves > Piciformes > Galbulidae > Galbula > Galbula dea. The sequence goes on along the minus strand of VWZX01002400.1, from coordinate 344,462 downwards.
GGAGCAAGGGGGTTTGGACTGGATGATTCCCAGAGGTCCCTTCCAGCCCCTATCAAGTTTGTAATTCTGTGAAAATCATGAAGCCCCCAGTGAAAGTTACAGGCAGGAGGCAGTTCCTTATCTCTCTGGGTATTTGGGGAGTTACAAGTGGCTCCATGGAGTTCAGCTCTCCCATTGCATGTCACCCTGTCACCCAGGTCTCTGCCTCAGGCACCTTCCTCCCCCCTTCACAGTATTTTGGATTCACTATGAGGCTGACTTTTGGAGCCCTGTCCACTTCCATAAGTGTCAGTCTGCTGCCAGAGACTGCCTTTGCTTGTCACATGCCCTCCCAGCCCTGACTGGGTCTCCCTCTCCCACTACCCTCCTGGTAAAGACCATCTGCTCTGCAGCCAGGAAGAGTCACACATGGCTCAGATCGAGCCAGAGCTACATCCAGACAAGCAAAATGATTTCTCTTTTAGCCTCTCCTCTGGTGCTAACCCATAGCTTTATTCTCAACTGTTCATTTCCCTATATTTTAAGTAGGATTGCATGGCCACAGTTCTATTATCCTATTCAAAACCTCCATGCCATTTGACTCCTCACATCCCAAAGCAATAGCATGCAGACACAAGCTATCACCATCTCCCCATCCCCCACCACTCCCAAAGACCATGGAGGACACATCACCTTCTCTTTATGACTTCCACAATGAACATGCATAATTGCTCAGCTCTGAAAATGGAGTTTTTATTGAGTTTGAACACTGCCTCGTGGGCTCTTTGTCCATTGAGAAATCAGCTACCATCCAGTCTTACCTCTTTGTATCCTCTACTTCTGCAATTAACCAAACTTTGTGGCCAAAGGCCCTGGTGTGTAGCCAGCACCTGCACTTCTGCTCATAGGAAGCAGCAGTTTTTAAGCTGGAACACAAGCACCTGCCTCTTGAAGCTCAGTAATCCCACTAATTGGCTCCTCCTCCCCATTTTCCCTCTAACTCTGAATTCTGTAGGGTGAAAAGAAGTGCTGCCACCTGCTACCACTGTTTTTCTTTACATGATTCCCAGTGGATTACTTCTACATCTTTATCCTGGGCAGAGAAGCTGTTGCCCCTCCAGGTTTATTCTCCACAAGTGTCATCTAATGGGTTTCCATCCTTCCAGGAGGGACACATGGGGGTCCCAGAGCCTTATCCTGAATGGACCCACAGCTGCCAGCACATTAGAGATTTGAGAAGCCTTTAATTATCCCCTTTTCATTGTACCAGTTCAGCACTGAGCACGTGAGGTATCCTTTTAGCAGGCTGCCTCGAGAGAGCTCTTGGAAATAGGATTTAATTCATGAGCTGACATAGGTGTATGCTATTTATATTACAACTATAGCTTTCATCAGGATGGACTGGTCCCCAGTCTTTGGGAGGTGATTTTCTGTTTGCTTGCCAGGAGTGTCTGCAGTCCCCAGGAGTGCTTGGTGCTGCTGATTGTGCAAACAAAAAAATGTATGAGCATGTCCTTCAGAAATGGCAAATACCTGGTGGGGGCTTTTAAATGAAAAGGTGGAGACTCAGCAGATGTGTCTGTGAGGCAAGAAGAACAGGGACTGGAAAATAAACTAGACAGAAAATAAAGTCAACTGCCAAGCATTCATCTTTTCAATCAAATGTCTAGGGGATTTGGTGTCCCTGCAGCATATCTAAGGTCACACATGACCTGAAAGGAGGTTGGAGCCAGGTGGGGGTTGGTCTCTTCTCACAGGTTATCAGGGAGAGGACAAGATAAAATGGCCTCAAGTTGCAGTGGGGAGGTTTAGATTGGCTATTGGGAAGAATTTCTTCCCTGAAAGAGTTGTTAGGCATTGGGCCAGGCTGCCCAGGGCAGTGCTGGAGTCACCATCCCTGGAGGGGGTCAAAAAAATAGAGAGATGTGGTGCTGAGGGCCATGGTTTAGTGTCATGGTGGTGATAGGTTGCTGGTTGGACTTGATGAGCTTAGAGGTCTCTTCCAACCTTAATAATTCTGTGGTTCTGTGTGGTTCTGTGGTGTTATCCAAGTGACACTCACAGTTCTCCACTTAGTTTCCTAACAAAAAATGCCAGTGGCAAGAGACCTATTGGTAATTCTGGCACCAAAACACTAAGTGGTGTTGTCTCCAGGCACTGGCAGCCCTCAGCTGCTCCAGGCAGTTGCTTTGGGTTGGATTTTGGATATTGCTCCCTGGCTCCTAGATAGAATGCAGATGACACTTGAGCTCTGGAAGTGAGTTTTCAAGGCAAGAGATGGCACTTGGTAAGAGCCATTACCATAAGTGTTTTGAAGGTTTCTTGGGCTTTTGCCTGTCCAGCTTTGCATTATTTGGGACTTGGCCATCAGCAACCTGCTGAATAAAGTGTCTACCAACATCCTTCTTGGAGGGAGACTCTATGGGCTAGCCTGACCCAGGCAGGGTGAGGAACACAGCACTGAGACATTGCACCAGCAAAAGACAAGGAAAGAAACTTCCTGAACTAGGAACAGACTCAGGCATGAGATAGAAATCTCAATTATGCACAAGAGAGAGATTCCTCAGTGGCTGAGTCTCCTGAAGCTTCCCCAGAAAATGTGCTTGGGCACCCTCAAACCTGCATTGCTTCACAACCTCTGCAGATCTCATCCCAATCTTCCCTCCCCTGCCTGCCTCCAGGAGAATACCAAGTGCTTCTCAGTGCAGTGCCTCTTGCTGCTAACAGCAGCCAGGGAATCATCCCTTCATGCATGCTTAAGGACATCACATCTGTGAATCTGCTGCAGATACAAACCTCCCTCTTCTAAAAACCCTTCTTCCCCTCTTGACTGTGCTTCCTGACAGCCTCCAGGCACCAAACACCCCAGGCTAGTTGATCATCTCCCTTCCACGACCTTCATCCAACTTCAGCTTCCCTCCACCACCGAGGAGGAGTCAGCTCTTTTGATTAACGATGATTGCTTCTTTGTCAGAGCAGTAAATCACCCCAAATAAGAAACTCATACCTTTGAAAGATGGAGAGGACTTTCTGCCAAGTATTTTTATAAGGTCTTTATTCACTCTCCATGGTCTGCTCTGTTCTCAGACGTGCCAGGATAAAAAAACCCTGCTGCTATCAATTCCCTGCCCCCTTTTTGCAGACACTGCATTTTCCTGGGGTTTTGGTGGAACTGATACATTCCTAGAGCTGGAGTAGGACTGGTTGATCTTCTTGTTTGTGCAGAGTCATCACTGATCATCTGAACCATGTACATGCAGCAGGAAGACTCAGGTTGGCTAATAACTCTGGATTTGACAAGAAGGGTTATGTTACCAAGAGGAGTGGTTAAACCCTATAAACCATGGTTATTCTCTGCAACTTCTCACTGCAAACATTATTTTAACAACCCTTTAAACAAGCCCTTCTTCAGTTTTCATTTCAGCTGCTCACACATATGAAGCTCCAGCTATGTTAGCTGCTCCCAAAGTGCTTCTGTTTTCACTGCACTGACAGTAACCTGCCATGGTTTTCCACCTGTGTTTTGGGCAGCATCAGCCTGATCCTCCTCTCAAGTTCTTACAACAGATAATGAAGTGTTTGGATAGAATCACAGAATTGTTTAGGTTGGAAAAGATCTTTAAGATCATCTAGTCCAACTGTTAAGCAGCATTGCCAGGCCACTACTAAAGCATGTCCCTCAGCACCACATCTCCAGGGCTTTTAAACCCCTCCAGGGATGGTGACTCCAGCACTGCCCTGGGCAGCCTGGCCCAATGCCTAACAACTCTTTCTGGGAAGAAATTGTTCCTAATGTCCAACCTAAACCTCCCCTGGTGCAACTCAAAGCCATTTCCTCTTGTCCTCTCCCTGATAACCCAGGATAAGAGACCAACTCCCATCTCACTTCTACCTCTTTTCAGGGAGCTGTAGAGAGTGAGAAGGTCTCCCCTGAGCCTCCTCTTCTCCAGGCTAACCAACCCTGGTTCCCTCAGCTCCTCCTCATAAGACATATTCCCCAGGATTATTCTCTTCTGCACCTTGTTGCTTCCTGGCCTCCCTGCAAAAGCAGATGTCCTACTTGCAGAGGGATGGGGATGACAGGGGTTTCCACAGGCAAGAGGACTGCAAGCAGCAGCAGCAGCAGCAGTAGTGCCTCTCAGAGAGGAGTTTCTGCCCACCCCATCCCATCCCATCAGCTCAATGACCAAGGGTGCAAGAGGAAGAAGTTTTCAGCAGAACACCAGCGATGCTGGGAGCAGGCCAGGGTCTGCACCTTAAATGGGACTGCAGCAGAGCTGAGCATTCATCACCCTCAATTTCATGCTTCTAACAGGCAGCCAGTGAAAAAATGAAGGCACTGTGTTGTGCAAAAGCACTGCCAGACACAAATACTGTTTTCTTGTGAAATCTTGGTGGCTTGGGCCAAGAGAAGACAAGCAGCAGCCACAGATGTTAGTTAAGGACATCTTAATGTTGTGCTCACTGTGCATTCTGCAGCCTAATTACACTGCCTTCGTTAACAATCATGCACCAACTGAGCAGTAATAGATTAAGACAGTTTTCATTATTTTATTTCAGAACATCAGAGAGAACCAGATGGATAAAAAGAAGGAAAAATCCTAAGATAAGGATTGTTGCAAGCACAAAAATGAAAGAGAGAACAGTTCAGAGAAGCAGACATTCCTCTTACCACCATTATGCCAAAAAGAATGGAGACTGACATCATTTGGAAGGGAAAGGGAAACAATTGGGGAATATTAATTGGGGCACTCATCATGCAGTGATTTTGAATTCCTCTGTGTGGAAAGACAGAGAGGAAAGTAGTTGCTATAGTCTCTCAGCCTCTGGCAGTCCATGGCCAGAAAGGGAAGATTGTGACACAGGAGCCCAAGCTCCCCTGAAGTCAGCTGAAGTACATTTCAAAGGGGACAGCACTCCTGGCTCTGGGGAGATGTGCTGTGCATTTGTAGCTTTTTCCTTCTTTCTTTCTTTCTTTTTTTTTTTTAAGCTGAAAAATCAGGATATTTTGACTTCCCCCCAGGCTACCTCCCCTTGTGCACACAACTCACCCCCTTTACAAAGGTACTTGCTTCTGCCTGCTCCCCTAGCTGCTAGAATATGATAAAATACATCACAGTCCCAGAGCAAATGCCTTTTTAAACCATTGCAGGGGGAAAAAAGGGATAGTGGAAAGGTATTAACAAAAAAATACAAGTAACAAACCTTAGCCTTTTGGCTTTCCCACAGTCCATATATTCTCTTTCCCTATAACCATTTCTGTGGAGATTGCTCATGCATAAAGAAGCATTAAGCACTAATTCACAGGCAGCCTGAAAAGTCTTCTTTTAAGAAGCAAGAAGGAAGATGGCCAGTGGGCCTGAGTAAATCACAAACCACTTGGATGAGCCTCTGCTTACTGCTTGCCTCTTAGGGAACAGCAGCAACAAATCCTGTTCCACGTGCCAGCCAGCCTCCTTGTGCTCCTCCAGACCCTTCCTCCCAACCCCAGCTTCCCAGCCAGGACTGCAGGAGATGCAGTGGTGCTAAAGGGTAGCATCCCATCAGCATGAGGAGGTTCAGCACTCTGACTGCACCACTCATGATTTCACCTTCCCCCATCACCCCGTGGCTTTGCTTGGCACCTCCAGCAACTAGATGTTGCTTGGGCTCTGAAGCCAAGAGGGAGAGTTTTAAGGGATGGCTTGCCACAGACTCTTTTTATACAGGATGCTTAAATGTTGATGATATGAAGGGGAATAAAACCAAGAAAAATTCAAAGGAATTAGGCTGCTCAAGCCCCTCGGGCTGCTCTGCCCTGGGAAGTGGGGGAGAGGAGTGGAGTGATCCAGCTCTTCTTCAACATCTCCCCCATGTGGCACCAGCAATGTTCACAGAGCGTTTCAGTTCAGGCTCAGCAGTGCCTATCAGGTTGCTGATAAGGGGGAAACACTTTGCTGTAAATTCACACCTTGCTGGGCACCGACTTCCTTACCTAGTCATTCAGTTGTAATTCACACAGCCCTTTCTCAGAGCTTCATCTCCTGGGTCATCATCCCAGGCTTTGGTGCTTTCCCCTTCCATAGTAATAGAGTTGATATCTTTCCAAGATCAGGTAATTTCTTCTTGTGAGCTCTTTATTTACATGAGATACATATTCAGAGCCTCCACATTTAGGAAAGTTAAGTGCTGCTTGCTTGAAATCTAATAAAAGTTTGAGTGAAGTGGCCCAGCAGCAAATTACTGGGTTTTCCATAAGAGCCAGGCTCTACACACCAGAGTGGAGGTTGAGCACAAAAAGCAGGTCAAAAACTATCAGCATTTTAACAAAAAAAGTTAATTAAGTTCAAATAGCATAGTGGGGGGAAAAAAAAGAAGATATAAAAATCAGGGTTTCCTTATAATGAACATTTTTGTGTAACCTTGGCCTCACAGAACAAGCAGCTAATTCCATTTATGTTAATATTAACTAGCATAGTTTTGCTTTTAGCTTAATCACTAAGCAACCAAGTTAGCAGAAGCATGCAGGGTATCCAGCAATTATCACACAAACAGGTCTGGGGCTGAATTCTGACACTGCACCATTAAAATCCATGGAGATTTTCCCCAGAGTCCCATGACAGCAGAGTCATGGATATTAAAACTGACATCTGATTACATGTTAATTGGTCCCAATCCCATTCGTGGTTCCAGTCCCACTCAAAGCCTTTTAATTCATGGAAGAGTTGGGCAGAAATGATAGCACCAATTATTGCTAAGAGGTACCAAGGTGCATTACTTGATATTTATTATTAACAGCATCTTTTAAAGGCATTTTCATCCTAAGGATCTCAAAGCTTTTACACATCAGTTAATGAAGAGCCTCACACCATCACAGTGGAGTAGGCAAATATTATTCCCAGCTCACAGATAAATGGGGGAGCTAGGAATTAAATTACAGCCTTAAATTCACATAACAGACAAAAGACACCTTCTCCCAATCAGGAGAGCAGATCTCCAGTGATGGCAGAGTCTTGCACCCAAGGAATTTGTCTCCTTCCTTGGAAAACTCAAGTCCAGAGAAAACCTAGAGTTTGACAAAGATCTCTGCAAACAAAATCAGACACAGCATGTCAAACATGGATGCTTCCACCAGAAAGCAGCTTAGCCTGCAGCCTAGAAGGAGTTAAAGTAGAAAGGATCACAACATCTGGACAAGATCTGCTGCCAGAAGGAACTCTCCTGGCTGTTTGGAATAGTTTTGCCTCTTTTTGGTGGGAATAGCAGACCAACGTTCTCTTCCAAAACCCAGCTCTTCCCTTTGAATTGGCTTGCAAAAACAGACAGGTCTTGCTTGCAAAAATCAGCTCCCTACCCAGCCAGCACCTGAGATGTGAATTTGGAGAAATAGCTTAATTTTTATCAAGCAAGTGCTTAAAGCCAGTGCTGATCCAGAGGGCAGGAACACAAACGCTCTGTCTCGTAGAGCCATTAAATATTTATTAGCCTTTCCCAGACAAAAATACAAATGTAAAGCTTGGCTGGCTCCTACCTCCCAGTTGGGCTTGACTTTGGTGACCCCTGAGCTCACAGGTTGGAGAAAAAGTTTGGAGCTGACTCTAGAGAAGTAATTGCTTCTTGATGGAGATCCTGAGCTTCCCAGTGGCTTACTCCAGCAGCAGGGTACTGATGGAGCTTGCTGCAGGGGGTTGGTAGCTTGGGGTTTTTTGCTTGTTTGTTAACTAGAAATGGAGCAGGAGACTCTCAGAATCACAGAATCATGAAGGCTGGAAGAGAACTCTAAGATCATAAACTCCAACCGTCAACCTATCACCACCATGCCACTAAACCATGGCCCTAAGTACCACATCCAGATGTTCTTTGACCCCCTCCAGGGATGGTGACTCCAGCACTGCCCTGGGCAGCCTGGACCAATGCCTAACAAGTCTTTCCTCATATCCAGTCTAATCTTCCCCTGGTGCAACTTGAGCCCATTTCCTCTTGTCCTATCACTGGTAACCCAGGAGAAGAGACCACCCCTCAGTTCACTCCTACCTCCTTCCAGGGAATTGTAGAGAGTGAGAAGGTCTCCTCTGAGCCCTCTCTTCCTCTGGCTAAACAACCCAGGCAGAAGTAAACATTTAAAGGGAATAAAACACATGTTTCTGAATCTTCATGTCCTTGAGTCATCCATAAACCACTTCCTGGGCACAGAGTAAAGTTAACTTTGGGATTTGCAGTTTCATTTGTTGGCTGCACAATTGGAGTTATCTTCTCTTATTAACTGCAAATCTGCTGCCTGATAAACCTCTGCGATAGCAGCTACACTCTGCTCTCCTCTAATTGCTTCCTCTGCATTGATGAAGATCTTTTTCCTTTATCTCTCATGAACTCTAATTAAAGCCAGCAGAGCTTTTACACACAGGCACCCTGCTCATGAATATACATCACCTTTTAAGCCACACAAAATGGTCATCTTCTTTTCTTCAGCTCTGCACTGGAAAGGCTCTGTCCTGGACCACCTGCTCCGAGGTGTGAGGGCACTTTGTGGTGAAGAAGGTGGAGAAATTGGAATTATCTGGCTGTGACCTCCATTTGCACTATCTACTATCCACAGAGAATTGCCTGCAGAGTTCTCTACTTCTTTTACTCAGCCTTGGTTCCTCTCTGACTGCAAGGAAGGTGTCAGGCTTCTTGTCTCAAGCACTGTACCCCTTCATACATACACACACAGACTGTTCTCCCTCTCAGAAGCACACAACTGAGCTGCTACCACACAACACCCACATAACTTCAGCTTCTCCACTGCCATGACCATTGTCTCTTGCTGACCTGCACACCATAATGAAAACATGAAAGACAAATTTATTAACAATTAAATGAACAACAGACCTGCTAGGAATCTCACCCCTGCACCCTTTAAACAAGAGGCTGTGTTCTCCTGCTTGGACAAGTGATTTTGTGTAGTATTTTCTTTTTGAGTCTTCTACTCTTGCAGGGTTGCAAAGATTGAAAGCACTTCTGAGCTTTCAACTGAAATACCAAACCTAACTCCAGATTGTGAGCATTTTCCAGTACTAAAGGAGAGAAAAGAGAGGGAGAATGAAACCAGACCCAACCCAATGTCACTGTGCTGAACCCTCTTGTGTCCAATGCATTACTACCAGCTGTGGTCTTAACAGGACTTGGGTGGTGGCAAAGCTCATGTTGTTCTCCAATACTGTTACTTAGAGATGTAAATATTTTGTTGCAGTGGTGGTAGGCAAGAGAATCCATCCTTTGCATGGTCCCACCTCAGGTTTGTTCCCCTCCATGACAGAGTTTTCCACCCCCTCCTAAATCCTGCTTCACTTCCAGGTTCAGACCATTTAAGCTGCCCTCCCCACTGCAGCCTCTAAACGTTTTCAGTTGTGCCAGACAGCAACAGCCTCCTCCCTGCCTTGGAAACTGCTTTTTTTTCCCCTGCCCTCAGCACAAAGCATGTCAAAAACTACCACACACTGCATGGCACAGGCAAGGAGCAAATTGAGACACAGCCCCATGAGGGAGGGGTGGCAGGAGCCACAGCAAGAACAAGCAGCCATGGTGAGGAAGCAGCTGAATTCAGATTCTCTTCACAACACAGACAGTCATGTTTTGTAGGGATAAGGATTGAACACATTCAAGATGTCTTTTTCTTTCCAGTCCCAGGGGAGAAATGGGAGTGGAGGCTAGCCAGGGAACAGCTGTAGCTATATGACCATGGTGACCCTCAGATGACAACCCTGCCAAGCAATAACACTGAAAAACAGCCAGCAACAACTATTCTTACTCAGCATCCAAGCACCAGGCTGAGCACAAAGACAGAGGTGTCAGAGGAAAGTGCTGGACAAACCTGCTCCTCTTGTGCCAGCTGAATGCTGAGAGACCCCTTGGTGCCAGGGGGCCACACTGGTGTTGGAGGTGGGGTGAAGGATGAATGGGTCAGGAGCTGGAATTTAACAAGAATAGGCTGAAGTGGACCCTGAATCAGCCATGGCCACCTTGCCTAAAATATCAGGTCAGCATGGACTTCAAAGAATCATAGAATCATGGAATTGCAAAATGGTTTGGGTTGGAAGGGACCTTTCCAGGGCATCTAGTCCAACCCCCTGTGGTCAGCAGGGACTTCTGCAGCTAGAGCAGGTTGCTCAGAGCCCCAAACAGCCTGCCCTGGGATGGTTCCAGGGATGGGACATCTCCCACCTCTCTGGACAACCTGGGACAGGCTCTCATCACTCTCAGGGTAAAACATTTCTTCTTGATAACTAGTCTGAATCTTTTAGTTTTAAACCATCAGCCCTTGTCCTGTCACAACAGGTCCTGCTAAAAAGTCTGTCCCCATCTTTCTTCTTGGCTCCTTTAAGTACTAAAAGACTGCAGGAAGGTCTCCCTGGAGCCTTTTTTTTTGTCTCCAGGCTGAATAACCCCAACTCTCTCAGCCTGTCCTCACAGCAGAGGGGTTCCAGGATTTGTTGCAAGGCAAATGTTCCAGATTTCACTATCTGGAAATAAATTACATTTCAGTACTCAGAGAAAAATCATCTTCAAATCTGGTTTAGCTTTTCCTCCACTGGCAGCAGACACCTGAGATAGATTGGTTTGAACCACAGAGGGCTTTTGGCCTCTTAGTCATGCCTCAGAGGTTGCACAAACCTCATCTTTTCCTCCATTTAGATGCAGTGAGGAAGGCTTTGCTGTCACTTAATGCCAACTAAATGCCATCACACATTTCAGAAAGTCTCTGCCTTACACTAAAAATGGACAAAGAACATCAGCCTAATTATGAATCAGTAAATTACAGGTGATGAACAACCCCTGAGACCAAGGTATGACACTCAGGACCATCCCAGCTCCTACCAAACTTCCCTGTTTGTGGGTGACTAACGATGTGCAGAGCTGTGCTGCCAAAGACAGCAGCCCTGTTTTAAGGGTATCTTTGATCTCCCCTCATTATACAGCACATCACTCTCCACATAAATTAAACTGATAGAGGCAGTGCACAAAGCACTTCTTCCTCTTTGTGCCCATGAAGGGTTGGTAGGGACAGGTTCAGGGACAGATGTTGCAATCCAGGCTCATGTAGCACATGCTAATAATGTCATTAGACACAACAGGGTCCTGAGGAAGCTTTGCTAGGGTCTGTTTTATCTTCTCCTCCTTCAGCAGAAGCCTTTTGTGCTCCCTTTCAGGCTAGACCTAAGGGGATCACTAGAAGATGTGCTGCTGGCTTGGAAGTGGCTATGAAGATTTCTTCTAGTGGAAAGGGGATGATGGGAAGCTGAATGTTAAAATAACACCATGTGCAGAGCAGCAAGTCTGCCTCTTTCCCTCTTTCATACCTCCTGCTTTGAACTGCAGCTGAACACTGCCATACAGAAACACCAATTTCCAGCTGCATTTTGCTAACAGTCCAGAACAGAAAGTTATCAATACACCTATCCCTGCACCCTCCAAAACACACCAATGTGGGCAGGATGCTTTCAGAGCTCCAGGAATGTAAACTTACTGAAACAAAGAGCAAATCCTCCCTTCCTGTTGATACTGATATGCCCCACTTGTGTGAAAAGAAAGGTCTTGGCTTTTTGCTCCTGGAGCTCAGTCTGCTAAAAGTCTGAAGAGCAGATGGTGGGAAGTGTTTTAACTAGCAAGCAAAATATTGCATCAACATGGTGGGGTTTGTGCAACAGAAAATCAGAATTAGCTTGAAAGGTCAGCTGGTGAAATAGCACTGCTCTGCTACTGGTTCTGCAGCTATCATCACAGCCTGCCTCAGGAAGACAACAGACTGCTGAAGAGAAGATTGTCATGTAAAAGGGCTCAAGAAATTATTGGGCTTTTTCTCCAGGTGAGAAAAGGAACAGAGGCTAATATAAAAACCCCAAAGCTAAGCAGCTGGTGGGATACTGAATGGCTAAAAATAAGCCATGCCAAGTAGGTTTTCCCTTTTTTTTTCCAAGGCCAGAAAGACTCTTACCTTAAATGATTTATCTACAGGATCCCAGTGTCAAACCTAAAGGGCTTATGGTGATGACAACTCAAATACTCAAGTATTTTCCAAAGAAAACCAGGGCAAAATCCTCTACCCAAACTGGTACCAACCCCCAGTGATATCTATAGACCTGTCTTGGCCAACACTTGCCAAAGGTTTATCCCAGTACTTAATGAGAGCTGGAGCCATTTTATTCACCATAAAGTGCTAAACCACCAGATTGTAAGGGAAAAAAAAATCTAAATACAAATGAAAGTGTTCTTGCCCCTGTAATTTTTGGTCATGACCCTACTACTTTGCTAACAACCTAGGCTAGAATTAGCACCAGGTTTATTTTCTGTCTTTACCTAAGAAAGAAATGAACCTCTCAGCAGAGCAGCAGTTGAGTCTCTCTACATCCTCACACTGAATCCAATTAAATCCAATTAAATTTAAGCCAGGTGCCCCACAAGGTTACTAAGCTAATCTTGTTCTTAAGTCAGCATTTGTGGTATGATTGCATCTGAAAAGTCCAGTCCAAACCACCCAATTATCTCCATGTGTATTCATTCCTTCTCTAACACCACCTAAGAGGGGCCTGACAATAATCACAACACTGTTGGGAATGGAAGTCAACAAAAAGATGCTGTTTCTCCCAAAGAACTTCAAATCCACTTGAAGTCAATTAAACACTCCATGGAAGGAGCTAAATGCACTGGACTTCCTGAAAGCTTGGCTTATAAGGTCAAGCATCCAGAAAAATGACTTGTGTTCTTTTCCTATAAGAGAAAGAATATTAAGCCTATGTCTGAGGCTGCTGCTGGTGCCTGGATGCACTTTTTCAACTCATTAGACAAATTGCTTCAGCAAAGTGCTGGATTGGAGCTGCTGCAGATGACTCAACCCTCAGATGTTATGCACCTTCTGCTCCACACCAGCAAAATCTCTCACACTGGCAATTAGAAACAGAAAGTCAAGTAAAGCAAAAGAAAACAAAAAGTAATTTAAGCAAAGCTGAGCTGGGGGGAGGGCAGAGAGATTTCAAGTTTGAAGGTATCAGGGATTCACCTCACGTGTGTCTCAGAAGCAATAAATCCTGCTTTAGGGAAATGTCTCGGGGGGGGGGTTGGAACCCAAACCCAAACCCTGCTAGGCTATAAAATTCCACCTCTGAGGATTATAAAACAACATCCAGAGAGCAAACATCCTTCCTGAGCATAATAGGACTGTCAGAAATGATTGACACCAATGACAATCTATCACAGGCTGCTGCATCCCTGCGACAGCATCTTCTGGCAGAAATGAAATTGTTTATTCCTTCCTATATGATGTGGAGGATGGAACATGTCATCTAGAATAAATGCACCTTCTCTTCCTGTCTGCTTTTATGCACCCACATTATCTAAGTACACCTTTTAGTTCATCTAACACCATTTCAATTCCCTCCTGGGTTTCTCTCCCCCCCCCCTTCCCTTTCAGCTCCGCTCAGCAGATGATGACTTGCTAAGTGCTGTTTAGGGGAAGGTGAAGCCTTTCTACCTCCAGACTGATGTCAGGAACCTGCTGCAAACCTGAAACCAAGATGAGAAATGAGCAATCTGGATGCAAAGCTCCAAGCTTCACATGGAGGGAAGGTGAAGCTTCCTTTTCCAGAGCTCTGCCAGCCTGGCAGGGAGCATGGAGGTCAGGGAGCAATCCCTCCAACAGGGTATTTTCATGATGAGGAAATTCCATCCAGGGTGTGTAATGGATGGAGACCACTGGGGTCAAGAGATCCCTGCAGATTGTAATGCCTTTCATTAAATCACTGTCTTCCCTGGACAGAATTTGAGCTGACAGCCTATTGCTGAGAGACTCTACACAGCTTATTACCTTTCCCCACATGGAGTTTAATACTGCTGACAGGGCTGACACAGCAGCAGCCAGCCCCTGGCCAGCCTGCACTGCAGCTCATCCTGCCCATGTTACTCCAGCTGGTATCAATGACATTCCTGTGGGCAGGAGGAGCACAAAATATGCAAGGTAATGTCCCATTCTCCATGGGAAAAGTCCTATGGAATATGAGAGAGGAGATGGGATTTCTTTTTCCCCCTGTTCAACAGCTGTTTCTGCATTCTCTGTTTATCAACAAGTGACCTATAAAGCCACAGTCACTCCTGTCACAGTTTCTTGCACACCACTACTGCAAAAAAGGAAGCATGAAAATCAGTGAGAAGCAGAGAACATTGACAAAACATGTGGGGGAGAGAGGTTCTTCCAAGAAATAAATATGGTCTAATGAAGAGACTGGGCTGCCACTCAGCAGTGTGGAATCCACATTCTAACTGTCAGAAAACACAGCTGTGAAACCCTGAACAAACCCCCCAGTGCCTCTGTGCTGTGGTTCCTCTCCCCCATGCTGATAAACAATGTCCTTGTTACTCTGTCCTCTCGGTGACACACTGCTGGGAGTGGAGATCTGCACCTTGGGAGTGGAGATCTGCACCTTGGGAGTGGAGACCTGTGATCTGAGAGAGAGAACCTGCACCTTGGGAGTGGAGATCTGCATCCTGGGAGTGGAGATCTGCATCTTGGGAGTGGAGATCTGCATCTTGGGAGTGAAGATCTGCACCTTGAGAGTGGAGACCTGCACCTTGGGAGGGGAGATCTGCACCTTGGGAGTGGAGACCTGCACCTTGAGAGTGGAGACCTGCACATTCACAGCAGATGCACACAATCTTCAGTGTAGCCTGGTCTAAAAATGCTCACAGCATTTTCCAAAGTGGAAAACAATGTTGGATTGGTCTCTTGATTCATCTGAAGCCAAAAAAAAATAGCTCAAGATCAAAGTTAGATCCGTGGTGGATCTGAAACCTTTGCTTCAGCCACATCTCCTGGACCTGCTGATGTTCAGGCAGAGTTACTGACATTTGTACAGTTTCTCTCCACACCAGAAATGTTGCAGGCATGAGACATCATCCCCACAGGCTGTGTTTTCAGAGCAGATTAACGGTGTCAGAGAAGTGAGAAATGCCCATTAGCCATCCCCTTTGATCACTCACTGCTGGTGGGTTAGCAGGCCAGCTAATTTCTACCCAACACTTCAAGCTGCATATCCTCTCCTCACATCATCTTCCAGCCAAGACCAGGTCCACAGCAAGAGAAGAAGAAGAAGAAAGAGAATGAAAGGGCCAAGTACTGGATTTCAGCTTATCTTTGTACAGAGCCTTGTACAGTCAAACTTGTTTAGAGCTGCAGGGCTCCATCTTCCCACAAAAAAAAAAACCCAAAACACAATAAAACCCCACCACCACCACCAGTAGCTGGGAAGAAATGAGATCAGGTAAGGAAAGGGAAATAATTGCATTGGTGGTATTTTTCCTCCTCTGTAATTAGAGCCATAGGGCACTCTGCAGCCAGGGTTAGTAGGTACTTTATATGCACACACTGGCTGTGATATTCCTCTTCAGGTAGCTTGCTGCCAGCCTTATCTTTCTTCCACTCCTCAGAGGATTTATTTTATTGGGTTGGGTTGGGGTTTTTGGTACTTGATGTTGTCACCTCTTTAGTTCCATTCTTTTACTCCCCCCTACCACTTCCCACCTTGCCATCCTTCCAACCTGAAAAATCCCAGGCAAAAAAACCCCTGTCTTGGCCTTTCAGGGAAGAGATCCATGAACATCAGGAGGATGCAGGAGCATTTGACTTTTCCCCATTGTTATTAGCATGTGCTTAATCAGTCCCTATCACAGGCACTGTTTAATATGCATTCAGGACAACTGATAAGCAGTGAAGCAATTCTCAGCTGCTAAAAAAAGAATTCCTGCAGAAGGGGCTTACCAGGAGGTGCCTTTTTGCCCCATATTTGTTTTCTTGCTCTGCAATGTACAGATGCCTGGTAGCATCTCTACCCTCCTGCCTGACTCCCACCTGCAGCACAGGCTATGGGAGCAAAGCCAAACCTTTCCTATCCTCCATGATGTTCCACATCCCATCCCTTGGCTTGGGGTAAGCAAAGGTGACATGGCTCAAGAGGGACTGAAGTGACCCAAACACCAGGCTCCTGGAAAGGACAGAGCTGTGCTCCACAGCCTCCACAGCCTGGATTGACTCCCAGAGCAAAACCATCCAACATTAACATACAGATGTCACTAAAAGCAGGGATCCCCAGGACCACTTCTCACATGCAACAAGATCTCCACTGGCCAAATTAGGACCAAAGGCTTTGAAAGTGAGAGGAGCAGGTGAGATAAGCACCAGATTCCACCTAGGAGAAGATGGGAATACAGCAGGGAAAGGTGCAGAGTTCTCAGGTTCCATTCCCCATGTAGGCACTTGTAAAATGCTGGCAGCAGGTGACAGGAACCTGGCCCCTGGGGACCAGTTGGTTACCCCAAGCTCTGGGTAATTGCTCTAATCCTTCTGGCACTGCCCCATGTTGGGCCTTGCAGTGGCAACCCAGGCTTAGCATGGGATAGCAATCAGGAAAAGCTCTCAAAATGAGATTGCTAATCCTTACAGGAATCTTTTCCTCCCCTTACAGGAACCATTTCCTCCCTTTTGATTGTCATGTCAGGTTTCTAAGAAGCTGCAGGATGGGAAATGCCAGTAAGATGTTCAGGAAAAACACAGATTCTGCCAGGAGAGTGATCTAAGTGTGGAGCAGGGGCTGTGGGATGCCCACCCCTGGAGAGCTCAGGACAGACTCAGAACTGCTTGGCCAGGTTTTCAGGCTTCCTGGTCTCTCCCCCCCCGGAGACAACCCTGTTTTCCAGACAACCCTGTTTTCCAACAACCCTTCCATCCAGGCTGCCATTTTCCATCCAGGCTTTATATAGAAAGGCTGAAAGGGAATAGATGAAAAAAAAAATAGAAAGAAAGAAATCCAGTGACTATTTCAAAGGGGCTTTTTATAGGCTGTGAAGGAAGCACACTGGAACAGGGAGTAAGGAACTATTTTGAAGCAGCAAAGGCACAAAGAAACATCTGCACATCATTTCATGACTTTTAACTGGCATTTTAGAGCGTGGCTAAGCCCTCAGCTCAGCTCTGTGTCTGGCACTTCTGAAACTGCCATTCAGCACAGATGCTCAGTGGAAAAATGATTTTCTTTTGCTAGCACTGATGCTGGGTTTATTGCTCCATTTTCTCCTGAAACTTCAGAGTGATTTTTTTCAACCCTAAATGTGAGCTCTAGTTCCATCCCCAGCTGCATGCTCTGGACACAGAGATGTCCTTCCTGCAGCTGCACATTTCAGAAGCCAAAGTCTGTTTGGAAACAAGGTTCAGGGACTAATGTTCTCCACCACTAAAACCAGCCCTCCAAAGGATGCACTGCCTCTGGATCCCTGCAACCTGCAGGTGGGACCTCATTGATCTCCTACCTGTGCATCCATCAGGAGGTGCCTCATCAGCATCATGGCATTCTTCAGAGAGTCCTTCTCACTGGGCAGGAAGGCTTCTTCCTCTTCATCCAGTGCTTTGGACTTGTTGACAATAAAGTGGGAGATCTGGTCATTCAGGGAATGCAGTGACTCCACAGCTGCAGAGACAGAGAGGGGAAGCAGAACAGGAATGAAACCATGCTGGAGGGAGCTGACACTGTTTTCTCTGTTGGAGATGAGCTATGGAACTACTCCTTGTGAAAAGTGCACCTGGAAATTGGTCTCTCCTCTGCTGGGAGAACCAGCAAAGGCATCATAGAGAGTAGTCACAGAATCACAGAATGTTAGGGGTCAGAAGGGACCTCTGGAGATCATCTGACAGATCAGGTTCACCTAGAGCAGGTTGCACAGAATGGCATTCAGGTGGGGTTGGAATCTCTCCAGTTTCCAGAGACAGACACTCCACCAGCTCTCTGGGCAGCCTGGTCCAGTGCTCTACCATCCTCAAAGTAAAGAAGTTCCTCCTTGACTACTGTAAAATCAAATATTGATGGAGAACCCCAGTAACAACAGGGTGATGCAGTCTAAATTAGGACTAGAGAGTTAATTTTGGGTTAGTTCCAGATCTCAGCCATTTTCAATCAGCATCTAACCCCCACAACCTCACTGCTCCCCCAGTCAATGCACATCCAGGCAATTTTCCCCTATGTTATAAGGTTTTGCAGCATCAAAATTGTGTTTTCAACTGTAAACACATGCCACAACAGGCAGGAGGGTCAGGAAAGCACTGAGCTATTGCCATAAGGATCAATAATTATAAGTAACAAGCATCTAAAGGTAACTCATCTAAGGTTTAAGGTCACATCCCAGCAGTAACTAGGGCAATATATCATAGAATCATTAAGGTTAGAAAGAGCTCTAAGGTTATCACATCCAACTGTCAACCCTACACCCCCATACCACTAAACTATGTCACAAAGTGCCATGTCCACATGTTTTTTGAAGCTGTGGCTGCCTCAATCCCTGGCTGTGTTCAAGGCCAGGTTGGATGAGACCCTGAGCAACCTGATCTAGGAGGTGGCATCCCTGCCTGTGGCAGGGGGGGTTGGAGCTAGATGGTCATTAAGGTCCTTTCCAACCCAAACCATTCTAGGATTCTATGTTAATGATGTGAAATCTGAGCCTCCTTCCACATCACTCTGTCCTGGCCACTGGGCTTGGATGCATCTCTTGTCACCTTCCTTCTGTACTGCAGTGATGACAGACCAGGTGCCTAAAAGCTGCATATTTGCCAATATATTCCTTTCTTGTTTTGCTGCTCTGAGGTTAAACTGGCCAAGATCAAGAGCTGTAACCTGTGGTTCTGGAAGGGCTGCTTTGTTTAGTTCAGTGTGTCAATACCTCATTTACAGCTGAACAGACTAAGAAGATGAAGGAGCCTCAAGAAACACTGCCTCTGGCCAAAACATTGCAGTGCTGCTCTCCAGAGCAAAACTTGCTTGTAAGACATAGACAAAAGTCACCTGCACCACAAATCCTCCTTAGCCTTTTACAGCCAGCAGCTCAGCATCCTCTGCAGCAGAGACACCATCACAGCCACCACCACAGCCACCACCACCCCAGCAATCACAGCTACCATCACATCCCACTTTGACTCTGGAGGCATGAACCATCAGCAGAGAAGGAGGCAGAGATTGGTTTGGGCAAGCCCACATATTGCAACCAAACTCCTGGAACTACAAGATGTAAATTGTTTGCTGAGGTTCACACATTGCTCATTGATTTCTGGTCTCCTCCTCCATGGATTTGGACAACACACATGTCCTGCACCAGTGCCAGGGACATCAGGTACAGCTTTCTTCCCAGAGCTCTCTGGAAAGCCTCTGCATCCCTTTCCCACCCTCAGCCACCCATCAGCTGAGGCACTTTCTCTTTGCTGAGCCCATTGCCATTGTCAATAAGGGGCTGTCAGCATTTCTATTCTCAGTTCTCAGTCTCTGTGAGTCAGGCAGAAGGATTCATTTCAGCAGAGCCTGCTGCTGATGTAATTTCTGGGGGTTTTTTCTCCTCTAATGAAAATGGAAGTCAGGAGCTAAAAGCCACACAGAGCTTTTGCCTTCTTAACACAGCTCTATGGCTTGAAAGGAAGAAAATCAGGGCTTAGCATTCCTCCATTCACAGGCACACAAGGATTTCTCCAGCACCATAACCACAGTTTTACCAACATTTTGATGGCCTGCAAGCCAAGGATCTCATCTATCTTGACCACATAATAATTGCACTGGTGGGTGGCCACTTAGGTACCTCACACATCAGCATTGGTCACCACCCAGGCTATAAGTAGGACACTTCACAATGAGGGTGGTGAAGCACTGGAAGAGGTTGCCCAGAGAGGTGGTGGATGTTCCATCCCTAGAACCATTCCAGGTTAGGTTGGACAGGTCTTTGAGCAACCTAATCTAGTTATAGGTGTCCCTGCTCACAGCTCTAAAGGTTCTTCCAACTCTAACCTTTTTATGATGCTATGATTCTCTCTCCTCATGGGTGAATGGAGGCATCTCAGAGCCATGCTATGGCCAGCAGGGTCTGTGGAGCAGCATGACACACAGGTGTGATGGAAACCACATGGAGCTGAGCTTCTCCAAGCCACCACAAAGCAATTATTTTATAATCATATGTCCCCACACCAACCAAAACCCCAAAGCCCCAGGGAGAGCTGTAGCTTCTCCATAGGGAATGGCAGCAGGACCCTGGCAACAGGTTGGATTTTCTGATGGCTCCTAGGCTGCCCTAGCATCTCCATCAGGCATGTCAGTCCTGAAAGCCACCTTCCCAGCAGGAGTATGAATCCACCCAATCCTTTCTGACCAGTGAAGGACTGAGGACAGATCATTTATGTTACACTCTCACATCTGGCAGGAGCCATGAGCCCACATCTGCTTCCAGTAACGTGGATGCACAGCAGAGTTCTCCTCAAGCTAGTGGCTTCCTTCCAGATTCACACTGACTGCAACCAGAAATTGCCTCATGGAGCAGCTCTCCCAGGCTTCATGAGTTTGAAGGAACTCAGAACAAACAAAATTAGATTATTCCAGCCTCCTTATCTGAAGCAATAGCTCTAGACCCTGATATTTCTTCTCTTCCACTTGAGGAAGCTCTGTGTTGTTTGAGGAATGGGTGGCACATTAGGGGAGGAGGGAGTGGGGGAAATGCTTCTTTCAGTTCTAATTCTCTAGGTTTAGAGAGATGCCAGAGCAATCAGGAGAAATATTTTGCAGGAAGAATGTGGGAAAAGCAAACTGGTGTTGGACTTGCACTCCTTTGGCTAAACATCTGCCCTTGTGCTGGCTTCAGACTCTGCTTAGCAAAACAGATCTCTCCCCATGCAGACAAGGGAACCTGTGTTTGAAAATCACAGAATCATTCATGTTGGAAGAGATCTCCAAGATCATCAGCTCCAACCATCAACCTATCACCACCATGCCACTAAACCATGTCCCTTAGTACCACATCTGAGTCTTCCTCATGCAAGCACAACCTGTATTTCTCCAGCCTACACACAAAGTAAAAACAAAGGAAGCCTAAAAACCCCAAATGATTTCTGAGATTGTTTTTCTGGGTGTCCTGGGCCAGTCTGCAAAGCAGCTTCCCCAGGGCCTTTCTCACAAGCAGGAAATAAATTGATATATCTCATTTAAATCAAGAGGAACTTCTTGCCTGGTGCCCAGTAAGCATCTGGAGAATGAGGCAAACCTTTCACCCCTCTCAATGTTAAAACCTTCAATGTTTCTGCTGAGCAACACTTCAACTAAACCCTCTTTGCAACCTCCCTGCAAACACATGAGACTTTTATGCAACAGAAGAAATACATACATAAATAAATTAAACAGATCATGGGCCTCAGCTAGAAACACAGGGATGTGCAGCTCAGATTAAAGATCTCCTAAAAAAAACAAAAGGAAAGGAAAACAAAAGGGAAAAAGAAGAAGAAGGAAAAAATAGAGCAAAGTAGAGCTGAGAATTTTCCCTTGTTTCAGTCCTGGTGGCTTCAGGCTGATAACACATCAGTACTGCTGCAAGGGAGACAACCAGCTCAGTACAAGCTAGGGCTCTCAAAACCCCATCCCAGCTTTTCCCCTTCCAGTTTCACCATTTCCTTGCTGTGAGGAAGGATTTCAGGAGGTGAAGAAATGGTGGCAATCCTCCCTTAGTGCTTTGACATCCCCCAGGAGAAGAGGGGAAATGATCTCTTTCCAAGTGGTGTTTTCCCCTGCTGCTGGCAGGGATGAGATGAAGTGTTGGGCAGTTCAGGTGAGGACCATTTGCCATCCCCAGGAGCAAGCAGAGGTCCACCAAAGTTGGTTTGTTGCAGGGTGCTCCTGGGTGTGAATCAGTGGAGCCTGAAGGATGTGCAAGGGAGAAAGGAAATTGCTTTCTGTCAGAGATGAGGGGAAAAAAAATCAACTCATGCCAGAAACTACTTCAAGGGAGAGGCTGAAGCAATAAAGTTGTTCCAGGAGACCCCATTTTGTACACTTCAGCTATTGCCTAGATGAGCACAAAATAATATAAACTGCAGATAATATATCCTGAGATCTCCTGACAAAAGCCAGCAGAGTCTAAAATTAATTGTGGCTAGCAGAAGTGACTAAATGAAAGAGGATGGACACTATCATAATTGTATCAAGGGATGCAGAGTCAGGATTGCTGGGCTCATCCACTGACTCTGCTGCACAAAATGACAGAAGATGTTGCAGTTGGACTTCTCTGGAAGCACTCAGCACTTGCCACCACCACTGGATGTGTGCTCCTATGGAGAGGAAAGCCAAAAAGCCATGCTGTGTGCACAGAGCCTTTGAACATCCACCCCAGCTGAGCCCAGAGCCATCTTCAGAGCTACAGCCTGCCAGGGAAGCCTCCCCTGCTAATGAGTCCTTCTGGCTGTCCAGTGTGTGGGCAAACTCTGCAACTCATTAGCACTTCAGATTACCAAACTGCTTCTCAATTAACATCTTTGGCTGCTGGTTGTGCAGAGAGAGGGAAAAAAATATTCCAAGTACTTCAAGACTTTCCTTCCCAACCTCTCTCCATTTTCTCTGCACCACCAGACCAGAGGCAGCCACAGGTTTCTGTAACACTTGAGGCTTCCCAAGCACCCAACTGCCTTTCAGCAGAGGATCTCCAGATCTCCCACATTGTAAATCCCAGCTGACATCTCTTTTTGAAGAGCAAAACTGATTTGTTCAGATGATTGACTCAATTGCTTATTTTATTTGGGTTTATATAATCAACTAATAACCTTCTGTGCAACTTTAGTCCCAAGAATCCTGATCTCACTAGCAGTGAGGATGCTCTCCAAAGACACTCCCTGTTCACCAGACTTGTAGGAGGAAATTCCAGTCTGTGCCTGCTCTAAGGTTTCATTTCCCAGCTGCTTGGCCACAACTCTTATGAGATGCTCTCAGCAAAGAGCCAGGTGATGCCAACAGACACAGCAGAGACCACCAAGCAAAGGCTTCCCCTTCTGTTGCCTGAGCAACCTACACATTTGGAGCATTCAAAGCATGGAGAGACTGACTGAATGCTAGCCAGCAGTGTGTCTTCTCCTTCCTCTAAATCACAGAATCTCAGACTGCTTTGAGTTGGAAGGGACCTTTCAACATCATCTAGCCCAACCCCCCTGCAGTCAGCAGGGACATCTGCAACTAGAGCAGGTTGCTCACAGCCCCAGCCAGCCTGCCCTGGGATGGTTCCAGGGATGGGACATCTCCCACCTCTTTGGGCAACCTGGGACAGTGTTTCTCCACCTTCATTGTGAAAAATTTCCTCCTTCTATCCAGTCTAAATCTCTCCTCTTTCAGTTTCAAACCATCACCTCTTGTCCTGTCACAACAGGTCCTGCTAAAAAGTCTGTCCCCATCTTTCTTACAGGCCCCTGAAGTACAGGCAGAAGGTCTCCCTTCAGCCTTCTCTTCTCCAGGCTGAGCAACCCCAACAGGGTTTAACACCTTTCACATCCAACGAGTTGAGAAGCTGATCTGCACAGCCCACAGCCAGGGGCTGGTAGCTCTGCCTGAGTAAGCTGAGCCCCTTTTCCTTTGCCCAAGCTGCCCCATGGCTCTGCAACTGGAAAAGACACCTGGCAGCATCTGCCCCATCCCCTCACTTGTACCAGTCACAAGAGAACCTCACACTCTTAGCTCTCTGCAGAAACACTGGGAAGGTCTAGAACTGAAACACTCCATAAATATTTTCTCCTGTTGCTGGTGAGAAGAGACCTGCAGCTTTTCCTCTCCTTTGTGGTCTTTAGCTTGTTTCAAAGGAGGCATTCAAGGAGCCCCCTCGCAGGAATAATTTACCACACCATTAGCTGAAGAAAAAAAAGCCATCTCTGGTGTCTGCATTAGGAGCTCAATCACCTTTCAGCAAAACACTGTGAAGAACTCATTACAGTAATTACTAACGAGTTGGCCTCTTTGGGCTGTAAATGTTTTGTGTGTAACTGGCAGAGAGCTGCCTTCAGAGCTTCCCAGATGCAAAAGAAAGCCATCAGACCAATAAATGGCCTTAGAGTTCCAGAGGAAAACATGCTCAGAAATAAAGATGGCCATTTTATTTTTTCAGCTTATTAATTTCTCCTTATAAAGCTGACCTTTTTGGGAATGAAAAATGACAACCAGAGGTGGAGCTCTGTGGAGTTGTGGCAGCTCTTCAACAGTGGAAAGTTTACCTCTGACACCTTGAGGGGGGGTTGGATGCTGTAGGAGCTTCTTTCCAAGGTTGGATTTTCAACTACTGCATTTAAAAATATCCATTTTAAACTGGCCTTAAAACCAGTGATGTGTTTGGAACCCAGCAACATGGAGACAAATTCTGTCTAACTAAACAATGTGTTTCTCTTTGGGTGATTATCTCACTGCAGCTGTATCTGTGAGCTGAAGTGACCTCCTGCCTAAAAACTTCACTGTTCCACCCCAGATACATCAGAGAATCCTAGAACTGTTATGGTTGGAAAAGACTTCTGAGATAACCTAACACTGCCAGGTCATCACTGAACTGTGTCCCCAGGCACCACATCTCCATGGCTTTTCAACCCCTCCAGGGATGGTAACTCCACCACTGCCCTGGGCAGCCTGGGACAATGCCTGACAACCCTTTTGGGGAAGAAATTCTTCCAAATACCTAATTTGAACCTCCCCTGGTGCAACTTGAAGGCATTTCCTCTTCTCCTATCACTTATACTTTGGGAGAAGAGACCAACCCCCATCTCACTCCAACCTCCTTACAGGGAGTTGCAGAGAGCCAGGTCTCCCCTGAGCCTCCTCTTCTCCAGGCTAACCAACCCCAGTTCCCTCAGCTGCTCCTCACAACACTTGTGTTCTAGACTCTTCCCCACCTTCCTTGCCCTTCTCTGGACACACTCCAGCACCTCAATGTCCTTCTTGGAGTGAGGAGCCCAAAACTGAACCCAGGATTCAAGGTGTGACCTCACCAGTGCCACCATCCTAAAGGAAAAACAGCAAATGCAAATAAATTCCTCTGCCATGTTTATGTTTAGGATGTGGAGACCAAGCCAGAGCTTGGAACAAAGCAGCCAGGGATGGGTCCTTCAAGCCAAAAGAACCCATGACTCCTCCAGCTAACTGGACTCCAACCTTTCTTGCTGGACTATTGTTGTTTATAGAAATATTTCATGGTTCACTCCCCAGAGAGCTACCAACTGCCAGGTCAGGAACAATGTCAAACTCTGAGAAGTAGGGAAGGCATGTTGCCAAGCCAGTAAATCTAACCCCTGCCAGAGAAACTCCTTTTAAACTTGCCAAGAAGCCAAAAAAAAACCCTTTCCAAAGAGGGACAAGGCGTGGTGGCACCCACCTCTACAGCTGCTGCTTTCTTCTGAGGATTGGCTAACCCTTTATTTGTCACCTCTCTAGCTAATTGTGCAGCTATTGTGTTTCACAAACAATAGCTACTTTATTTAGACAAAAAAAGGAAGTGAACAACAGAGATTAGGTGTGGCAACACAAAGACAGCCTGGGCCAGATCTCCAGCTGCTGTGAGGTGCCTTCACAGGAGCAAAACCCATCTGTGCTTGCATGTATGCAGTGGTTTGGTGTTACTGGGCTTTGGGTGGGGGACAGGAGGACTGGGTGCACAAAATTGGCTGCAGGATCATGGATAAGTCACCTAAACCTTCAGTGCTTCAGCTTCCCATCTGTAAATCCAAGTTCTGTAACCCATGGAGACATCATCAACCCCAAAGGCAAGATGTCACCACCACCACCACCACCACTGGGGAAGGACTTGTTTGGCTTTTCCCTGCTATTTAACTGCAGATCAGGAATTGTTCTGGTTTCACAAGCAGTTCCTGGTGCAAACAGGATGCTGCATCCCCTCAGTGTCAAAGGTGGAAGAAAACACTTCCTGAAGGGAATGTAACATAGCACAGGCTTTTCTGAGGTTTGAGTTATCTGCAGTTGGTAGAAGACAACTGAGCTTGATTTGTTTCCCACCAGACATCTGGAAGGGCGTGAAGGAGAGTTCTGTGTTGATGTGAGCATTGAGACACTAATTAATATTGTCTTGCCAGTCTGCTGGGGTTGCACTAATTAGAGAGGGTCACCAGAAATCCTCAAACTGGCTTAAAAAACAAGATGTACAAATTAAACAAACTGGGTTTGTTCACAACCAGCTCCCAAGACCTGGGCTTCCCCCTAAAGACTGCATTTAGGACAAGAAATGGCCTCAAGTTGCACCAGGGGAGGTTCAGATTAGACATTAGGAAGAGCTTTCTCACCCAGAGGGTTATCAGGCATTGGCCCAGGCTGCCCAGGGCAGTGGTGGAATCACCACCCCTGGAAAAGTTCAAAAACCATGTAGATATGGTGCTTGAGGACACAGTTTAGTGGTAGCGTTGGGTGGATGGTTGCACTCAATGATCTCAGAGGTCTCTTCCAACCAGAATGATTCCATGATTCTGTGACTTCTCTTAACCAGAAATGATAGAAAATTCAAAGAACAAAGCCAACAAGTTTGTCACATGAGAAAAATGTCAATGATGAGACTTGCAATGAAGCCATGAAGAACAGCAGCCTGCAGATCTCTCCCTGCGTGTGCCTGTACTGGGTGTTCACAGCCCAAGGATGGACAGAGCATACTCCTAAAGCAAGGGTTTCAATCTCCTCTGGAGCTGCCTTCCTGAGCACATAAGATGTGACACTGACAGCACATTAGCTTTAGCAATTCTATCTCCAAAAGAACCCACCCCTCTCTATTGGCAGAACATTAGGAAAAGCCAAAATTCACCCCCTGGCAACACAGAGGTTGCTCAAGCTGAGCTGAGCACAGTGGCTCAGAAAGGTCAGGTTTTATCAAGCACTCACACAAAGCCAGCTGGCTGGGAGAGCCTGGGAGAGGGATTTGGGTCCTGCTGCAGATAAAGGTGACACTGAGGACCATGCCAGATGCTACATCTGCACTGATGCTGCCATCAGAGGCAGATGCTGACAGCTCCTGCCTGCTAATGGTTTTTACTCCTGCATCTCCTCCTCATCCAAGCCCCATCACCCACAAGGTGCAGAAGTGGCACCACCTCCTTGTGCAGGCTGGGAAATCTAGAGTTCACTAATGTGCTTTTTATTCATTTCAGCTCCTCCACTGATGGGACTATGTCATCTCTGGATGTACAATGCCATGGAGACTTTCAGTTTATTTGTTATTTATGCCATTTTGACATCACTGTGTCCATTACTGCCCAATTCTGGCTGGTACTCATTGAGCCATTACATTCACTATCACACACCCTATTTATGTGGAATAAAAATAAGTGTCTAGAAATACATTCAGGCAATCAAAGTTAAAATGAGACTATAGCCAGCATTTAACAACCCTGACACAATTATATCTTTGGAGCAAATCTTCACATTGAAGACACTCCTGGAATATGTCATTTATTTTTATGGGCACAGAGCTGAATCAACTCCTCCTTAAAATAAAGCAGATTTTTCAGACCAGAATTTAAACTTGTTATTCCTGCTAATTATGTCCAGGAAACACAGCCAAAGAGTATTCTTCGGAAAGAATATTATCCTGTGATCAGCTGTGTCTGGGTCCACAGCTTCAAACTGAACTCTAAGGAAGAATTTATCAGGTTTTCTAGATGATCCTGATAAGGAACTTTTACCACCACTGCAATCTATGGGATTTTCAGTTGGGAGGAAGCAGCTCAGAACTTTTTTCATGTGGTAAAGCCTGATGGAAGAGTTTAAGTGAATTCTTCTTGTAGATGACCTGTGGGAATTCTAATTTGTCCTAACTGCAGAAGAAAAAAGCCTCCTTTGTTTTGACTTTCCTAGGCTTTGTAGGTTAGCTATGAACCTTGACTTCATGGCTGACCTCACATTTTCTATCTCAACTACTCAGGCTGTATTTGGACACATTCACTGGTGCCATTTATTCTAGCAACTGGAAAGCAGGAAAAACAAAATCCCAAGAACCACCCCTCTAGGCAGGGAAAACATTGATTGTGTTAACCTCCTTTCTTTGCTTTCATCTGTAGCCTTTGCAGCAAGATGGTTTGGCAAGGCCATGAAATCAAACATTAAGCAAGGACAAAAGGAGTAACTGTCACCAGTATGGAACTGGGGAAGCAGCTTGGAAGGACTGGGATTTTCCATTGGCTCTATTCCCATGCCAAGTCCAAGTGAGGAGCTCAGATGGCAGCCCAGCCCTTGGAGAGATGAGATCATTGCCATAGCCCAGAGGTGTCAGAGGCAGGTGAGACCAGAACACCAGCAGATGCTTCCTTCTCCTCCACAACACAGGACCTTAGCTAAATAGGAAAAGGTTTTGATTAAAACTTTCCAAAGCCCTGAAGTGATTCAGGGACTCATTTCATCTTCTAACAAGCCCATGGTCCTTTGGCTCCTGGGTCTTGGAGTAATTGTGGCATTTTGGTAACTGTCTTGCTGTTGAGGATGGAGCTTTACATACTTCTGAAGCTGCAGGGCAAGGTGGGCAGTGGTTCTGGGTGCCCAGCCCTTGACAGGTGGGAGATGCCTCAAAATGAGACCCCTGGGAGCACATTTACTTGCTACCTGAGCTGCAAATCACAGACTCATTAAGACCTCTAAGATCATCAAGTCCAACCAGCAACCTAACACCCCCATGCCACTAAACCATGGCCCTAAATACCACATCTATACATTTTTTAAGCCCCTCCAGGGGTGGTGACTCCACCACTGCCCTGGGCAGCCTGGGCCAATGCCTAATAACTCTTGCTGGGAAGAAATGGTTCTTGTTATCCAGTCTAAACCTCCCCTGGTGCTAAATGTAATCACTGTAGACACATTCTACCTAAATTGGATACCACCTGCAAAATCCAGCTGAGATCCTCAGTGGATAGGTGTGTGGTAGCATTATCTGAACCTTAGGCTATCATGAGCACCCTGCCCCAATAGTCCATCTACCCTACCCTAGAACTGATGGACACATCCTGCAGTGTCACTGTCTGGATACCAAGCAGCTCTAGTTCCAACAACCTTCTTTCCCTGTGTGAGAACCTTCTTTCCCTCTGTCAGCTAGCAGAGAGAATGACTTAGAGTTTCCAGGAGCCTTTCCTCTTCCTGAGGCTCCCAAACATGCTTAAACAACACCACTAGCATGAAGTTAATTTGCCCTGTTAATAACCCAGCCCAACACTCTGTGTCCTCCCCTGGCAGCTGCCTAAGGGCACAACCATTGTCTTTGGCACAAGAATTTGATGGATGAAGGGAAAGCATTTCATGTTGACACTTGATTGACAGAAAGTGTCCCTGTTAATTATGACCAAAAAGACAGAAGGAGAAGGAAATGAGAATACAGCTCCATAAACTAATTTTGATGTCATGTTTAGGGGATTCTTAGAGAGTGAGCTAGGACCACACAGTGCAAGAGGTTTATTTAGTCAGGGTGAGATCAGCACCAAGCATCCAAAAGTTCAATAGGAATGGAAAACATTATATGCTTGGTCTTCTGAAAATGTGAAACCAACCCTGGTGTAAGCATGACACCAACCCTCCCTGGGTCCACAGAGATCACTCTACTCTCAGCAGAGGAACTTGAAGATATTTGGTGGACTTCATCCTTACCTGTGCTGGTAGAACACAGAATCATGGGTTTCCTCCCTGCATTGCTTATTCTTAACATCTCACCATGATTTCAGGCTTGCAGAAGGTCAGCCTGGCAAGGGTTGAGTCTGCAGTGGCTAAGTCCAGATACCAGGGAGCTTCTCTGCCAGTGTGGAGAAGGGAAAAGCACTTGGAAATCCTAACATAAAAAGACCCCTGGCCTGTGGAAACCACTACATAAAAAGACCCCTGGTCTTTGGAAACCCCTTCCTCTTGCCCAGCTCCCAGCATTTTCCTTCCACCCAGGTATCAGAAATCACAGACAGAAAGGGAGAGCCAAAGGAACTGCATTGCTTGCCTGATGTCAAAGAGTACACCCAGAGCAGAGACTGGGATAAAAGCCATCCCTTCAAATGAAGTCTCATGTAGCCTATGAAGACTCAGAGCAGGTTTCCTGGGCTCCCCCACACAGATCTCAGATCGACAGATGGTGGTGGCTCAAACAGCACAGGTCTCTGGTTTCAGTCTTATGGATTTAGACTAGATAGAAGGAAGAATTTTTTTAGACTAAGGGTGGTGAGAGCCTGTCCCAGGTTGCCCAGAGAGGTGGGAGATGTCCCATCCCTGGAACCATTCCAGGGCAGGCTGTTTGGGGCTCTGAGCAATGTGATCTAGTTGCAGATGTCTCTGCTGGCTGCAGGGGGGTTGGACTACATGACCTCTAAAGGTCCCTTCCAACACAAAGCAGTCTGTGACACTATATGATCACAAAGAAAATGACCCCCCCACACATCGAGGCAGTGCTCCTCAGCTGACCAGCTCTCTGCCCTTCTTTCCAGGTTTGCCATGGCAACAAGCAAACTGCATATTAGCAGTATAAAACAGATGGGTTCTGCTTTTAAATTGTCCTTCTGTCCCCAGCCAGGTTATGACATCTCCTGGCTAGGAGACGTGCAAGAGCAGTGATCTGCTTGCTGCTGTGAAGAGCCAACCCCAGCCAGCACATGCTGCAGGGCTTCAGAAACCAAGAGGTAATGTGGTTAGAAACTAAGGGACTTTGGCTTCCCATTGTCATTTTGTCATGGGCACCACAGGGTTGAGCTGGCTGGGAAGCAAATCCTCCTCTGGACAAGCTGAAGGGGCTGGAACATGATGGAACAGGAGTGTTTCCATGGTGGGAGCACTTGCCAAACTGCAGGAGGACATGAGAGAGGCAAGCCAGGGTTTCTTAGCAACAGCATCACATACAGGGCCATTAGCTCCAAATTCCTCCATGAGCAAACCCTGAGCTAAGGAAATCTTCAGACACTTAGGGAAGAGTGTGAGGTAAAGCAGCTGTTTGGTTTGGTCAGTGTTCTAAGGGAAAACAAAAGGGAGCCATGGAAAAGCAGAGACCAGACATGACTTGCATTATAGGGGAGGACACCCAGGACATCCAAGAGGTGTTAGAGGTGCAGCTGGTTCATGACTGGGTTCTGGTGAGCTGCCACAGGTGTGTCTCTGCAAAAACTACAGCTCTTGTGGTTCTGAGAGAGGATGGCTTTGGCCAAGGCAGCAATGGAAAAGCAGCTCATAAAACAGCAGCAAAAAAACAACACAGAGAGAGAAGCAGAGAGCAAGGAGTGATTCATGTCCTAGAGCACTTTGATTTTCCCCTTGCCAAGTGCTTTGTATTTGTGGGACTCTGTTGACTCGTTGTGGTGCCATCACTCCTGATTTACTGGTGGCACAACACACCTAACAACAGCCAGATCAGGTGAGGTGGCCAGGAGGCTCCTTCTCTTCCTTATGAACCACCATTTGCAGTATCTTTGTTCTGATTGTAGCTGACAGCAGCTATGACTTTATTTCACCCCTAAGTAACTCTCTATTTTCTCAGAGCCCATCTCCTGGAAACATGCAGTGGTTTTGAACAGCTCTGCTTGGCTTTGGGAAAGCTGCATCTGAAATGGAGCTGGGCACAGGTTGAAAACACCACAGTGAGCATCAGGGGGTGTATTTTAAACACATTCCAAAGATGGTTTGAGGACACTCTCAGAGAGGTGGCAGATGAATGATGGTTGAACCATCACAGTATTTGAAAGCATGGGCATGTGGAGGGCACACACACCCAGAGGTTGTCTGCTTGGTTCTCTTCTCCTGGGCTACCTGGGAGAGGACAAGAGGAATTGGTCTCAAGTTGCACCAGGGGAGGTTTAGATTGGACATCAGGAAAAATTTCTTCCCTGAAAGAGTTGTTAGGCATTGGCCCAGGCTGGAGTCACCACCCCTGGAGGGGTTTAAAAAACCTCTAGAACTGCTACTTAGGGCCATGGTTTAGTGGCATGGTGGTGTTAGGTTGCTGGTTGGACTTGATGATCTTAGAGGTCTCTTCCAGCCTTAATAATTCTGTGAGTCTGTGCAGCATTTGAAACACTAATTCCCACCATCTACTCAGACTACAGCTGTTCTTCATGTTTCTCATGAAAAAGGCTTTTTTGCTGATGATCATGAAGTTATCACCAGGGGTGATGAAGTTAAGGCAAGGGAAGTAGACCGATAGGCTCTACCAGTGCACTGGGAAGTTCCCCTGCTGGAAAAGGTCAGCTCAGTTTAGATTGTCTACTTGCATAAATTTCCAGCAGTCAAGCTTTGCTCTTCCTCTGACACAAATGGCAAACCTGTTCCAGGTGCTGTTCTTGGGCTGAGTTACACACAGGTGCCAAGGCAAACAAAAAACACCTCATAAATTCTTGCCTGCTGTGGTTTCAACTTGTTTCACTGTATTCATTTAATCCCTTTAGAATGAAGCAATTTAAACTTACCCTTCCCACTACTTTCATTGGTATTCTGACAGGAATAAAGGGCAGATTGAAATCTATCAAATAACACAGAGAAGAGAAGCATCTGTGGTCAAGAAGTAATTTGCCTGCACTATCTCCAGCACCATCTGTCTGAAGCACATCCAGGTGCCAATTACAGCTGCATTCACCTCAGAGGAAGTTCTTCAGCTCTGGATCAAGCCCCCCAAGCTCTTTGTGATTTCCAGAAGGAGTCAAAAGGATAAACTCCTTCATAATGTCAGCAGACAGCACACACAGAATTAGGGGAGAGCAGCTACAGGTTTCCTTAATGAAGAGGATGTGAGGTTTATCATCTTCTCCCTGGTAAACTCAGATGAGATTAGGCTAATGAAAAGCAAAAAGCACTTCCCTCTCCCCACAACTGCTCCTCAGCCTTAGAAATATCTGCAGCAAGGAGGATCACAGACATCTTCTTGCAGTTTGTCCTCCTCATGTGATATGTCACAGTCTTCCCAACACCACCAAAAATTAACCTTTAGGTCCAAGACCTCCATCTTTGGCTTTTTCCACCACTAAATAATAACATTTAGGTACAAGACTTCCAGGTTTTGCCTTTTTCCACAGCTTCCTTTTGTTGTTCTTTCTAATGGCTTTATTTACATGTGAAATGAAATCTAAGGCTTGTTTTGCAACATCTCAAACCCTCAAATAGCTGCTGTCCTGCAAAGGCTTATCATTAGTGTCCATTTCCACACCAAGATGAAAGAAGGATGTGGCACTGAAGTTTTCCCTGGAATAGGAGAGGATCTCAAGCTGTTCATATGTCAATATGTTTCTGTTCACTAGCATCTCTAGAGGCTGACAAATACATTTATAATGACTTTTTTCTTTTTCCTTAATGATCTTTAAAGTATTTTTCCCTTCCTGCAGTCTTAATAAGGTGTAAAAGTCCAGTCCTAAACCCAGAGACCATACCACAGCTCACACTCTGCTGCAGCTGTAATGGGAAAATTCTCTCACAAATTCAAATTAAACCAAGTATTTCAGAGTCAACTTGTTAACACATGGAAACTTTCCCCAATCTATTTAGAAAGACAGAATCATTTTGGCTGGAAGAGATATTTAAGGTCATCAAAGTAAATCTTTAACCCAACACTGCCAGGTCACCACTAAACCATGTCCCTCAGCACCACATCTCCATGGCTTTTAAACCCCTCCAGGGATGGTGACTCCACCACTGCCCTGGGCAGCCTGGGTCAGGCCTTGACAACCCTTTTGGGGAAGAAATTGTTCCTCATGTCCAACCTAAACCTCCCCTGGTGTAACTTGAGGCTGTTTCCTCTCATCCTGTCACTTGGTCCTTGGGAGAAGAAACCAACCTCCACCTCACTCCAACCACCTCCTGTCAGGGAGTTG
Source organism: Galbula dea (assembly GCA_013399015.1). Taxonomy (NCBI): domain Eukaryota; kingdom Metazoa; phylum Chordata; class Aves; order Piciformes; family Galbulidae; genus Galbula; species Galbula dea. The sequence continues at coordinate 310,867 of VWZX01002400.1, read as the reverse complement.
TAGAGAGCAAGAAGTTCTCTCCTGGAGAGATAGAGAGAGAGAGAGAGATAAAACTACTCTACTGGCTGTGGCTGTAGCACCATTCCCCACATGGAATAACATTCCACATGGAACTAATTCCACTTCATATTGTTTGGAGGAAAAAAACCCTACCCAAACAATTAAATAAAGAGTGCTTTGAAAGTAACCCCCAAATACCATGGTTACCTCTTTTATTCTCTACCAAATCAAAGATCTTTGAATGGAAATAAATCTTGTTGTATGCTTTGGAAAGTTTTATCATGTAGAGGCAGATTCCAGAAGGAAAGAGTTGTGTTAATGCAACAGAGTTTCTGGAAGCTAGAAGTTAGCCCAATGTCAGATCTACTGAGGACTGACAAGCTGCTGTTCTTTCATTCTGCTTCTCAGATTTATTTATCTCCAGTTGTTACTTTCTGCTCTGAAGTGAGGAAGGTTTGCCAGCAACATCAGTAAGGAAGCAGCAGGATTAGCAGGCAGCTTCAGCCACCTCCAGACCAATCAAGCAAGTGCTTGTTTTAATTCTTCCTAAGCACAGCATTTGTGAAAGCACATTGAAGTGTTTTTGCTGAAGTGGGTTCTGGATGCTGATAAATGAATCATTAGGAGGACAAATTACCCAAACTGGGTCATAATCACCCATGCTATACAAAATCCAGCAGTAAAGTGGGGAAGTAGACAGTGACTCAGCCAAGGACAGGAGGGAAGAGGCTGATTATTGCAAATAAATACAAAGGGTAAAGGTGAAGTTACTCAGAATGTGATCTGAGAGGTTCACAGCTCTCATGGGAGAGAGACCTTATGGAGTTCTGACCTCATGGGAGGTCTGAGAATGGTTTGAGGAGAATGAGGAAAAGCATAGACTAGTGATTGTAAATATTTTATGGGTGGGGGTCAGGAGGATGGGGCCAGGCTTTTCTCAGTGCTGCCTAGGGACAGGACAAAGAGGGAACAGGCACAAACTGGAACAGAGGAAGTTTCATCTAAATATAAGGAGGAACTTCTTTACTTTGAGGGTACCAGAGCCCTGAAACAGGGTGCCTAGGGAGGTGGTGGACATTCCATCTCTGCAGACATTCCAAACCCACCTGGACCTGTGCAACCTGCTCTTAGGTGACCCTGCTCTGATAGCTGGACTAGATGATGTCCAGAGGTCCCTTCCTACCCCTGTGGTTCTGTGATCCCCACTGGGTAAAGTCTCTATGTGCCTGCTACATAATTACCAGTGTGGCTTGGACATAACAGGGACATGGGTAGGAATAGTGTGGAATAGTCCCATCCACACACCTGAATTCAGAGCCATGGCTTTGACATGTCTGATGGCAGAGGGGCTCTTTGTGGCTTCACATGGAGCAGAGATGTACCAAAACCTACATTTGACCATCCCTGAGCCAACAGAAGGGTTAGAAGAGCATTACAAGAGCCCTGAGCATACACAGGAGGAAGATGTTGTCACAATAACCTTAAGAAATAAAAGAGGGAGGCAGCTTGCAAGACAAACCCTTTCATCCCTGCCCTTCCCTAATCACATGCAGAGATGACACAGAGTTTCAGACAGAGGAATTAATTACTTGGTTAACCCAAGCTCATTTAATGTGGCCATTGCTTTCTGTTGATAAGGAGTGAACAATGAGATTTCTCTGCTCTAGAGAAAGCCCCAGCCTCTTTGCCTGTGGTTACTCCTACACATTGCTTTTCCTCCAACAGAAGGATTTGACTTTTTGGTTTTTGTTGGGTTTTTTTTTGGTCTTTGATGGGGTAAAACAATAAACACAAGATGAAAAAAGGAGAGAGGCACCCTTTGGGCTGGAAATCTCAGCACGTGGCTTCCTTTGGCTTCCAACCACATCTTCTGTAGTTGCCTCAAATGGGGGGTGGGGAAATAAAGCAGGAGTCAGGAATCCATAAAAAGCACTTCAATGGATCAAATTAGATTGGTTTTCTACCCAGTATAAGCAATTTCTGGTATTTTCAGTGAATTTGTAGCTTTCTAGCTACACCAGTTCTGATCTGACTGAATTAATTACACCATTGCCAAGTGGTGTTGAGATGGGAAAACACAAAAGGTGAAATTCTCCTTCTGGTTTAACCAGTGTAAACCCAGAGACTATTTGAGTTATGATTTTCCAGAGGGCACAGCAGGGTTATAAGGTGTGGAATATTACATTATCATTTCAGGCAAATAAAACTCCAACTAACTCCTCCACCTCTCAAGGTCAAAGCAGCTCAAGGAGCAGAAAATGGCCTTATCATCAGTGCATTTTTATGCAGAAGAAATTAAAGTGAAGTAGAGGCATTTTCATTTTAAAGAAAGGGCTGCCAAGCTGAGAGGTGGTGGGGGGGGGGGAAGGAGAAATTCAGTTGTGAATTAACATTTGGCCAGGCCAAGGGCTGCCCTTCATCTGCCAACTGCAGGATGCTGTGTGTGACAAGGAGTGATGCACACACACAAGCACAGGGAGGCATGAGAGCAATTATAATGCAATCATCTTTAAGAGGGGAGGTGCCTGCTTATAACTTCACACCTTGGTCATAAAGTTGCAACAAAAATAAAGAAGGTGGAACCAAGTGCCTGTTCTGGGGTGAAGCTGAAAGGCAGGAGACAGCTTCTCTTCTTCCAGGATGCAAAGGGAAGAGGAGCTGTTTAGGCTGGGGATCAGCAAACCTTCAGTGGTAACACATCAGGCGCTACTGCTGCTTTCCAAACAGGAGAGCAAGGTTGCTCTTGGAAATTCAGCTGAGGAAGGGAGTGCTGTGCAGGGTTTCATCAGGTGGTTCCTGGCTCCAGCTGAATTTGGGACTTGTGACAGTGCAAGTGCTGAGCTCTGTCTACATGCCTGATTCACTAGCAGAAGGACATCACCCTGCATATGACATTTAGAGGTCATGAATATACCCAGAGTAAATACTAAATCAGTGCATTCAAACCATCCTCACTGCTGCCCTCTTGAACCACAAACACAATCTCTGCTGTCTGGGGAGCAGTGCACTAATCTCCACCATCACTCCAGAGCCAGTAGGACTAAATCATCTCACATTTAAGCACAGAAGCTGTCCCCCAGCACAAAGGAAAGTAGCTCAAAGATATGTGTTTCTCCTTTAAATTATTTGTGCAGCACTTAGTGCTTCTGGAGATATTTATGTCTGAGCCTGCAGTAGATTGAAGCTGCTCTGGAGGTCAGAGCCTGTCGGGTTCCCTTTCTGCAGAGGATGCTCTGGCCTTTGGAGTGATAGATTGGGAACAATCTCCTTCATCTCCCTGACACTTGCAAGGAATTCATTTACTGGAAGGTAAGAAGCACTGGCAGACACAGGCAACATCACTTCTTGCTTTTGACATTGTTGGGGTTTTGGAGCTGGGTATTTTATTTCCTTTCTCTTTGATTTATCCTCTTGTATGCACTTGACCCCTCAGAGATCAAAGAAAGCAAACTGTCAAAGACTTCAGGCACAGAGGAAGTGCTGGAGCTCAGAGGGGCTGGGGAAACAGCAGGAATTCACAGAGAGATGAGCATCTCCTCAAAGCAGCAACCAGCTTCCTAGTCATTTATGGATGGAGTCAAAGGACAGAGAAAGGGCAGGGTCCCTGTTCCCCCACCCCTGCCCCAAACTGCCCAGCAGCTCCTCCTGGGAGCTCCCAGTCTCCTCCACATTCAGGATGGGTCCAGCTGGGGAATCAGCTCCACAGGAGGAGCAGTGAAACTCGACTGGGAATCATCTCAAAATGCAGAGAAATCCTCCAGGCATCCCCTTCCCTAATTATCCTGCCCTAATGAAAGGCTGGGCAGTGAATGGTGCTGAGGGCCATGGTTTAGTGGTGACCTGGCCTAATGGTTGCCCTTGATGATCTTAAAGGTCTTTTCCAACCAGAATGACTCTAGGGTCTATGTCAAAGATAAAAGTAGAGAGCAATCAGAGAAAAATTCAAGTTTAGGGATATTTTGTGCTGTTACTTTGCCACATTCTTGTGTTATTTTGGGGTGAAACTGTGAGTCTGGCCCTGTGTGTGGCTATAACATCCATTTCTATCCAGAAGGGTGTTTTTCTTGACTCTGTGCCTTGACTATAGGGACTGTTCAGTGCCCAAGCACAGTGTGGAGCTAATATTTTCCTTGCAAAACTTAGTGAGCTTGCTCTGAGCTTTGCTCCAAGTCATGCTTTCTCTTCATTTTGCTCACACACATTTCTGCTAACAGCATTTCTTACTCTCCTCCCTGAAACTACATTTACTAAAGAGCAGCAAGAAACAAACTCACTTTAAGCTCCCCAATACCTCCTCTAAAAGTCAGAGTGAGGAAGCAGACACTCAGAAACCTACTTCTTCTGTTCTTGCAAACAACATACCAAAGGCCTGACACCTTTTCCTAGCTTCAGCATGACCTCCCTCACTCATGACTTCAGCCCTGGTGGAGATGGTGGGGGCTGGGCTGCAGTGGGACACCCAGAGCAGGAGGGCTAGGCACTGCATTAAGATGCAATATTGCACAGGCAGTGATTTATGGGCTGCCACTCAGAGCACAGCATCCTGCATCTTAATTGTCTGCTCCTTTCCAGCCACCCAGTTTGGTTGGGAGATTAGAAACTCTTCACTCACCATGAATTTTCATGGCCATATGGATCTTTGAAAGGCTTAAGAGTTAAAGATGCAGAAGAGAAACAGAAACAGAGACCACCCCCTACCTGGCTCCAACCTCCTTTCAGGGAGTTGCAGAGAGTGAAAAGGTTTCACCTGAGCCTCCTCTTCCTCAGACTAACCAACACCAGTTCCCTGAGCTGTTCCTCATAAGACTTAATCTCCAGACCTCTCACCAGCCTTGTTGCCCTTCTCTGGACACACTCCAATGCCTCTGTGTCTTTCTTGTAGTGAAGGACCCAAAACTGAAGCCAGTACTGGAGGTGCAGCCCCAGCTAACAGCCTCTCTGTGCAAGGCATGCAGATGTATTGTAGGAAACCACAATGCATTTTCCTGTGCTCTGCTCCTCAGTCTCAGGGATTTCCCCAATGGATTCAGCTCCATGAGTCCATGGAAATCAACCCAAGGCTCTGCAGCCAGCCCCAGGGAGCTCACAGGCAGCAGCAGATCTCCAAAACCTTCTTGTTCACAAAATTATTAGCTAATTAGGGTAATCCATACAGACCCACTGAGAACTCAGCCAGCTTCGACTCCTCCTTTGGCTCAGGTCTGACAGCCAACATCTACCAGGGATTAGGATCCTGTAGCTTTTAAACCAGACAGAAATACTGTGTTCTTCATGAAGAAACCTCAACATTCTCCAGCCACAGAGGCTTGCAGTTAAAAACTACAGCTCTGAAATCACACACACTACCCAGCTCAAAGAAATGCATGTCCAGCATCAGTGGGAAGGAGCTGATTGCACAGATCCTGGTTCCAGGAGTTAATTACAGAGCTTTTCTTTGCAGATTTACCCCAAAACCCATCCTGTGGATGATTGTGATAAACTGTGTAGGCTGTGTTTTCTGTCACCTTTTCACTTTCCTTCTCAAGGCTTCTGAATTTTTCTATCCCCACACAATTCCAAGCAGAGATCATGACTTCACCTGCTGTGGAAGCAACCCAGAGCTCCCCACCACACTTGGCTGAGCACAGGCTGTTCCCAGGGCAGCAAAACATTTAACAACTTGGCAAAACCCCAGAAAAGAAGGTTTGCTGTGCTGAGGGGGGGTCAAACATTCACCCCATCACCAACCCTGCCACCCTACCTCTCACCATCCAGTCGTGTTTTGCAGTCTTGCAGAGCTCCTGCTGAGCTGCAGGAGGAGTTTCCAAGCTCCCACCCTGCTCCAACCTGCCTGGGATCCATTGATTTCTCCAGAGCTTTTCTGCTTCCTTGCCTTGTCCAACAGAGTCTACACAACCCAAACAGTTCTTTTGTATTGATTTAGCCTCTCTCTTAGATTGTTTGATTTTTTTTTTTTCCTTTCTTGTTTGTTTAATCCTTACAATATTGGTATTTTTCAGGCTGGCAGCCAAAGAAAACCTTTGGAGACAGAAAAAGCACAGAGTAAGAGAGTCTCATAGCCCCATGAATTAGGGGCACAAATGATAGAGCCCAACCTGATGAGCATCTCATTACAGATGACACACTCTGGCATCACAGAGCTTTGCAAAAGAGACTTATATTCATCTATCCTTGCCTAGAATTTCAAATTCCAATCAGCAGAACCACAGAGGGGGATTATGTTACCTTGGACTTGAATTCAGCTGCATTTGTAATTCTATTAAGAGTCCAAGTGTGTGCAATAATGGTGTGGCTTTGATTAGAGGCTGCAGTACATGTTTGCATATGACTGTATCTGTTTAAAAACTTAAATAAGCTTTGTATCCCTTGGAAAATGTTGGGGAAACAAGGTTCTTCTTGTCACAGTGTTGCACTGAGAAGTTTAAACACATGAGCCAGCCCAGCAACCTGACACAAAGACAATTTCTCAGCATACTGAAAACCAGAATGACACTAGCCAAAACTACACCTGACCTCTGAGGTTTTGCAGTGGTCACTTTAATTACCCATTCAAAATGAAATGTTAATCTCAGTTTGAGGAAGCTCACACTTGGCTGTGGCTAGAAGACAGCCTGGGGAGGTGATGCATCCAAAAGCATGCTGTGGTGTCACAGTTTCTGACAATAAATAGCTTCTGACCTGGCAGACTGATCCCTGCTTTTACTTAGAGGCTGTTATTAGCCTCAGAGGCTACCTTGGGGCTACTTAAGTGGCAATCACTGACCCAGCAGACTATCACTCCTCAGTGCAGAGCTAAGTCAATGCAGATGACACTTCATATGCAAACTAATAGGAAATGAGGGGTAAATTAACCCTTTTCTTCCATTACTTTGTGCCCACCTGGGTGCTGCAAGCTCAGATGTATATTAAAAGTGGGGGTTTTTTTGGGGGGGCTGCATCCTGAGATATCAGAGGGGAATAATTCTAATAGGAAACAGCAAAAGTAATGCTCTGGGACCTGGGATACTGCAAACCCAGAGCACAGCATCCTTGAGCACAGCTAATTGTATCAGCTCTTTTACTGGCTGAAGACCAAAACAGGTGGCTGTAGCAGGTCTAGGCTCTCTTATGTCTTTAAAACCCAAAACCTTGGGCAAATTTGAGAGCTTACAAAAACCTCAGGAAGCAAGTCCATCAGCATTCCAAATCTGAATCTCCCCCAGGCTGCCAGCATTGGGAAAAGCAGTAATGATGCAGGTAGTGCACAGCTCATTAACACTGTACCTCATGTATTCAAGGATCTCTGATGCCAACAGTTCACATTCAGAAAATATTTAGCTTACACATCAGGAATTTAAGATGAAATCCTGAGCAGCAATTACCAAAGCACAAGGTGTGGAGCAGTCAGCATCCCAAATGGCAGATTAATGTAGAAAGCTCAGTCTTTAATTCCAGCAGATTTTTAGCAAATCCAACCCACTGGTTAAGTCTAAGTGGTAGAAATGTTGTTCACAGCAGCCCTGTCTCCTCTGAGGGCTCCTGCTCCTCACTGCCCTTCTCAGCTGAGCCCTAAACTCATTTTTTTTTTCCCTTTTATTTTTTTGGGTTAGCTTTCCTTCTTTTTCCATTCCAGAGAAAGATCTAAATAAATGAACCTAAGGTTTTTCAAAGCTTAGCCAAGGTCCAGGGTCACTCCTTGCTCTGTGTGGTCCATCAGTCATCCAGCTTTAATAACTCAGATTCCCTGGTAGCCAGTATATCAAGACAGAGGAAACCCAACAGACATAAATCCTCATCAAGTTAACTGTCCTATTTTCTTTCTGCCAGACTCAGTTTTGCCCAAAGTGCAGTAAGCTCTTTTTATAGCACAACCTCAAAGCAAATAGCATCCTGCATCCCTCTGTCCCCATTACATCTCCAGACTCCTAACTTTTAATTAACTCTCCTGCCAAACAAGTAATCAGAAAGAGATGGGAACAGGTTCAAGAGCAGGTAGTTCACAAAGCCAAGATCAAGTCTTGGGTACAACAACTCATAAATGAGCTTACAACAACAAAACCCAACCAGAACCCAGCTCAGCTACATCTCAGATGGAGCAGCAGGTGGCCTGTTGTATTATATCTGAATTAAAAAAGAGGTCATTTTGTGGCCTTGGCATTGCAATTGGTCTGCAGAAATCTGCCTGGAAGCCTCCTGCTTTCCCAGGAATTCAAGAAGCAACCAAGAGCTGCCCCACACCCTCCTGGACTAAAGCATTTGGGAGGAGTGCAGGTGCTTCCCCAGAGCACCCTGTGGATGCCAGGGTCAGCTTACAGCCAACAGCTCCATGGTTCAGGAGATCACAACAAGCTGGCAGAAAAACCAACCACCTTCACCTATCTGCAGAGCAGCAAGAGCAGACCCAAGGACAAAGAGGATGAGAGAATGACCTGGAGCACTCACACCAATTTTAAGAGGATTAAGCAAAGCCTTCTCCTCCAGAGACTCCACCAGAAACTTCCCTGGGTTAGAGGGATACAGTACAAAAAGCAATTTAATTTCTTCCTTGGCATTTATAAGTCATAAAAGGAGGACCAGGCAGTTTCCAAATCCAATCACCAGGTTTTGCAAAGATATTTCTGGGCATCCTCCTTCTATAATGAATTGGCAAGCAGGGCTCTGCTCCTCCAGCAGCCACCCTAAGGTGTGTGGGGAAAAGTTAAAATATAGATACACATTTATATAAATAACCAAACAACAGCAACATTTACTTTAAAGCATGATGGAAAAAGTAGTTCACTGCCTGAAAACTTTGAATTCAAGTGCATTCAGGGCTCCTCACACACAGCACAACCAGAAGCTGTTCCACCACCCAGACTAACAGCACCGGCTCCATCTCACATGTACATATATATATATATATATTTCTTTCTCTCCAGTGCATTTTTAAAGCTGCCATCACTATAAAATCTGATCACTATATTACTGAAAATATGCTCCCAAGCTGACTCCTGTTCCATTAACTCTCCCAGTTCTCCCAGAGGTAATGAAAGCAGCAGGACAGACCTGATCTCTTAACACACATCTGTCTGATGACTTTAACTGGCTAATGACACTAACAGTCAGCAGTAGCTGAGAAGCTCTATGGTTGCATTTATTCAGCTATTACTATTAGATTACAAATCTGTTTCATTCCACCAATGACTGTGATGGTTGAAATAATTAAGTGTTCAATTAATAGCATCCAGTAATAAAAGGAACATTGAAATTCATCCTTTAACAAGGATAGTTGCATCTGCAATTGCAATACCAGCTATATACACCCTGGAAGGACAGTGAGGTGCTGGAGTGTGGCCAGAGAAGGGCAAGGAAGGTGGGGAAGGGTCTAGAGCACAAGTGTTGTGAGGAGCAGCTGAGGGAACTGGGGTTGCTTAGCCTGGAGAAGAGGAGGCTCAGGGGAGACCTTCTCACTCTCTGCAGCTCCCTGAAAAGAGGTTGGAGTGAGATGGGGGTTGGTCTCTTCTCCCAAGGAACAAGTGATAGGAGAAGAGGAAGCAGCCTCAAGTTGTGCCAGGGGAGGTTCAGGTTAGATATTAGGAAAATGTTTCTTCCCTGAGAGGGTTATCAGGCATTGGGCCAGGCTTCCCAGGCCAGTGGTGGAGTCACCATCCCTGGAAGTGTTCAAAACCTGTGGAGATGTGGTGCTGAGGGCCATGGGTTAGTGGTGAGCAGGGCAGTGTTGGGTGGATGGTTGGACTCAAGTTATCTCAGAGGGCTTTTCCAACCATAATGATTCTGTCTGTGAGAACACAGCCCTGTTTTGCTGGGTAAAATACAGAAGATGTTTTTCTCTTTCACAGTGCTTCTACTGCCAGAAAACAAAAGCCAAGAGTGCAGGAGCTGAACTGCAAAGAGGAATTTGGATGCAAAAACAAGTGACTTGCTCACAGCACACAGGGAGTCCTTGGCAGGATGAGTTATGGAAAGCCAACAAGAGGAAAACATCTGCCTTTGCTTTGGGGTGGGTGGGAAGGGTGGGAGTCTGGCCCTGCAGGCAGCTCAGCCCAGGGACAATCCTCCTTTTCAGACAGAAATCCAACTGTGCTGCCTATTGAAGGTCAGCTGTGCTTCTTCCAGCTGAGATTTGCCAGGGCACTGCAGTGTGTTCAGTTCTGCTCCTGCTGAAGGCCTCAGCCATCCCAGCTGCCTTCTGAAGCATGGCTTGAGGCAAGCTCCTCTGGCAGCTCTGGCCAGGCTGGGCTGCTCTCCAGGGGGCTGGTCAGCTCTGCTCTGGAAGCCAAGTGCCATTTGAAAAATCACTGCACTTTCATCTTGAAATGAAAACTTCTTCCAGAGTTTCCTGTAAGGAACAGCACAGGGAATTTCCTTGTGTTAGGAAACACAGCCAGTTCCTGCAGGTTGATTGGGGATTTGGATTGGCCTGGGGACAGGCTGAGAGCTGGGGGAGAAAAACCTCATTTTTTAAGTTCAACAAGGGCAAGTGTAGAGTCCTGCACCTGGGGAGGAATAACCTCATGGAGCAGGACAGGTTAGGGGTTGAGCTGCTGGAAAGCAGCCCCATGGAGAAGGACCTGGGAGTGCTGGGGGATAACAAGCTCATCATGAGCCAGCAATGTGCCCTTAGGGCCAGGGCCAAGAAAGCCAATGGTCTCCTGGGGTGCATTCAGAAGAGGGTGAGCAGCAGGGCAAGGGAGGTTCTCCTCCCCCTCTACTTTACCCTAGAGAGGCCACATCTGGAGTTCTGTGTCCAGTTCTGGGCTCCCCAGTTCAAGAGAGACAAGGAACTACTGCAGAGAGTCCAGCAGAGGCTCCCAAGATGCTGAGGGCACTGGAGCATCTGTGGCAGGAGGAAAGGCTGAGAGCCCTGGGGCTGCTTAGCCTGGAGAAGAGAAGCCCCAGAGGGGAGCTGCTCAGTGCTTCTTCATTGCTGCTGCAGTGCAGATATTCAGAGTGTTTCTGGGATACAGAAGATAGATAGCCCCATTTATAATTTATTACATGCCAACAAAAGCCTGTTGTGGGGGGGAAAAAAAGGAAAAAATGAAAGCATCTGGATGCTTAAACAAGCACCAGAGAAAGTTCATTAAAATAGAAATTGAAGTTAATTAACTAACTGATGGTCTCCTCTGTTCCATTGGCTTTAAAGCCATCCACATCCTTCCCTTGGTCTACTGCCTAGCCTTCTGCAGTTCCAGTTACTATATCAAAGTGATGTATTCTGCTTACAGATTGGAGGCAAAGCACATTTATCTATTAGAGGAGGAGAATGGATTTACATTTAAATGGGTGTTCTTCATCTATCTAATAATTCAGTTGAGTAATCAAAAGAGTACAATCTAAGCAGGAGCTTCTTTGCATTTGGCATGAATGCAACCCCCAAGATTCACTCCACACACTTCTCCCCAGTTATTTATTCCATGAGTGGGGAGGAACAAAGTGGGAATGTTGTCCTTCTCCAGCTCCAGGCAAGAAGGCTGGCTGGCAATTAACAGACTGCTAGACTCAGGCTGAAGTTTCAGCTAAAGATCCAGACTCAGGAGAAGAGCAAGAGATCACCATGGTGGGTGGACTTTCATCCCTTCCAAAGAAGCAAGTAAATAATGCTTCAAAGGTGCCAAGGGGAGTTTGGCAACAAAGCTGTTGCCACTGAGAGCAGCAAAGATCTCTTAGGTTGGCTGCATGCAGTGACAAATTGCAAGGGTTGGAGTAGCCTGGAGCAAGCAAAACAATCTGCAAAGTGGAACACAGTTGGAATAGGGGAAAAAAAACCCTAAACCAAAACAAAAGACACACAAAATCCCACTAAAAACAAACAAGCAAACAAAATTTGCAAGCATCTGGATGCCTAAACAAGCACCAGAGGAAGTTCATTAAAATAGAAATTGAAGCTAAAATAAAAGCCAAAATAAAGCTCAAACCAAAATTCAGAATTGTGGTGATGAAGTTGTGAAGTTCCTTCCATTGGGCTACACTCAACTGAGCTAAACATGTGCAGAAACACATGTTAAAACCCAAGGAACTATAGCTTCATTCAAAACCATGAGTAAACTTCCTCATGAATGGGCTTCAAGGGGTAGAATTTGCTATTAAATTAAGGATTATAGTGATTTCAACCCCAAAAGCCTATCAAAATCCAACTCAAAGAGCTGCACAACATCTGAGTCTCTCTGATCATGCTCAGCACCTTCACTAGAAGGCCTAATATTCAGGTCCCCATCACCTACAGCAGCCACAGGGATGATTGGTGCCCAGAGGATATTGCCAAGTTGGGGTTTATTGTAACTCCTCAGTATCCCTAATCCCATCAGGATTAAAAAGGAGGTGACTGGTAGCTCCTCAGAGGCTTGTAATGGTGCTTTGGCTGCTGTCACTGCTGCTGAGAACTGAAGCAACTAGTGACAGGACAAGAGGAAATGGCTTCAAGTGGCACCAGGGGAGGCTCAGGTTGGATATCAGGTAGAATTTCTATGCTGAAAGAGTGGTTAGACATTGGCACAGGCTGTCCAGGCCAGTGGGCACTGCCCCTGGAGGGCTTTAAAACCATGTGGATATGTTGCCTGGGAGCATGGTTTAGTGGTGAGCATGGTAGTGTTGGCTTGATGGTTGGCCTCTATGATCTCAGAGGTCTTTTCCAACCATAATGATTTTATAACTCTGTAACAGCATTTCCTACCTGTGATAAGGGGTTATCTTGCAGCATGCAACAAAAAACCTGTTAGTATGGCATGTCCCAGGTTGCACCATAGCTCTTGTTACTCTGGAGGGGAGATCTCAGGAGCTTGAAGTCAGCTCTTAGTGAGAGAAAAGAAGCAACACCTCCCTGTGCCAAAAAACATATAGACATCATACTTAGGGATGTGGTTTAGTGGCATGGAGGTGATAGGCTGATGGTGGACTTGATCTTAGAGATCTCTTCCAACCTTATATGACTCTGTGATTCTTCATTCTGCCAAAAGCTAAAACTCCAGTTTGTGCAGCCCTCTCCTCTCCTCTCTAAAACCTTCCTTATCCCCTGCTATACTCTCCATAATTTTGCCACCCAGTGGGGGAGCCAAGGGGAAATTCCACTTTCCTTCCTTTGTTGCTGATCAGCAGCAAGAAGAGGAGTGAGGAAGCATGTACATGGGCAGAGTTTGGAAGTCAGTGAGTACCCTGCACTGCTGCTTTACTGCAGGGACCATGCTGTTCCCACCCCCTTGGCAGCAGATGGTCTCACCAAGGCTAATAAAGACACATGAGTGTTTCTCTTCCCTTCCTTGTAAATAAGGTTTCCCTGCAAGCTACTAATTTATCAGCCAGATTCTCTGCAGCTCATGACCATGGATCAGAAAGCTACATCTGAAATGTTTAACTCTGCTCCATACTTCCAGCATCTTTGCTTTCCTCAGGCTCCTGCTGGACACCTGTACCCACAGCAAATGTTCTGCTCCAAGAACTCTGAGTCTTAGGGGAAAGCCAACTACTGTATGGTGCACATCTCAGCAATGGCTTCCCTTGCTGCTGAACTCTCAGAGAGTTTAGGTTTAGAAACAGCTCTTGGACAACCTCATGTAGAGAGTTTTTAAGTGACCAGCTTGAATTTAAGTCTTTTCACAAGACTTCAGTGCTGGCTGAAGGCACACAGGCAAAATCCTCTCTCCTTTGGCAGCCTCTGTGCCAAAGGATGTTCCTCAGCCACTCTGCACCATGCATGAATTTTTCTTCAGCTTTTATTACTGGGAGGAACCCAAACCTTCTCCTCCCACAGCAGAAAGATGAAGAGAAGTGCAGGATGGTGCCAGCACTGGAGGAAATGCCTCCAAAGAGGACCCACAAATGAAAACATGATGTGCTAAATGCAAACAGTTCCATTATCAGCTTTGCTCTCCACCTGCAATTGCAGAACATTTCAGCTGAATACTGGTTTTTTTTCCTGGAAACTGAAACAGTTTCATTACAGCTTAAATATCTGACAAGACAGGGGACTACAGGCTTGTGAAAAGCAATTATTTTGGACACTGATTAGTTCCCATGCAGGCAGTTGGGTAGTGGAACTGCAGAGAGCTGGGGAAGACCTCAGCTCCATGTGATGGGCTGCAGTATTTGGAGGAGTTAATTAATGTTCTGGGGTGAGTAGGAAGAGAGAAACTCTGCAAATACCCAGCTTAACATTCAAATTAATTGACATCAAATAACTTCATATGTTTAATTCAAATGCAATTAATTTATTGGGGGGGAAAAAAACCCAACAAAACAGTCCAGGGACAGATAGCTGGTGAATCTGGTGCAAGAGCTAGAGCAGCATCAAGTTCCCATAGCAACATATTTGTTAGGAACAAGGCAAACATTTAAGGATGATGTGGGTTTGGTTTTTAACCCACCAGAGGGATGATGACTGCACCAACAGGCTTCCAAATATTGAGATAAAATGGAAGACATTAAGAGCAGATACAAAGATCTATTTTCTTCCCCTGAGCTGGGAGAGCACTGCAATGAGATTGGAACTGAATCTGGAAGTGCTAATGTGGGTAATTGCAAAAACAACTCAGCACTGCATTGCATCAAGCCTCCTGCCTCTCTCACAGCCACAGCACCTCCCACCCCTGCAGACAGAAGTGATTGCCTCCATGGCTGCTCCAAGGCCAGATCATGTTTTGTGTCAAGGTTCAAAGGCTCTCCTTAAAATGACTTCATTAATGAGGGGGAGGGGGGAAAAAGGCACCCAAAGCCTGTCAGTCATTGCTGGAATTATCAGTGGGTTTGAGGGAGTTGTGTCTAAGGCTGCTGTGAGCAGATGAGGGATCCTGCTACAGAGGAGGCCACACATCAGGATTATTATCTTTTTCTAAAGGCAGCTGCATGTAGATTCTGTTTCCTAAAGCCTTTGGCAGAGAATCTCTTCTTCCTAGGTCATTTTATAGGCTGGGCACTAAGCCACAGGATGGCTTAGGATGTCTACCCAACTGAAACAGGAGGTGGAAGATCAAGGGAGAATGCTAATGGAGATCCAGGAGTTCCATGACATACCAGAGCCTACTGCCTACCTACTGCAGCTTGTTCCTCCTGACATGAGCTTTCAAACCAACTCAAGTCATAGCTGGGACAAAGAGGAAACCTAAACTGCAAGAATGAAGTAGAGCTTCCACTTCTGGTAACTCAGAGATGTAGGTGTTGGGGGGGAGTTGAACCCATTGTATGCATTTGGGCTTCTGAAAGAGCACTGAGGAGTGAAAGTCAGAGAACAGACAAGCTCCTTGTAATGATGGCCAAGAAAGGAGAATAGATGAGCAAGGGGAAGCACTTTTGAGCCTTCCAGTGCCCAGGCTGTATTTGGCAAGTTGTCTTTAAAAGGTCTCCTCCTCTCCACTTAACTCCATATAAAACCACCAGGCTGAAGCCAACAGGCAGGATTTGACCTCTGGATCCCAAAACTAAGCTTCATGCTTAGTTGCAGTTCATTCATTTACCTTTTCCTGAAGGAGAAGTTACACTGCAACCTTTGGATATTTGATTTCCAGGCCCTCAGCAGGGCACAAACCTGCATCCCTCCAGACTGATGCTTTTCTGCTGAGAGGATGCCCTGAGCTGCTGGCAGCAAATTTCTGTCTACAGGGGGGTGAACATAAACAGGCAAAGCTCTTATTCTCAATATGCAGCAAATTGGGATGCCAGTGAGTGACTAAACTCAGCCCTTCCTTTAGACTTTCCCCTATAAGTGGTACAACATGACCTAAAAGTGGCCAAACTGCTGTCCTGAGGGACTTCCAGTTTGCCATGTTTTGGCTGCAACTGAAACTCTCCTGCCTTCCTGGGTTGCAGGTGATGCATTCATTTTATGCAGGTAGTAACTGGAGCCTTTTGCCTTTCTAAAGAAACTCCTAAATGTCAGGAAATTTAGTTTAGTTTGCTGATCTGAACTAGACCAAGTGTAGATCTTTCTCTCTCTCTCTCTCTCTCATGCCCTGCAGGTTCCTCAGCCACTGGGCTACCAGCCAGCCTGGGTGAGCTATTTTCAGCCATTCCTCCTCTTTCTATAAATCATTTCATTTTGACTGCAGCCATGACCTGAACCTAGGTTCTTCTCCAGTTCAAATGAGAAAAGTTTTTTCTCCTTCTTCTCTAAATGACCACCTCTAGCCATGTCCACTCAGTCACTGAGGGCAGGGAATGGACACTATGTCCCCTGCCCCCCTCAACACCACCTATTTTCACATCAGCTGTGACACAGAAGGTATCTCTCTGGTACTGTGTTCATGCACAAGGTGTGTTATTTCATTCCTCCTTCTTCATTCATTAAGGTCCAACCATTCATCTTCTTGACTTCTATCCTCCAAGCTCAGCTGTGCTTTAACTATGTATGTGAGCCTTAAAACTGTGTATAAGGAATTCATTAACTGCTTCTTACTAGCAAGGAGATGTTTTGTCATTGTAATTATTCCTGCATCATTACCAGGACTGGAACATCTCTGGCAGGAGGAAAGGCTGAGAGCCCTGGGACTGCTTAGCCTGGAGAAGAGCAGCCCCAGAGAGGAGCTGCTCAATGCTCAGCAAGAGCTGCAGGCTGGGGGCAAGAGGCTGGGGACAAACTCTGCTCAGTGGTGGCCAGGGCCAGGCCAAGGGGCACTGGACACAAACTGGAACCCAGGAGGTTCCATCTGAGCAGGAGGAGAAGCTTGTTTGGTGTGAGGGTGTTGGAGAACTGGCCCAGGCTGCCCAGAGAGGTTGTGGAGTCTCCTTGTGTGGAGAGATTGCCAAGGCAGCTGGAGGTGATGCTGGGCAAGCTGCTGTGGGTGCCCCTGCTGGAGCAGGGGGGTTGGACTGGATGATCCTCAGAGGTCCCTTCCAACCCAAACCAGGCTGGGATTCTGGGATCATCTCATTCTGCCCCTGCCTCCCACATGCAAGGCAGAATGGAGATAGACAACCATTAACCCTAATCTATTTCTCTTTTTTTCTCCTGTCTATGCTCAAGGCTGCAAAGCTGCTTCAACCATCCCTCTTTCTTCCCTGGGACTACCAAACAAGCTCCTTCTCCCTCTCATTTCCCTCACTCTCTGCCTTTTTCTAACCCCTTTTCACCTCCCTTCTACAGAGATGACCCCAATCCACCTTTCATCCTCACCAGGGAGCTATGTCTATTCTTGGACATCATACCTAAGTTCTACACCAGGGTCAGGAATTACAACAGCTCAGCTACTTCTCTGAGGAAAGCTAGGCCTGAATTAAGCATCTCTAGGAGAAATTTCTCATCACTACAAAGGAGGGGGAAATATCAAACAGCACTGGAATGTATGTACTAGTCTCAAGTCCTTCAAGCAAACTGAAATTACCTTACACCCAAGACTTGAAGTGTGCTCCTAACTTTTTTCCCTGACTGTCCCTTTCTACTGGCTCCTTAGCTAGGGGAAGTATTTGTCCATGTAATATACACATTAGCTTCCAGCAGGGAAATGTAATTACCATAATAAGATTGTGTAAAACTTGGCTTTTATGTTGTCGACGGCATTAAAATTTAAATCCTTTTGTCAAGCTCTGAAAATGGCTCTAAAAACCTCAGAAAAATCTAGAGGAAAATCAATAGAACTCAGAGTGAAAGGGACTACACACCAGAGGCAATCAAGCCTTTCTTTCCATATGAAAAACAAAACAAAAACCCAAGCAAACAAGACCACAGTGCTTGGTAAAGTTCTGCTCTCTCGGTGTCACTCTGGCTCTTCACCCCATGAGGCCTGTATGGCTCCTGTAGTAGTTCCATTTCTCCTCAGTGTAGCTCATGCATAACATTCTACAACCTTAACATGTGTTTTAAACCTTCTCCCATGATGTTTTTCTGGGTGTCATTTATTATTTAGATCCTCAGCCACTTCTTCCTAAGTCTTCAGGCTGCTTCATCTCAGAACATGTAACAATCATCACAGAATCACAGCCCAGACCTTCAAGATCACCTAGTTCCAACCCTACTGCCATGGGCAGGGATGACACCCATGGCAAGATCAAAGGCCAGAGGGCAATTAATTAATTAATTAATCTATCCTATTGTCTTGGCACTCTCATATCCCAGCTCAAAAGCAAATCTAGGAAAGCCTGGGTGAGTGTGTTTTCCTTGTTAACAGCTTCACTTATGCTCCCTTACTGATCATCCTGATGGCACCACTTGGATTTCTCAACAGCTTTTATCAGGATGCATTGTAGGAATGATGAAAACAAACACAAGTGACCAAACTACCAAGCTTTAAGGATAGTATTTGATGTGATGTTGGTATCAGCTCCATGCTCAGTTGCACCCAAGGCAACACAGAGAGCATTGCCTATGTCTTTATGCCCAAAACTCCTCTGCTCTCCTAGCAGAACCACACAATCAATCACATTCTTGTCCTCCTATTACAGGTGTTTGTGCATGCACTGGTTGCTGCTTTCTGCCTCAGATTAAACTGGAATCTCATAGTATTGCATTTCATGCACTCTGGACAAAATCTTCTCAGCCACACTGAGCAGTAAGCTGGAGTGACAGCAAGGAATTGAGCTCAAGAGGCTACTGCCACCCTGGGAGCTGCCTGTTCTTGCACAGCTACCTCTTCTCTCTCAGTAAATACAGAACTTTTACAGCTCTTCAGGTTGAAGACCATTTATTCTTTCAAGACCATTTATTCCTTGAGGGGGAAAAAGGAAAGGAGGAAAAAAGAACAGGAAAGGAGGGGAAAAAAGGAAAGGAGGGGAAAAAGGCAAGGAAACCTTTAAGTGTCCAACTTGTGTTGTACTTCCAATTGCTTTCAGACAAACAGAGACAAATTGATGTTCTGACCTTTCTCAGGGGTGCAAGCCAGAGTGATTTCCTTTCCCCTTTAAACAGCAGTAAGTGGATGTGACATTCAGTCAAGCTCTTTTTGACCCACGAATATTCCCCACGCAATTACAGCTCCTGCTCACTCTGCTGCTGCTGCCGGACCAGGGATAATGACTAAGCAGAGCAGGGGAAAAGCTTCATGTGCATTTCACTCCCAGAGAAAACTTTGACTTCACTTCTGAAATGCCAGTGGCACCACAAACCTGGCCCTTTCCTTCCTCTCCTTTCCACAGCACCAGCATTAACTCAAGACACAGCTTGAAAAGGAAATTTTCCAGCCTTGTGCTGCACTCACTCATTAATTTTCAGGCAACACATTGAAAACCCAGCAGCACCCAGCACTAATTTGTGATTAAGGCTTGACTTGGATTTTGCACTCAAGGCAGTTGTTGATAGCCTTTTGTCATGTCCTAACCCCCCTTTTAGAACAGCAAACCTTTGATATCCTAAGACTTTCCTAGGCTATGCAGCAATCAGGTTGAGGTGTGGATCCTGCCATGAGTGTGGCTGTTTGGTGGCTGCAGGATTTCAGTAATAGATGGACACAGACTCTAAAATCAACATTTTACAGGGGGGAAAAAGGTGGTTGATTTTTAAGTGGGCATTGTTTCCTTTAATGGTTATGATTATCTGCTGTGCAAGGGCCTCTAGCCCATCACTGTGTTCTCTGCAGATGATACCACAGCCAGATAAAAGGCCAGAGGGTAATTAGGCAGCTGTTCATTGCCCCTGATCTCAAAGCATTGTGTAAAGGACATAAATGCCTCCTACACACCAGCATCAGATCTAAAGGATTACCTGGGAAAAGAAAGAAATAGGAGTGCTTATTTCTCAGGGTTTCATATTAGAAAACCTCCTTTTATCTTCTGAACTGTTTTCCCTTTTGCAGCTAACCTATTAGCTTGGATCTAGAAGGATTTGATAAGAGATAGAAGCACCTCTAGCAGTACAGACACTTCTACTACAGCAGTAGAAGAACAGATAAATTTGGAAACAGAACCAGAATTACAAGGGCCAGGTTTGCATCCATCCTCTCCAGCCTTCAGACCAAACTTGCTAAGGTTCCACGTTAAAAATGATTGATCCCAGAAATACCCTGCTCTGACTTCCAAATCAGAAAGGTCTTAGTACTCAAAGCTCCTGAGACAGGAGTGTTTTGGGGGTTCATTTAGCTATTGTGATGGATAAAGTAGAGGAGTCCCAGCTTGTTTATCCACCCCAGCAAAAAAAGCAGCTTCTGTTGGTAGAGCAAGCAGATGAGCTGTACACAAGATGAGCTCCCTAGCTAAGCTTGGAGTTAAAAGTGCTTTTGACTAAGGAGATGCCTTTTTACCTATTTGTTTTGTGATTTACCAGCAAGCCAACACTGCAACTCCCAGGCCAGCTGTCCAGGTGAAAAAGGGGAATGTTTGCCCTGGCACATCCATGGGGAGAGCCACAGCCAGCCTCTTACCACATCAACCAGAAGATATTAGTGTCTGTTAGACCATGATGGACATAATGGTTTCATCCACAGACAGGCAGATGTTATTCAGACTGCTCACAGCTGCTCCTCTCCAATTCACAACTAATGAACAGCCCCTGAAAATAAAGAGTTCTTGAAGAGGGGACAAAAGAAAAGGAATATTGCATCTTCCCTAAGAAACAGAGGTCAATTGGATTTGCAAGGAGGAATTAGAAACCTCTTATTGTTTATATAATGATTCTTTTGCTGGGAAATAATATCTGGATGCCTGGAGGGGATAATCAATAGAAGAGTGAGTTTCTTTTGTGGTTACCTTATCATATGGAGTAATTTTTCCTTGACACAAAGGAGATTTCTTCTGATAAGCTTCTGAGCAGAGTAAGAGACATTTGTGCCTTTGACAGCAGAGGACAAACTGAGTTACTTAAAATGTTACATTCCTGATTTGTATTAATTGCTGTCTCATCTGTTCCCTTCTAAAAGCAAGGCATTAGCACATCTGTAAAGTCTCTCCAGGAAGACTAGAAGGTTAGATGGAAGAGTGTTTATTTTGGATTGGAAAGTGAGTCACAGATATTTATTCCAGAGCTTTCTTATTCCCTTTAATAACTGATATCTGTGACAAGGTTACTACTGCCAACATGCCCCACGTGGTTCTATTGGCAATACATAGAACTGGAAGAAAAATCAACCCTAAATTGAGAATCCACATTTGAGGCAGGTAGAAAAAAAAAACCCACAACACCAAGATTAAATTGCAGATGATCAAAAGTATCTGTAGTTCCTCAGCTGGCAAAATGCACATTTCCTTCTCCTGCTTGCAACATTTCCATTGCTTTTTTCCTCCTGGAATGACTAGGAATATTGACAACAGGAGGTTGTATTTTCTCTTTCATTCATGGGTCTTTCCCAAACATCTCTTTGCCAACCTGACAGAATCTCAGAATTATTAAGGGTGGAAGACACCTCCAAGATCATCAAGTCCAACCTAAACAATTCCTTGCTTCTACACTAGAGCCCCTGGGGTATTACCCAGTTTAAGATAAGCAGCAGATTCCAACCTTTGGCTAGGGAAGAGGAGAATGGAAATGTGGAAAATAGGAACCATGAAACAATTATATTTAAGAAGAAATGAGAGGGCTAGTTGCTGTACTGATTTTTCTTGTAGTTGGGTAAAATGGTCTAGTGAATGAAGCAAAGATGAGCCTGGAAGGCAAAATACATGTCTTGGAGGGGGAAGACCACTCCCAGCTGCCACTGCAGCACTGCTGGTCAACTCTTCCATGGACTTAGTGCATCAGGGAGATCCAAGGGCTACAACTGGAGAGCCCACAAGCACAGCAAGTAAAATCCAAGAAGCATTAGTGAGAGTTCAGGATCCTCAGTGCTTCTGAAAATAAACCACAGTAACTAGATGCAACTCAGAATAGGGAGAGAAGGTGGGGGATGGAAATCACCTTCAAGTTTCCTGATTCTATTCTTTAAAACATGAGGTTTAATACTGTTTAGAAACCTCCATGCTCCAAATCATCTATGCAAATTAGTACCTAAATGCTAAGATCTGGTAACATCATCCCCACCTTCTCCTCCACGTGTGCTATGTTGAAAGGCAGCTTGAGATTCACAGGAGCAAACTCCACTTGAATTCCCAATCAGACACAGAGCCAAGGTTTCTGCAGTTTCACTCTTAGGCATTCAAGCATTGCTAATGCTGGGTGTGCTTTAGACATTTTTAGGAAGAAAGATGGAGTGCAGAGTAATGAAATGAAATACTTCACTGCAGCTCAGAGCTTCAAGCTTGAATGAGCTCCAAAACGTGGAAGGCTTTGCCTTGTCTTAAAGTAGGGAGGGAAAAAGCATTTTAAATAAGCCTCTGAGCCATCCAACTTGCACATCCTCCACCCAAAGCTGCCTCCAAAGGTTCCAAGACTCAGAGCTGCATGGTCACTGCCAAGAAGCTTGACAACCACAGCTATTTTCCCCATCCATATTTCCTGCAGCCTGTGGACTGCAGGAATGGTGAAGGACAACCAGCATCTGCTGGGCTAAACTGGTTGGGTAATGAGGGAAGAGCTGTGGTTTATGCAGCTCCACAAGAGAGTTGTCTCTCCACCCATGGGTAAGGACTTCTACCCACCCAGCTCTGAATACTCATGGCTGCAGAGTGCAGCTGCACTGGAGCCAGCTTGTCTGCACTGGCTCACCCTGAAACATCCCTCAAGACTTCTCCTCAGCTTTTTGAGTCCTGCTTCAAAGAGGAAATGCTACTCAAGGTGCAAGTTGGTTTGTATTAACCATTCAGTTCTTATGGTGGGAAGTAGGTGGACCCTCAGGACCTGGACCACACAATGACTCTGTAACCTGCAGAAAGGTGTCCAGGAGAGAGCTGTGAACATGGATCTCCCACACCTCTAGTGGCTGTGACTGAGTTATTGTGATAGTATAGAAAAGGATGGATAAAGACCTTGAGTATTGAGGTCAGTTTTGGTCCTCATATTACATGGAGAACATTTCAGTGCTGGAGTGTGTCCAAAGAAAGGCAAGGAAGCTGCTGAAGGGTCTACAGCATAGGTGTGACATGGAAATTCAGCAAGGAGAAGTGCTAGCACTGGCTCAAATTGTCTTGCTTTTCCATATGTGCCTTGACAAAAGCTCTGTCCAACTTGGTCAGATGCCCACAGAATGCAGAGTTAATTAGGTAGAAGTTTACTTAATTATTCATCTATTTGCTCACCACCCCAGCCCTAGAAACACAGCAAGTGCTCTTCTTCAGACACATTACTCCTCCCTGTAATGCAACAACCCATCATCTTCCTCATCATATGCTCATTCCTGTTTAGCCAAGGAAACAATGGACCACAGGAGACAGTTGAAAAACATCTCACAGCATATGCAGAGACCCTGGAGGGAAGCATCTGACATGGACACACTTCTCCCTCCCTAGTAAAACGAATGAAAGGATCCATTCATCAGCCTAACAACCCCCTCCAGCACCCAAGAGAGCCCAGAGATTTTGGGTTGGAGGTGGGAACAAGACTGATTTCCAATAAAAGTCTATCACTGCTCATTTTTGGGGTAGTCTGTCACTGGGTCAGGTTCATACCCTGCTGTGTTCCCTCCTCAGCAGGATCTGACAGGGGAGCACAGGTACCTAAGGGGAACAGGGGCTGTGTGCTGCTCCTTATCTCACTGACCTTTCCATAGCCCAGCACTCTGATGAGCTGTTCTGAGCAACAGAGCCATAAAACCTCTGTCACCTCTCAGTGACAAGACTAGAGAGGTCTGAGCAGACCATCAA
Organism: Galbula dea; assembly: GCA_013399015.1. Lineage (NCBI taxonomy): Eukaryota > Metazoa > Chordata > Aves > Piciformes > Galbulidae > Galbula > Galbula dea. The sequence goes on along the minus strand of VWZX01002400.1, from coordinate 287,302 downwards.
GCCACAAAAAATCATCATCTAGATGATGCATTACAGTGCTAATGGCTTAGACATGTCAAGGGGGGGAAAAAGCTGGTACTGTTAAGCAGCAAATGACACATGCAGTTTATTTCCTAACAAGGAATGTCCTAACTAATTCTCAGGCTGCTGGTGGAGAAAGGTTAGCCCAGCCTCAGGTGCCTTTCCTGACCAAAAAATCAGCAGGTCAAAGCAGCACCAGCAGATCAGCTAGCTTCTCTTTCAGCCTGCTCCCACCATCATCCCTCATGCTGCCAGCCAGAAGTTTTAACAGCCCCAGCAGGTGCTGGTGAGCACCCACAGCTCAGCTGGCACAGCAGGAGCTTCCCAGTGCTCAGTTTGGAGTCATAAAATCATGGAATGATAGAATTGTTTGGGTTAGAAAAGATCTTTAAGATTTTTGAGTCCAATTGTTAACCTAACCCTGCCAGGTCACCACTGAACCATGGCCCTCAGCACCACATCTCCAGGGCTCTGAAACCCCTCCAGGGATGGGGACTCCACCACTGCCCAGGACAGCTTGGGACAGGCCTTGTCAACCCTTTAGGGGAAGGAATTGTTCCTGATGTCCAACCTAAACCTCCCCTGGCACAACTTGAGGCTGTTTCCTCTTCTCCTATCAATTGTTCCTTGGGAGAAGAGCCCAACCCCCACCTGGCTCCAGCCTCCTCTCAGGAAGCTGCAGAGAGGGAGAAGGTCTCCCCTGAGCCTCCTCTTCTCCAGGCTAACCAACTCCAGTTCCCTCAGCTGCTCCTCACAACACTTGAGCTCTAGGAATCAGGCTGCTGTGACCTGAAGGAATACACCAGTTGCTTGGAACAGTCCTTTCTTTCAAGGTGTTCAGTAGCACTCCTTGTTGGTCCAGACCTAGAGGACTTCAAGGCCTCCTCAACACAAGGTTCACATTTTCCCCAATTTTTTAAATGAAATAAAGAAATAAACAGATTAATAATAACAATATTAATCCTCAAGGTGCTCTCACAGGTAGCTGGATGCTTGAGTCCCTCCTCTGCTCCTCAGGTATGCCACATGGAAACTGGGACTAAGCAAGCAGTGTTCCATGGAGAGCACTGTGATGTTTATTCATCCCTCATGTTAGCTGAGCTAATTAATAACATCAGAGTTACTGAGAGCAATTCCCCAACAGGATTACCACTGAATTAGGAGAGTAATTGTTCACCAGAACTTTATTTAGCTAAAACCTCTTCTCTGGCAAGAAATTCTACCTGCAGCTTCAATCCTGTAATTATTTCAGGGTGAGTTATTACTGACCTGGCTAACTCCACACTTCCTTGGGGTACTGCAAGCCACACCAAAAAGTCATTTCACTTTCTTTTGCACTTAGCCATGACACAAAGGCTTCTGTCATTCCCTTGGTCCCAGTATGGATCCTGAAGATGCACCTGGCAAACTCCTGTCATGAGCACAGTGAACATCCTCTAGGCCAACATGAGATCATCTTCTCCAACCTGGAGCTGAGCTCAATCAAGCTGATGCAGTCCAGAAGAGTTCTCAAGGTTTCCTAGGAGCCCAAATCAAACTTTTAGACAGGGCACAGTCATAGAAAAACTCCCTGATGAATGTGGACTGATCCCCAACAGCATGAGAGGCCTTTGTGTGACTCTGGAAAGAGTGACAGCTTCCAAAAGGATTTCTTTTTATTCCTTGAAAATCTTTGGGGTTTTTTTCACAGCAAAATGGCCAAGAGAAGAGAGTTTTCTTTCTGGATTTTGCTATTCAGTTTGTTAGGCTTTGGCACATGGAACCAAGTAAATTCTGACAACAGAAGAAGCTACAGACAGAATTCTTTATTTGCAAATTTTGATTTCCTGGGTTTGGGTTGGGATTGTTCTTAATTTATGACTTTTTTGGCTGCAGGTGAGATCAGCACCACATGATTCCTGTATTTCTGGGGCTTAAATTCTAAGGACACCTTTGATTTATATCAAGACATCTGATCTACATCAAATGTAGCCTATTTGTTAAATCAAATCCTGCTGCTTGTCCTTATCAAATGACATTCAATTAGCATCATTACCCTGAGATGAACCTAAACCTGGGCAGATTAGCTAACCTGAAACACTTCTCACCTCAAGAGGTTAGATTTCAGCCTAGGACCTGCCAGACTCATTCTGCACACTGTGATGAGCTCCAACCCATCTTGGCTCTGGCCATGGGTTACCAGCAAAGGAGAAGTCTGGGGAGCTGTGCTGTTGGTGTTACTGAGTGGCTGGTGGGAGGTAACCTGGAGACCAGAGCAGCTTCCCTTGGTACAGGCAAGCATGGAGAAGCACCAGCAGCAAGCAGCATGTCTGCAGAACCAGCAGGCAAAGAGCAGCAATGGCTGGGAGACTGCAAGAGCCCCAGGGCTGCTCCTCACTGCTCTGGGGCTGGGACTTTGATGCAGAACAAACATTTTTTGCATCCATAAACTGAGAGAAACTGGAATCCGGCTGGAAGGGAGCTCTGCTGTGCTGTGTACTCTGCCTCCCTCTCCTGGCCTCTTCCCAGGCACTGTCTACAGCAAAAAACTTCAAGTGAGAGGGAAGCAGCATCAGGCACCTTAGGGTATTTGTCCATTTCAGATAACCAAAGGCCATGGATGAGACCAGTGGAGACCTCAGCAAATCCTTTCCATCATTAACCTCCCAACCCCTCACTGAGACTTCCAAAACCAGATTTTTGCCCTGGGCTGGCAGCTGGAAGAAATTCCCAAGCAAAGGAAAGAGAAGAGCCAAGCCACAGCACCAATAATCCTGTTTAAGATCACAAGTATCAAAGCCTCACAGTTTCTACAGAGCCTTTCTTACAATCACTCATGAATCATTTTAAACTCAGTACAAAATGCACTCCAAGGAAAAGAGGGGGGAAAAAACCTATCCATCTCCAAGCCACCATTCCTTAATTCAATCAACAACAGCAGCAAACCTCAAGTGAAACATTACCAAGCTCCATGAAAGTTAAGCAGAGCTAAACCCCACTCTCCACAGGGAAAACATAAGTTTCCTGGACCACAGTCAAAGAACACTGGGGCATTCCCAGGTAGCTGGGGCCAGCTGGGTTATAACAGCTAAAAGGGAACAGGGGGAAAAAGAAAAACAAACCTAAAAACCCTTGTTCTACTTACAAGGTGAAGCAGCATTTCCAGCCTGCACTTGTGTTCTTAATGTAGATACATGGAAATGGATGTTTAATTGTTGGTAATACCTGGAGTAGCTGACATCTAGAGGCATCTGGAATGTGCTCTACAGGGTAAGGATGGAATCACTTAGGTTGGAAAAGACTTCTGAGATCAGCAAGTCCAACCACCAACCCAACACCTCCATGCCACCAAATCATGCCCCCAAGTGCCACACCTATACATTTTTGAACCACTCCAGGGATGGTGACTGGTCTGGGCAGCCTGGGCCAATGCCTAACAACTCTTGCTGGGAATAGATTATCCTAATATCCAATCTGAATCTCCCCTAGCATAACCCGAGGCCATTTCCTCTTGTCTGGTGCTTGTTACTTGGGAAAAAAAAAGTCTAATTAGCATTAGAGGTAATGAGATTCAGGCAGTTATAGATTCTTGAGACTCTCACTTCATTCTAAACTTTCTGTGTGAACCTTGCCATCATCTCTGGAGATTAGGCTGCCTTTGGTTTTTACCACATGGAGAACAAGAGATAGGAAAGGGTAGGAAACACCTCCAGAAACAGTGTCACTCATTTGGGCCACCCATGACTCTGTGGAATACCAAATGATAAATAGAAATGTAGAATTTCATGGGGAAACCTCACTCTTATAAATGCCTTTTCTGGAGTTCCTCCATGGGTATAAATCTGTACAGGACTTAATCCAGTCTGACCATGTGGATGTTAAATTACCCTTCTAGTTCATTTATGGTTTGCCTTGAAGATAAAAGCTTTTTCCTATCTACAAAAGCAGCATTTTGCTGTTTACAGAAAATAAACCCAAGTTTATCAACCCAAGTTGCTGACATTTATATCTCTTGATGTATTTGCTGTGCTTACCACATTATTTACTGCAGAGTCCTGGTTATTGCAGGGGGAGCAAGAAAATCTCAGCTTTCACTTCAGCAATTGCATCTATTTATAGAGGACATTTAGAAACATAAATCCAAACCCCAAAAGACTTTTTCCTACTCACTTTTTTCAAAGCAACTACCTCAGCTGGGGATGCCCACAGCAGCAGCAGCAGCCTGACTCAAGCAGAGAGGAATGTCTCATTGCTTCCCAAGTCAGGCTGTTATCAGCATGTTAACAAGCACACAGCAAAGAGAAAGATAAGCTTAGGAAAAACCAACTGCTCTCAGGTCTACAGCAGGACACTGGAAATACATTCCCCAAGTTGAATATTAAAAACATTATTAATAATAATAAATAAAAAATACTTTAAATGAATTTTTATGGGGATTTTTGAGACTATTTGGGCTATCTCAGTACACATTCCAAGAACTACTTTTTTTCCTCCCAAAAACCCAAGCTTCTTTTACTTAAAGGCAGGCACTTGATAGAAAACCAGGAGACATGGAGCAACTGCTGAAGAAGCTTTGCCCCCAGCAGTGCAGGAGGTAGCAGCACAGCCACCGCCGGGGGTCAGCACCACTGCACAAAGGACGTCGATGCAGCAGACACCAGCTTCCCTGGGCAACCAGGAGCAGCCAACCAAGCTGTGGGAACCAGGCATGGCCAGGTACAGGCTAAGAGTGGCTGGATTATTTAGAGAGATGTTCTAAAGTCACCGAATCCCAGCCTGCTGGGGACCTCTGGGGACCACCCAGTGCAACCCCCCTGCTCCATCAGGGGCACCCACAGCAGCTTGCCCAGCATCACCTCCAGCTGCCTTGGCAATCTCTCCTCAGATTCTCATCCACAACCTCTCTGGGCAGCCTGGGACAGGGCTCCAACACCCTCACACCAAACAAGCTTCTCCTCCTGCTCAGCTGGAACCTCCTGGCTTCCACTTGGTGCCCAGTGCCCCTTGGCCTGGCCCTGGCCACCACTGAGCAGAGTTTGGCCCCAGCCTCTTGCCCTCAGCCTTCAGCTCTTGCTCAGCATTCAGCAGCTCCCCTCTGGGGAGCTCCCCTCTTCTCCAGGCTAAGTAGTCCCAGGGCTCTCAGCCTTTCCTCCTGCCACAGATGTTGCAGTGCCCTTAGCACCTTGGGAGCCTCTGCTGGACTCTCTCCAGTAGTTCCTTGTCTCTCCTGAGCTGGGGAGCCTAGAACTGGACCCAAGACTACAGACATAGCCTCTCTAGGGTAAAGTAGAGGGGGAGGAGAACCTCCCTTGCCCTGCTGCTCACCCTCTTCTGAATGCATCCCAGGAGCCCATTGGCCTTCTCTGCCACAAAGGCACATTGCTGGCTCATGGTGAACTTGTTGCCCCCCAGCACTCCCAGGTCCTTTTCCATGGGGCTGCTTTCCAGCAGCTCAACCCCTAACCTGTCCTGCTCCGTGAGGTTATTCCTCCCCAGGTGCAGGACCCTACATTTTCCCTTGTTGAACTTCATGAGGTTCCTCTCCCCTGACTCTCAGCCTGTCCAGGTCTCACTGAATGGCAGCACACCCTCATGGGGTGCCACCACTCCTCCCAGTGCTTGATCAGCAAGTCATGGATAGAGCTAAAAGTCCTTTGCCATCATTAGCCACTGGCAGGTAAAAGGAACAGGAGGAGGGAAGCCCAACTCTCTCTCAATGGTATAAATGACACATTGCTTTAACCTGGTGTTTGACAGGGAACTGGAATCTTCCCAGACTAAACAGAGCCCTTCAAGCACATTGTGCTTTAACACAGCAGGGAAGAAGAAGATACCTTGGCAACCTGCTAATGTAATACCTAGTGAAGCTGAAAACCTCCTTAACACATCCTGGAAGGAACATCCCCAGGAGATGCCCAGAAAGACTTGACTACCTCCAAATTAGGAGGTAACTTTGCAGACAGACTACAATTCACTTGGAGTGCACAACTACACCTAAATACCTGAGCTAGAATGGATGCTCAGAGCCCTGCCTGCAGCAGCTGGGAAAGGAGGAGAAAAGGAGTCAGCTAAGCTACCCAGAGCTCTGTGCTGCCACAACCAGGTCACTGTTAGTAATTCCAGTTCGTGTAAGGGAAGCGAAGCATCTTTGCAGCACAGTGCTGCAGCCCTGCAAAGCTCACAGTCCACTCAGGGAAGCACTGAACCCCGAGTTAATGCCTACAGAAATCACCTGTAAGCTCCCAGATAACACCCAGCTGTCATGGAAACACCAGGTCTGGGTGGCACAGACTTCTCAAAGCAGCCTGGAATGCTAGTGGAGAAACACAGACCAATCAATCCAAGGGATCCCCCAGAATTTGGGGGATTCAGGCAGTGTGGGGGGGATGTGTAAGGTTTATCCTGCCTTCCCCTGCTCCCCACCCCTGCAGAGAGTGGCTCTCTGCAATTCCCAGCTCCTCCAGCTAGTTGTGTTTGGATCAAGCATTACAGAAACCACCACGTCCCTGGCTCTGGAGTGGCAGCATGCAAAAATTGATTACATCCACTGGAGATATGGAACAGATGGAGAACAGTTCATGAACAGGGAGTAAATCCTGCAGGCTTGCTTCCCTGCCTGTGCACAGCTGACACTGACCCTTCTGCTCACCCCAGCCTGGCTGCACAGATGGGAACATCCCACCCCGCTGGGAAGCACTGCCATGACCTGATGTTTTGCAAGCTCTTGCCTTGCCCACTCTCTGTTCCCCCTTTCCTGGAGGTGGTGCAGAGTTCCCATGCCTTGGGTCAGCAATCCCCAGGCTATTTCTGGCAGGTCTGAGGCTGAGCTGTTCCATCCTGCAGCCCCTGAAGCACACTCACTGCACCTTCCCTTCCTTGTCTGCAAAACCAAGCTAATAATAAGCACCTCTGTAAGACAACCTGAGCAGCTCAGATGAGGAGCAAGGACTATTTTTATCCATGCTGAAAGAAGAAGGTTTCTTTTTGCTGCCAGCTCTGTGTATGCTCAGAGCATCAGGCACCTTTGATTCTGCCAAGCCTTTGCAGACACTCTCTGAATATCCTGAAATTTAACTTATTTAACCATTGAGTTGAGAGCAGCAGCTGCAGCCTCCTCAGTGAAGGATGGTCAGGGCTGTGCAGACAGAACAGGACACACTGTGCTGGAGACAGCAGGAACAAGGACACTTGGCCCCTGGAACTGGGATCCAGCTGTGGATCATGGCACCAAAAGCCACTGGTGGATGTGAAGCCCTTGCAGAGGAGGTCAAGCAGGATAATTGCACTGCTCAAGTAATTGGGAGATCAGGAAAAAAAGGAAGAGTCAGAAAACAAATAAATGTAATTCCCTGGAATTTAGTCTCAACACAGCAGGTGCTGAAGCTCCACTGGCAGAGCAGCACTAACAGAGCAGTGCTGGGCTGGAGGACTTGTACAATTAGCCAGGCTGGTGGCAAGTTGCTCCCAGGTCAGCAGCTCCAGCTGCTTTCCTGGGGGCTGCCAAAAAGTGCTTTTTGGAGCAAGTCTTACAGAGTGATACTGTAAAAATGCCCAGATGTATTGGATGATAACCTATCTGCAACCCACAGCCCTTGGGACACTGCCACAATCTCCTTCTCTTCTGCAGAAGCCCATCAGTTTCTCCATCCTAACCTGTTGTCTCTCTACACAGAGGTTTGCAGGCACCACACTTTCATCCCCAAATCTAATGGGATCCAAACTGAGCTTCCCCATCCCAGACAACTGCATATATTTGATGTCATTCCTAGCTAGAACACCACATAGATATTTCCAGACTCCAGTGTTTTGGCTCTGTAGGAATGTTTGGTTTGGGAAAGGCTCAGACATTTGGGATTTCCTCATTGGAGCCTTAGCCAGGATGGTGAAGGACTGAGGCAACACCTCAGCCTTGTTCAGCTCATTTCCCAGTTAAAATGTTGATGGCCTGAATACATTCTAGTAAAACACTTCCATTATTTCAGACCAGAAATTAGGCAAAATATCCATCCACACAGTTCCCCCAAATCCCCACCTTCCATGAAACAGGCTAGAGCCACAGCAAAGGCAAACACCTTTCTTAATGCCTTTCCTTCCCACAATGAATGGCTGTTAAAATTGCCTCCAAGACCTCCAAAGAACACACAGATAACTACTTGGTGTTTGGAGCTGCAAATCTAATCATCCATGTGTTTTCAGTTCATTATTTGGGCAGCATAAAACCAGGATGGTTGAAGAAATTACCTCCTTCTACTTTGCTGCTCACAACCATTAATTGACAAAACCAAATTTGTCCATCAGGAGTGCAGATGAGCACTACCCATAATTGAATCAGGAGTCAATCAGCTGGCAAGTGGCTACCACACAGATGCTCTAAGTAATTGAGTGTCTGTTGAGATGACAGGGAGCAGTTTATGCTTAATTTGTGCAGAGAAATACTTCCAGTGTTTCCTTCCTGTTTTCTGTTGGTTTTTCATGGCAAACATAGTCCTACTGTTTGGGGAAAGCTTTCCACCCAGGCTGAAGAATAAATCCCTTCTGCTGGGTATCCTATGGCTAGATAGAGGCACATATACACAGTTTCATGCTCATCAGTGTGCCCACAGCCACTGCCCCCTGCTCCCTCCAGTGCTCCTCTGGGTTTGAGCAGATCAACCATGTCTACATGGATCCACTCAGCACAAGGGAGTGACAGAGGAGTCCCCTGGCCATGGGGAGGGTGGGAAGCAGACCCACAGCACTGGCCTCTTGCTCAGCTCCTGGCTGCTGCTACCTGTTTGATCAGATCCCAGAAACCCAGAGTGATACTTTGGGGAACATAGCACCAGATCCCCCAGGGGATATGTGGATTTAGCTGCAGCCTCAGCCCAGGTTTCCTCACTTCTTCAATATCCAGACACTCCACATTCCCATTTTTGGAAACACTGCTTTTCTCCCCTCTCTCAAGCAGGTACAATTCATTACCCTCAGGCCACTGGAAACAGCTGAGCTCTGCTCCATCACCTCAGCCACACACCACAACTCCCCATCAGCTTCTCAAGCCTGGAAAGAGCCAAACCAGCAAAATCACCAACCCTTCAACCTGTTATAGCCCATTTTGCTCACTGAAGCACACAGTCTCCATTGATTCCTCATGCACTTCCCATTAACATTTCTAGAGCATTAGCTAGGCATTGTCCTTTGTCCCCCTGCCCTTTGGAGCCATGGGCAGCACCCTCTGGGCCACCTGCAGCTTCCTGAGCCAGTAGCACAGGCACAATATTTGTCTGATTAGAAGGAGAACTTTGTAAAGCAATAAAAGGTCTGAAGAGCAAGAGAACTCCATCCCCAAGGCACCAATCCCTGCTTTCCTCCTGGGAAGCACAGCACTAGCTAACAAAGTGAAGAGAGAGAGAAATGTCACCTTTTTTTATCCCTAGTAACAGCTCATTCCACTGGGTGGAAAAGAAGAACATTAGTGATCTTCCCATTTCATTTCTGCAGCCCTTCAGCTCAGGCAGCAGCACATCAGCTGTCAGAGAGGATCTTTATTCCTTGCTTTTCTGGGGAGAGGGAAATGATTTTTCTTCCTTGTGCTGGAGCTGGCCCTGGGGAAAAGCAGATTATCCTGGAACACAAAACTCCAAGGCCTTTTGAAGTAGTTTGTTTCCAATACATTTCTTGTCATCTCAGACAAACAGGAGTTTGGGTTTGATACAAATGCCAGCTCTTTGTATACCAACACTCACTATTTAGCAAGGCAGTATCACTCAGGGGAAGTCAGCAGGGAGCTCATCTGCACTAAAGCAATGAGTACAGAGACTGATGCTGGTTGCTTTCAAGCTGCTGAAGCCTGCAGGACCTAAACCCAGCTGATAGCTCCACCCTGGGGGAACAGAAACTTTCAAGGGCAGGCAGATTTAAAGGGGAAAAAAAAAAAGCAATAATTCCCACCCCTGCCACTGAATTTCTCCAAAAGAGCAGCCAGGCCCAAATTTTGTAATGCTGCAGTAAATCATTTGCTATTCCATGTGTGTGGCCAGCAGTCCAACAGCTTCTAGTACCTGCATCCAGCACCCAAAGTTTATTGCTCTGCAGGACCAGGCTCCTGGGGATCACTGAATTCATAGAATCATAGAATCACTCAAGTAGGAGAAGATCTCCAAGATCACCAAGTCCAACTGTTGACCCAACACCCCCTTGCCACTAAACCACTCACTGAAGAATTCATCTCACCTCACTCACCTGATACCTGCTTCTCATTTCCCCAATGAAACAACTTGTTACCATGAAATATATGTTCCTGACTAATGCAGGTAGGAAACCTAATGCACTTAGCACCAAGGAACATGTCTCCAGCACTGATTCCATGTGGCCTCAAACCAACTGACCCAAGCAAATTTTCTGCTGTTTTCCCCTCTTGTCCATGGGAGGAAAGAAGAGCTGTCACAAAAGGTTTGCTCAGGTTATTTCTTAGCTGGAGCCAGAGCTGGCTGTTGTGGTACTTAAGGAAACCCAGGGCCATTATATCATTTTTCACTGTACATATATGGCAGAAATTAGGAGAGGGACCTGGCTCCCAAAGTGTCTGATGGGCATCCCCAACCTCAGCTTTTGGGGAGAAGCTGAAACCATATCACCCCTGCTCCTTTTCAGCTCCAGGTGAAAGGTTTGAAACCAGAGCCTGCTTGGGTTGGTGTTTAATTAAAATCATGGGAAAATGCAGAAGGGTCAAAGACAAGATGAGAGCCCAGATGGTAAATGTTCATCTCCTCAGCCTCGTTTGGAAAGGTCACAGGTTTCCTTCACCATTTGACAAGGGGTTGAGATATTCCCATCAATTCTTCCCCAACCACCTGATGCATGCTCTAGATTAGCAATGAAATCAGCAAAGTTTTCTTACCAGAGCTCAAATTGTGCTTCACAGAAAAGCCCAAAACCTTAGAGTGCTCTCTCCACACAAACAGATGTACAGATGTAACCTCCAATTCCTCCAAGCTCAAAAGCTTTGAGCCACATCACATGAATTTCCACAGAAGAACTCCTAAGAACTTTGCATTATGTCCTTAAGGATCTACTTGGGAGCCAAACCAAACTCACATCCAGTTGTGGAGCAACCATCAGAGGGGGATACAAACTACACATGTTGGATAATACAGAGAGAATTGAGAGATAAAATGGAAAAGTTTCAGTGCAACATCTAAAATCTGCCTGATTTTCAAACTACTTCAGCTTTCTTGTTTGTTCTGGTCACATCTTGCACTGAGCTCCTTATTTTATAACCAGTGGAAAATTAACTGCCAAGGTAAAAAAAAAAAACAACAAAGGTTAAAATAAGAAATGGCAACCTAACAAATCAGCAGCATCTGTGAGCCAAAGAATTAATGGAAGATGACAATTAATCTAATGGAGCAGTGAGTAATACATGGTGGTAAGTCCAGAAAACTGCATTATGCTGAACAAGTTGCTTGGAATTTGCCCTAATATAAAGTGAGAGGTTGCTCTGCTAAGCCTTGTCCTCAAGAGAGGCCTCAGCTTTTCTGGAGATCAGGTCTTGCTCCATATATTCCATACTTGATGTGAGGGCAGAGAGAAAATGCCCTCCAAATGCTGAGTCTCACTGGTTTTAAGTCTGGTGCTGCCAATCATAAATCTTTCAGACAATATTTCCTTTTTTTTTTAATTCAGAAACTGTCAAACAGGGGGAAAAAATATACAGCCTTTAATTTGGTATTAGCAAGATTTATAGCATAGGTCTGGGCCAGGATTCAACCCACACTTCAAGGAGAAAAGATGTCCAGCATTGCCTGGTGGACAGGACTGCCAGGGGAGAGCAGGAAGATTTGGGGCTGGGTGATGAAGGCAGCCTCTTCTCAATTATCACCAGCCTGGTAGTTGAGGTGGAGGTGGTGAAAACCCACCCAGCAAATGGAAACCTTAGTCTCTGAGCAAGCCTAGGTAGCAATTCCAGACCCAGATTTACTGATCCAGATTTACTGATGCAGAGCAAAGTTGGAAAGGTAAGTGGGAGCCAGAGTCTGGCAGGAGAGCATAGGAAGAGCAGAAAACTTGTGTTTAAAAGAGCATCCTATGTCATGTACAAGGAAACAGTGCTTGAGGGCAAGGAAAGGTCAAGCACTCTGCAAAAGGCAGCAGAGCTTTGGAGCTGGGCTCCCCTGTGACTCTTTAGCTTAATCCTGTGATTGCCACAGCACATCCTAAGTTATTATGCAAATCCACATAAATCATGTATGAATAATCAGCCACTAATGCAGAATCAGCTGCACAAAAACCTCTTCTCCAGTCTCCCCTAAAGAGGAAGACATGCAGCTGGCAGGTGAGAAGTTCCCTTCCAAGGTGTTCAGCATTTGTTTTCCAGAGCAAGTTATTGAAGAGGGAGACAGATGTGCAGTGAGGTGGCACCTACCTTCCTCTCTGTCCCCAGGGACAGATAGTGCTACACTCAGATCTTCTTGCAGCTGCTCTGGAGGAAAAGAGTCCTTCTAACAAAGGCAGAAGCTGTGGAAAACATGAGATCTTTCCAGGTGATACATGGAAGTTGGGCTGTCAAGTCTGATTTATTTAGAGTTCAGCATTTCTCCAGGTACATAGCCTGACATTTAATTAAGGGTAGGACATTTATCATCAAGTACATCAGTGGCATTAAGAAAACCCAAATGTCACCAGTGAGAGTGATGTGGTGCTAGGTGCTCTACAAGTCTTCTTTGTGACACTTGGACTGTAGAGGTCAGGACTCAGAATCATTATGGTTGGAAAAGACCTGAGATAATTGAGTCCAACCATCCACCCAACACTGCCATGCTTTCCACTAAACCATGGCCCCAGGCACCACATCTGCACAGTTTCTGAACACTCCCAGGGATGGTGACTCCACCACTGCCCTGGGCAGCCTGGGACAATGCCTGACAATCCTCCCAGTGAAGAAATTCTTCCTAGTAACTATTCTGAACATCCCCTGGTGCAACTTGAGGCCATTTCCTCTTGTCCTATCACTTTTTCCTTGGGAGAAGAGACCAACTCCAACCTCATTCCAACCTCTTTCAGGGAGTTGTCGACAGTAAGGTCTCCCCTGAGCCTCCTCTTCTCCAGGCTAACCAAGCCCAGTTCCCTCAGCTGCTCCTCACAACACTTGTGCTCTAGACCCTTCCCCAGCTCCCTTGTCCTTCTCTGGCCATACTCCAGCACCTCAATGTCCTTCTTGGAGTGAGGAGCCCAAAGCTGACCCCAGGATTAGAGGTGTGGCCTCCCCAGTGCCCAGTCCAGGAGGCCAATCCCTGCCCCAGTCCTGCTGCCACACTAGTGCTGATCCAAGCCAGGATGCTCTTGGCCTTCTTGGCCACCTGGGCACTCTGCTGCCTCATCTTCAGCTGCTGTTGATGAACACCCCCAGGTCCTTTCCTGCCTAGCAGCTTTCCAGCCACCCTGCCCATCTTGACTCCACCTCACTCCTAAGAAATTGTTGCTGCAAAAGAATCACAGGGGACAGGGTCTGGTTTTAAGGCTTTCAAAGGCATCTGCACAGCCCTGCACCATGTGGAGCCCTCCTATGGCTCTGTCCCAGCTGTCATCTCTCCAGGAGCACAGGACACAACTATTACCTGGAGCTTGGGGTCCCAAACCTGTAGCTACTCTTATTTCCTCAGGGCATCCTTCCTGCCCAGGTTAAATCCCTGGAGCACAGAGGCAGCTTTTGCAAGGCTCTCTGAGCACAGACACAGCCACAAACCCATCAGCTGAAGTTCTGCTCTCAGCCACCTTGGCTAGATATTGCTGTGAGGACAGAAAACTCTCAGAGATGTAAATCACACAGACACTTCACTGTCAGGGATGTTCCTGGCAGCAATCCTGACATCACACTGCACCTTGTCCCTGAGAGGCCACCCAGAAAATCCTGCAAAATGAAATGCACTAGAAGGAAGAAAAACTTAGGGTTGAGTTACTGAGGTGGGATTCAGAAGCCTTAGATTCACAAGCTTCTTCTCTGGCATTTCCCTTTAAGAAAGGGAAAGGAAAAGCAAAGCAAACAGAACTTCCCACCTGTGTTTTCCCACCTGGTTGACCTTACTCACTGGGAAAACAAATTGCTCACTCAGGGCTGGGATTTTCTCACACATCTCCTCTTGGTGTAACATCCAACAGGATGGAGCCACAGCCTCTGGATTGATCCTGGGCTTATAACATGAAAGATTCCTACAAAACCCTCTTGCAATAGTGCCTGACATTTCCTTGGAGGCAGCAGCACCATCCCAGGCTTCATTAACCAAGTCGTTGTCAGCTAAGAAGTCCTCTCCTAGCTCAGCCTGTGGACGTACTGGGAGAGGCACAACAGAAACCTCACAGATCAGCAGAACCCTAACTCATAACATTTTGGATCTCACCATACAAATAGAAACACTACAATCCAAGCATCATTAGCTGCAGAAATGGGTGGAGAGAAGAGGGAGGAAAGAGAAGGAAGGGGTAGGATGGGAGACTTTGGTGCAGATATCTTGGCAACTATTTTCTCCATCATAGACAGTATTAGGAAAGTACCAACAGGTCTGAGTAAAATGAGCCCTGGAAACTGAGAGCTGGTGTTGTTATGGTATCATTGCAACACCTCAGGCTTTCTCCACAGCTCTAAGTAAATAAACACAGCCTTTTTTTCCAGAGCCACCAGTCAGCAGAGACAGGAAAAGAAGGTGACTGGCATAAAATTCATGATACCAATCTATTAGCCTTGGGAAGTCAGGTATGAAGGAGGATGCTGGGGCACCCAATGGGGCAGTGTGATACCTGACACATACAATCTTCCTTCTTCTCTCTTCTCTTGTACATAGGGAAACTGAAAAACAATACTATAGTTTCCAAAGCAGATCACTAATACCAGAATATTCAACATTTCACCATCTCAGGCTAGAGTGCCCATGTGTGTAACTGTGTGTCAAACTCTGACAATGCTTTGATCCATCTGGAATGATACCAGCCAGCATTCCCCAGATGGACAGGCCCATGGCAATGCACACAAACTGTAGAACCATACAATAATTCAAGGAGAAAGGGAACTCTGAAAGTCACCTAATTCACACCCTGCTTAAAGCCTAAGCAACTTCCAAATTAAATTAAGCACCTACATGGAGCAAGTGAGAAAAGCAAGAGGCAAACATGGAAACTTTGGGATTAGCCTTGTCATACACTCCCTCCTTAATAGCCAAAGGGCACAGACAGCCTTAATCAGGCAACCAGCAGGGAATCAGGTCCATCTGTAGAGACATCACAGAGGTACCAAAACAACTGGGAAAAGGAACAGACCTTCTAGGTGTTATGGTAACACAAACAGCCAGAAAAAGCCAAGGGAAAACATCAAACACTTTGTCCTTTGTAGAACTGAACACCAAAGCAGAGATCTGCACACCTGGGAGATGCTCTGTACTGAAACAGTCACCTCCAGAGTGAATGTTGTTATTTTTACCTTGAAAAAGGCAATAGACATGTTATGTAAACATCTGGACATAATGGGAACTTCCACCAGCAGGTGAAGAGCAGCTTCTTCCAGCTCACATCAAACAAAACTGCTTGATCATCCCAACCCTTCCCTCATATCTGTAACTATTTGGACACAAAGCTTTGAAGTGGCTTTGGGAGAAGCTGAGGCAGATATGCAAACACAACAGGGGTCACTCCCACTTCCCCTTTGAGAAAGCACCAGGTTTTGGGAAGAACTTGGGCAACAGGAAAGGGGGGGAAAGAAATTAAGGACCCTGCGGAGTAGGAGGTGGGATGTAGGGTACTGGGGTTGCACCTGCACACATTCCCCTCTTACCTGCTTCCATCAGCTGGCACTGCTGCCCAAAGACCTGCGAGAAGGTAACAGGGCCTGGTGCAGAGCTGGAGGTCACTGGAGAGGAGTCCATAGCTCTCTTTGGGTCCTTTGTGTTAGTCATGGGGCAGAGCCCAGCAGCTGTGAGAAGCCTTCTGTCCCCCACAGATCCTCAGCAGGCAGGAGGAGAACCCCCCCACTGAGCAAGGGTGCCTCTTCCCAAGCCCAGAGGACGTTCCCTCCTCTCTTTTCAGAAGAGAGTAGCAGCATGCATGTTTTCAGTTGAGTGTCATCAGTATTTTCACTGAGACTTGTCTCTGCCTCTTCCAGGAGTTTAACAGTTTGTCCTAGGCAGGTCTGATGGCCTCAGGAGCAAACTAGCATTAGGCAATGAGAATTGACTCTTTCTGGGCTATCTGCCATAGTTATCACAAAGACATGAGTCTCTTTTCCTCTCCTCACAGAGCTGAGATATCCAAACCCAGCAGCTACCTTGTCCATCAGCTTGGGCACATCTCCTCTCAAGGAACACAGGGAGATGTCCTCAGGTAAGGCACCGGGCACAGCCGGGATGCTGGCCCGCAGGGATGCAGAGATGCCGGCACTCCGGGATGCTGACCCCCTGGGATGTCGGGACGCAGGGATGCCGGCACTCCGGGATGCTGGGAGGCTGAGTCTCCGGGATGTCGGGATGCAGGGATACCGGTACTCCAGGATGCTGACCCTCCGTCCTTCTAGCCCTCTCTCCACCAGCTGCCGAGGACACTGCAAGATGCAGGAGTACCAGAACGGTCGCTGCCTCTCCCCGGGGTTTTGAGCCCAAGCTCCTCAACCGTTAGGAGCTGAGAGGAGGCTTCCAGCCGCTGTAGCCCACGGCCCAGGAGCCTGGTCGCCGGTGTCCGAGGTGGTGCCCAGCGCCCAGGGGCTGTGCGTCTCCCAGGGCCCTGCCTGCTCTCGGCATCGGCCGTCGCCGTGGCTCAGTCCTTCCCACCAGCCCTCTCCCCCCTTCCTCTAGCAAAACAGCCTAGGGGGAGGAGACTGGAGACAACGTTAAGTAACATTTCCCCTGCCCTGCTGCAGTGGCCTCTCTCCCTCCTTCCCTGCCTCTCCCTTGCCCTGCTGCAGCGCCTGCTCCCGGAGCAGTTCTGGAGGCACATGGAAGTGCTAACTCAGCCAGGCAGCACCGAGTCTCCTGCCTTAACCCCCTCGCTCCTGAGCCCGAGATGCTTAAAGGGAAGAGGGGGAAAAGATAGAGGGCGAGGGCTGGGACCTAAACCTGCCTAGTGATGCACAAGGCGTTGCCACTCTCAGGGCTGTGAGACCTGCCTCGCTGGAAGTCCTTCAGTGTAAACATCAGCCAGGGTTGTCTGCATGGAGGAGAGGCCAAGAGTTAACTCCCAGAGCAGCTTGAGACAGCTGATTCATCTTCAGTTTAAAAACTCCCTCTGCCAAGGCAAGGGATGATGACTTTAGGAGGGATGATGACTCCAAGAGGGATACTGACTCCAGAAGCTCTGCTAAATTCTGTCCCTGGTAGGATGTACCCTAGGTGTAAGGAAGCTTCCCAAAGAGGGAATTAGAGAAAAAGTGTCAAATCCTGTTTGCTGCTTGTTTTCTGGAGCATGCCTCGTAGCTCCAGCACTGTGGAGAAGCAGACTGGCCACCACCTACCTCCTCCTCTCTGCTGGTTCTCTGTGGGGTAGAGCACAGGGCTCTGCAGTGTTACACAACCTGCTGAGCAGCCATGCTTCATTTAACACCATTGTTCCCAGCTTGCAGCCATCAGAGCAAGGCAGAACATGTCCTTAAAATCCAAAAAGGAAGGAAACAAGCCCTGGTGTTTGAACTGGTTGGGTTCTTGTGTACCTGCTCGGCATCCATTACCTTCTGCTAAGGGGCAGATTTGATCTTGGGTGCCCTTCCATTACCAAGAAGAGGAGAAATGTGATCTCAGCTGGGCACTTGCTTTCTTCTCACAGGAGAAAATCATTCAATAACACCAGAGTGGACTTCAAGTGGTCACTCCCTTCATCTCAGATCTACCAGATCACCACGTGGCATCCCTTCTTTGAAGAGCCTTGTTCTACCCTAGGTTGATGTCAGCTTCCCAGTCAGAGACTACACAGTTACAACACTTCTGCTCAGCAGAGGAGTTCACTGATGGAGCCAAACAGATTTATTCATCAGGAAGTTTCCTCTGCTGCAGTAACCCTGCAGCTGAGTTCCCATCAAATCACCAAGTGCAGTGAGAAGTCCATCTAGTGCACATGTGTTACATTGGTCTGCAATGACCAATGTCCATGCTGACAGCTCTCCTCGTGGCACTTAGGAGTTTGTAGCAACTCATTTTCTCTCCACTGACAATCACTTGATCTGACAGGGAGTTCAGAAGTCCTGAAAGGCAATAGGAGTGTCTTTGTGCACCTCCAGCACCCAGTCCACAGCAAGAGCAGCAGAGAAGCAGGTCACACCAGGACAGAGAAGCCTTGGGAGGTGCCAGCTTTATGGAGATCTGCTTCTCTTACACATCTATTGATCTCACTGAACAGAGCTCAGTATGCCCAGTGAGTATGGATGAAAGGGAAAGAACTTGGTTAAACTTCTTCCATCCATAGAGAAGGTGTTTCATTACAGTGACACTTAATATCTCTAGAAATACCCTCTGCAAGAAATGAGGGTTATTCAAACAGTGGTTTTAGTAGCAAAGGATTCTGGAATGGAGGAGGACTTAGGAAAGAATATAGAAAAATTCAGGTACTAATCCTTCCTGAGATGTCATCAGCAATGGGTGGTAACAAGTGAGAAGTCATGCCTGGTGTGTCAGAAGTCAGCCTTTCACTGGAACAAGGCAGAGACTGAAAAGACATAAGAGGGCAGGATTTTTGTATTTGTTTCCAGCACTGCAGTGTCACAAGGAAGGCTGGGAAAATCCTTGGCTGGATGAGTGGGGAAGTGTGGATGCATTTATCCCTCTCCAGACAGCACTTCTGAGATCAGGTCTGTTTATGCAGTTCTGATGCCTGTGCCATGCAAAGAAAACTGAGTATTTGGTAGGACTCACAGTCAATTTGAAGCAAGGCACTTAAGGTTTGGCACCAGAGACAGCAACTAAACATATTTCTCCCTTCCTTCAGATTATGTCTCTGTCAACCCTTGGCTGAAAGAGGATTTTGTTTGGCTGGGTTTTATTCCTTCCAAATAATAAAAGAGAAAAGAAAATGATGCAAATGGTGCAGAGAGAAAAAGTCCTAGTCTGAAAGACTTGGAGAGCTCTTCAGGTAGTTTATCAGAAGGAAGATTGAAGCCTGGCTTAATTAAAGTATAAAGATACAAATATCCTTGTAGAACTATGAAAGGAGCCTAATCAGTTGGTGCTAGGCACAAACAGAAGCTGAACACAGATAGAGACATTATCTACCAGGGCAGAGTACTAAAGGAAATAGTTTGGCTACTTCATGCCTCAAGATTAAAACAAGATGCATTCCTAAACCAACACACTCTAAGTAAAGCCTGAACCACAGCACTTCAGAGAGAAACCAAAGACTGGAGTTGAGGGAGCCTGGCAGTTCAGCACTCACTGAAGGAAGATCCAATGTATAAGACAGTAAATGATGTCAGGATGTGAGTATAATAATGAGCAATATGTTTTATCATACACCTTTGCTGATGCTGGTCCCCAAACAGGCTATTCCTGAGAGCTCCAGGAGGAGATGAGCCTGGAGATAACAGCCTCTTGCCTGGTCCTTTGCACAGCTACTGACACTGGCAAAGCAAGAGCAAAAAACACATTACTAGGAAACAAACCAACCCTATGAAGCTCTGCTGAAGTCAAGGTGACCCAAAACTCAGCAGAGCAGTAAAAGGGGAGGAGAATGGAGGAGAGAGGAAGGGGGAAGGGGGGTGCTATTTGCATTAGCATCTCATATCTAAGAGAATATTTTTCCAGAGCAGCCCAATCTGTAACAACTGCCTCTTCTTCTTCCAAGGCAGCTGCAAAGCAAGTCATCAAACAAATGCAGCACAGCTTGACATTCCCTCCTACCCCCCCAGCACCTGTCTGTCCCCCTCCTCTTCTTCACTGGAGAACAAACAAGGATTGTTCATGATTAGTAGGCCAGAACGTGCTTCTCTGTCAGCTTCCCAGGCTGGCTCATCCCTAAAGCCAGAGCAATGTCTCTTGCATCAAAAGGCACAGTGCTATTTCTGTATGCCCTCCAGTGCCCCCAGGGAAGCTGCTGGGACATCAGCTCTTCCCTTCACCCAGCCTGCCAGTAGGCAGCAGCCACAGCCACCTCTCACCAATGACCTTGGCTTGCTGCAAGCCAACGACCCCGAGGTGAAAGGCTCCACTGCTCATAACCCAGCAGATCTGGATGGACCTTTCTGTTGCTACTGCTCTTCCCCAGCTGACCCCTCTCACCCAGGAGATGACAAGCTGTTGAGGATCTCACAAGCTATGTGCTTGCATCCTCCAGGTCCACTTAGGTGGGGTTTTTCTTGAGCACACACCATACTCTGTATGTCCTACAGCCTCGAAGGACTCTTTATACCTGGCAGCAGACTGAAAGAGCCCAACTGGGTTTCTTTGGGCTTTTGTGAGGGGATTCTGCCCCCAGCAGCATCATGTTGTCTGCACCCTTCTGCCTCCCAGCAGCTGTGAGTAGCATGATGCACGCAGTGGTTCAGTAAATGGTCTCAAGGCAGCAGCTTTGTGATGAGAAAGTTTTCCTCCTTGCCTGCTTTTGGAAGGTGGTTTTCTCCCCCCCAAAAGCCACAGCTCTTATAAAAAGGAGCAATTAGTGCTGCTTCATGTGACAGCTCAGGTGAACGAGAGCAGGTAGCTATTTGGTTAAGGAATGTTTCAGAAGATTCTCATGCAGGGAGAGCAAGAGTTGAGCAAAATCTGATCACTCCAAACATCCCCAGTGAGTAACAGCCAGGCAGGCTGCAGTGCTGTGGGTGGTGACTGACTCTGAGGCTGCTGCAGGTAGGGCAACAACCTCTGATGGTGACAACAGTGATTTACTAACAGGTCAGATTTATAATGCATAAAGGATCTTCAGAATATCTGGGGCAAAAGAGCCATTTTTAGCCCCTGTGAAATGAACTCAACCCTCACAGTTTTTGCTATCAAAAGAGATCTTGGGTTTGAAATTGCTGATCCAAGAGTATTCATGTAAGATCACCTGTGAACAACTGTGCTGCACCAGGCAGCAGGCACTGGAGCTCCACCTGCAAGATTCCTTTGCTGAAATAACAAGAAACATCTCCATGCTGCAGTTTGTCACATTAATTTATTGTTCTTTTTCTTTACATGGCAGACAGACAACAGAGCTTTCAGTCTTCCAGAGCAATGTTCAGAACCCCAGAAACCAACCAGGTAATATCACATCTCCAGACAGTTTATTGTTCACGAACCTCTTCGGTATCAGCATTGTCATGAGAGCACTGCAGAGCTACTGGTGTCAGCCTAATTCCTACATGCAAAACCTGAGCTTTTTCCCCACCCTCTCCTCAAATTTTCACAAGAACTTGTGATATTAGTCAAGGGCAAAATTTCACATTTCATCAGCAGGCACGGGGGAGGTTAAGAATTTGCTGCAAAACTGTGAAATCCTGCCTTGGAGATTAGAAAACAAAGATGATAAATGGATTTACTGTGAATTAAATATCCTCATCCTTCAGAGAAATGACACCAGCTTCAACTGATCCTTTTCCTTCTTTTCTGCAAGAAAAATCAAGTCTCCCACCCTCCCAAACTCCTTCACTTGTTATCTGAGGGAAAAGGATGAAAAGTCTGGTGCAAGCATCAGTTCTTTCTTCTCACTGGTGTGGCTGGTTTTCTGCCACAGCTTAGCCCACAGTGGAGACTTCATTGGACCAGGACAATGTAAAGATGTGTGCTGTGGTCTCTTGGTTGAGTCACACATGTAATAAAACCTTAAAACCAGAGCATTTACAACCAGGGACATGAAGATGTGCTGTTAAAAGTGAAACTACATATTTACAGGCTCCTGTGATAAACCAGAGCTTCTCTGGGGACAAAAAATGTTTATACCACAACAATTGATACACTGCTCTCCTTCAGTTTGTCAGTGATTCTAGATACCACTCTAAAAAAACAAACCAAAAGAGGCAGCAAAACTAAATTGCACAAAAATGACCTCTCCTAACCTCCTTGGTATGCCTTAAAGGCACTGAACTCAGCAGCAACCATGCCAGAAACTCTCTACTTCATTTAACTTACTGTTGCTGGAAGTTGAGTGGGTCTCCAAAGAACTGATTGTTCAAAGCAGGATTTGGGCTGCCTGGCAAGAAAGCTCCTCAGCAACAACCCTCAAGTGAGCAGGGAAAATGGATACAGTAAGTGTCATCCTGGACAAAATGCCTAACAAAGCTGCAACAGGAAAATCCAGAGTATTTCACCCTGGTGCTTTAAGACAGAGTTGGTTGGAGCTGGGGTTTGTTAGCAATGTATATTCATTTTTTCACAGGATCTAGATGCTGTCCAGACACACAGGAAGATAATTCCTGTTTGAAAGAACAGGGTTTACCTTACTAGTAGCAGATGCTGAGAGGAAGGAGAAAGTGTGGAGAGAAAAGGAAAGATAATGTGCAAAAATAAAGTGAGCCAAACTGATCAGAGAGCTGTAGGTGCACACCAGCTTCTTTGAGAGATACATAAGGCCAGGAAAGTGAATTTCTGTGCTATGGGACCAAGACTTAGCAAGCTGCCTAGCAGATCTGGATCCTCACTTCCCACTAGTTTTAATGAGTAAGGAGAATCTGAGTCCTCCAAGGCTGCTGTGAGAAACTCCCTCCAGTCTCTGTTTGGAATCAGCACATCACCTATTTCAAGAGGAAATTATTGCTAACAAAAAGCCTCAGAGGGGACAGATCCTAGAGCCTCTCCACTCTAGGAAGGAGACAGGGCAGACAGCAGCCCCCCAAATCCTGTGTCAAAATGGTCTCACAGTCTTCAACTGGAAGCATCACTTCCAACATGGGAGGGGATGTTGTTTTTTATGGCTCATCTACTTCTCAGCATCTCAGCCTCCCCCCAAACCACAATTGCACTTAGAAAGCCTCTGACAGGGGTTTATCCAGAAAAAAACCCTCATTTGTAGCTAGATACCACAAGATCCTGAAGACCTTTTCTCTCCAGCTCAAACAACATGGAGCTAAAACATTTGAACCATGAACAAAACCAATGTCTGTGGTTTAAAGCTTTTGTTATCCCTTTTGAACAACTTGACTTTCATCAAAACTATAAAATATTCACTGTTTTCAGCATTTTCATACATATATAGTAATATAGATGTATATATATGAAGATATACATAAAATGGACCCTTTTGTTGAGCTGGTCAGGGTGGTGGGAAGGAGACTCAACTGGGCACTTCTTTGTGAACTGTGCATACACAGATGTGTGCTTCTCTGTGTGGAGTGCAAAGACAAGGAGAGGAATAAATGGACTGAAACAAGGGGGAAATAGGGCAATCATTCCCCTTGGCCTCCTGGAAGAATCCCCAACCCAGACATCCTGGAGAGCAGGAACCCTTCACCTCGAGGGTGAAAGCTGCAGGGACCCAGTGGAGCACCTCTGCCAGATGATGCATCTGTGTGTGATTGTCACCTTTTTGGAGCAAGAGGTAAGAGACCTTTGTGCACTGCATTTAAGCTAACTGACCTCTCTGTTTTTGCCACTTGTCTTTACTGGCTGCCAGCTACCTTCCTGGATTCCCTCTTTACAGGACCACTGAAATGAAACATGCTTGGATTGAGGGTGGCAAACACAAGCTCTGTGTTTCAGGAGAGGTGTTGGTGATGCTGCACAGCAACACACATCTTTGATGCTCTCCTGAAATACATCAGTCCTGCCTGTAAAGGAGTCACCTGGCTGGCAACAAGTGTCATGGCAGCTGAGGAGGAATGGAGGCTTGTCCCTTGATGACACTGGGCTGTCAGTGCATTTCAGAGATCACAGAACAGGTGATCTTCCAAAGTACATGTGGCTCCTGACACACTTTGAAAGCAATGGCATCATGCCCCTTAAAGCTAATGGTAGAAAGTCCAGAGACTGAGGAACCCCCAGAGTTCAGAGGTGGAAAGCTCAGCAACACCTCCCACTCCCTTCAGTGGGATGCCCAGGTCTGTACCCATTAGGAGGTAAAGCAGAAACTGAAAGGATGTAACAGTCTTTTCAGAATTCAATTGCATAGTATGTGAAACCCCTCTGTGTTCTACCAGAAAGAGGAGACTCACCCAGACCCATCAACCCTCTGAACACAGTTCATCTGCCTGCAAATGTCTGAATGTTTCCCCATGCCATTCCACTGGCTGTTGATGTGTGGGCTCCACGTGGCAGGAGACCCCGAGATCACCCTCTCACCAGCACAGCCACAGCTCAGCACTCTCTGGAGAAGGCAGGAGCTCTGCTCTGCACTCTCTCCCTCTGGAAGGAAGGACAGTATGACAGTGTGCCATTGCTTCCAGCAGAAGACACTGCTGTCCCTG
Organism: Galbula dea; assembly: GCA_013399015.1. Taxonomy (NCBI): domain Eukaryota; kingdom Metazoa; phylum Chordata; class Aves; order Piciformes; family Galbulidae; genus Galbula; species Galbula dea. Next base: position 262,989 of record VWZX01002400.1, on the reverse strand, counting down.
TTAGCCACTGAGGAACCGGTCTCACCTCATCTGAGAAAGAGCAGGAGAGGATAATGCTTGAGGATTACTTCACCTCACCTTTTCCAGTCAAAAGTTCCTAGTACCTGGAAACACACAGAGAGTTGCATTTAATCAGAGGCAGCTTTAAGATTCAGTATTCAGAGTAACTAAGCTGGAAGCAGGGCAAGTCACCCAGCAAGGGCTGCACAGGAAAGAGAGGCTCATGATTCAACTTTTGCTTGGGTTTCCCACAACTCCATGGTCTAGGCCACAACTGGGGATGTTAACATTTCATCAGCAACCCCTTCCATTATTCAGGAGGTCATAAACTTCAGAGTTTTATTAACTTTTTCCCCAAATGTTACTTTTTTAAAACATATTTAACAAAGAACAAATTTCAGGCTGCAGCACCTTGATTTTGCTGCCACCCATTCTCCTCTCTGGCTTTACACATGTCAGTATGAGGTTCCTCAGCTACTACAGCACTTTGAAGGAGGTGATTAAGTTCTTCACCATGAGGGTGGTGAGACACTGGAACAGGTTGCCCAGAGAGGCTGTGGAAGCCTCATCCCTGGAAGCTTTTAAGGCCAGGCTGGATGGGGCTCTGGGCAACCTGATCTAGTGGGAGGTGTCCCTGGCAGGCAGGGGGGTTGGAACTAGATGATCTTTAAGGTTCCTTCCAACAACTCTGACAATTCTATGATTATCTGCATGTTACAGGAGGGGAAATGAAGGAGCAGAAGATTTTGTTGAAAATCTTTTTTGTTGAAAACCTACAGGAAATCAATTCAGCTTCACCAATAACACTTGACCAGGTCATTAACTTGTCCAAACCCATATAAGCTTCCTTACACCAGTTTATCTCACCACAACCCCAACTGGTTTTATATGTTATCATGGCACTGCCATTTGCAGTGATATTGGTCTTTGAGCTTCTGGTCCTCCCCCAAAGCAGCTAGCCACAACACACATTCCCAGGGATACCTTTTTTGGTCAGAGTTAATATTTATTCAGCATTAACCCATTCAGCCTGAAAGATCTCAGAGCACTTTGCCCACTACTAGGATCAGACACAAACACCACTCCTTCTAAGAAAGGGACAAACTCCACCCTTACAAAACCATCCACCATCCTCAGGCTCCCCACAGGATCCAGACCATCAACACCTCTCCTTTACCTCTTCCATGGGGCTAAAAAGCTGCCTTTGCCCTAACAGATCCTCTCAACCCAGAGCATGTAAGTGCACACCACTAGAGAAGACTGTCCCCTCTGCTTGGTTTAAGTGAGAGGTCCCATTTCTGACACAGATCTCCACCTTCACACCTGTGTTCTCACCAGTGACAAGAGCAATGCCACTGGGGGGTTTCTGAGGCTCAGATAGTACCTGTCAAGTACTTTGAGCTCCCTGCCCACAGAAAGACGAGAGGTGGGCTCTTTGCACCCTGCATGGCTGTACCTGCTCTGGTGGGACAGGCAGAAGGGTCTATTCCTTGCAGAAGTGGGCTGAGCTGCAGGTGGATTTCTTGCCTTGCCTGGTGCTGGTGGAAGGCGAGGAGGAGGAGGGACATCTAGAGGCCATGCGGAGCCTGTAACTGTACAGAGAGGCAGAAGAAACTCATACACGTGCGGCAGGGTACCGGGGGAAAACAGCAGAGACAAGCTTCAGGCTCCCAGAGGGGCTTTAGTAAGCTATGAGTTAAAACCATAAACACCCTACAGTACACCCCCACTGTGAGTCCTGAAGGCAAGAGGGAATTTTGCCTTGGTTCTGAACTTACCCTGTTAGTTTGTTTAAGTAGGAAACAATGATAACTGGAAGCAGCACCCAGCTTCCCACTCCCTTGTCCCAGTTAGAGACCCTCCAACTGGGCCAGTGTGTTACACAGTCACATAAACAACTGCAACAGGCAAGGCTTATTTCCTCTGACAAAGCCCATCAGGTATTAAAATACATATTTATGGAAAAGGAATTTTAATTCAGATGAGCTCAATACCACATCTGCTCACTCTTCCCAAGGTCAAGGGCTGCAGTGCTCTTTTGCCACTCCAGCACCAGCAGACTTGGCAGTGACCCACACAAGGTTACCACAGCAGCCACTGCTCCAGGGCTTCTCCTGCAGGTGATCTCACCCCATTTCATATTTGAAACTGCCTCCAAGAATCCCAAAGTGAAAGTGAAAATCAGAGGTTTGAGTTGGCAGTATTGCCTCTCAAGACAAGTCAAAGCAAGGGAAGTAGGAAGGCTCATGCCCTACTCTAAACACACAATCTCAGTTCAAACTCATACCCAACCTAAACATCCTGAAACTAAAAGATATTACAAAAGCCCCTCTTTGTTTCCAAATTCAGCATCTTTTGCTATCTTGCACATACTTGTACCTCCTTGGTGCAGGCAGATGCATGCCTGCTCCCCCTCACACCTCTGCACCCCATACCTGCAGTAATTACCTCCCTACCTGTATATGCAAGTCCTTCAAAGCTCTAACCAAAACCAACCACTCATCTTCCTCCCAAGGAACATATTTTGAAATACAATGTTATTAGGTAACAACAAGCTTCAGGAAAGTTAAAAAAGTGAGGTTTTTTCTTCAGGGTATTTTTAGAGCTCAACATACACCCTTTAAAGGACATTTTGGTTCTGGTTAGTCCTTGCACATGGGTTTTGTAGTGCTTGGGCATAAAGAAGTGCAAAATTTTCCATTACAGCAGCAAAACAAAACCCTAGAGGTCTTGAAAAGTAAGGAATTTGATTATTTCCATGCTCAAATTTGTGGTTAAAATGGCCTGCCAAAGTTTTGTTATTGTTCTATGTAAATCATACTCTGCAGCCTCTGTGAATTGAATCCTGAAGCATTCATCTCCTGTGGAAGGATCTGAAAGTGGTAATGAGGAAGTCAACAAAAGCCAGATTCTCTTGTCCCATATAAGGGCTGTTACCAAGAGGAGTTTTGTTTGTTTGGCTTCAGTTCTTTACTATAACTAGAAGAAAATGGAGTTTTCTTTTTGTTTAGAATGTTTCCATTTAAGTCATTCTTAATGTAAAAAAAAATAATTATGACTTTTGTAGTTCTTCAGTGATCATTAACATCTGTGTGTTATTGCATGCAATGAGGCAATGCCTAGATCCTGTGGAAAACCTAAAAAACAAAACCAAAATAAACCCCTCAAATCCTAAGAGACAAAGTGTCTGAGAAAATCTGACCTCTGTTTTCAACCACAGCTCCCCCAGAAGCTATATGCCTTTCACCCCCTAACTTCATTTTTCACTTTGAAAGCCAATAGATCATTAGCTTCTTATTCCAGAGTTGAGGATTAGAGGCACAAGATCAAAAGGGATTGTTCTTCTAGACAGAAGCTGAAGTGGAGCTCTCCCTGGAGCCCTTGCCTTCCCTTTCTGCTCCCCATTAGCCATGCATCAGAACCACAGGTCAAGGCACCGAGGGCAGCAGAGCAGAGATGTTTGCTCTACCCAAGCAGATAGGAAATCCATGGCCTCCTCTGGCCTGGGATTAACCTGCAGTGGATTGCTCTCTCTCTTCAAAGCAGCCCAGGGATGCTTAGATGTTCTAGGAGGAACTCTCTGGGTCTGCAAGGCAAGTGAATCCCAGAGGGGGAAGGGAGCTGCAATCTCCCATCCCATGGAGGAGCAGTTACTGGGATTGCTATTCATAGCAGTGTCACTTTGCACCTGCTGCCACCATCACCCCTGCTGGGGTAACTGGAGCCAGGCAGAAGGGAAGGAATTCTTAGATGTCCTGATGCAGCCAAGCAAGCAGGACTTCACAGGAAGGGGTGAGAGGCTGGATTCCAGCCCCATGGCACCACTGGCACAGCCTGGACCAACTGCAGTGGGCAGAGAGCACAGCCCATCCTACATCCAGCCTGCACAAAGCCATTGCTCAGGAACAGCCCTAGCTGGGGGGGAAAAAAACAAAGAGGGGGGAAACAAAGACAAAAGAGAATGGGATCAGAAACCATACTATGCTTGCAAGAAAAAGGGCACAAAACCCCACTATTTGGCAGCAGGAAGGACTCGGTTACACTGAGTTTTCTCTGTCAAGCAGGACTTTTACATCAGGATCAACAGTGCTGGTAAATGTGCTAGCTACAGCATACAGGAAAGCTAAACAAGAGTTAAATGATGCTTTTTCTATGCATGTCAACAGGGCCTAAATCTCTTTCTCAACTGAAAACACACCCTAACTAAGGAGGGAGGCAAGCCACTGAATTTGAGGGAGACTGGCTGCATTAAAATATCCACTAAATCCCAAGTTTTGCAGTCTTCCATCCTTGGATCTGGCAGTGTTCTGGAGTGTGAGTCAGTACCATAATCTCCAGACCTCAGCTGCAGAAGTGAGTCAGATGGAAAGTGTATTACCAAGGTCACCCAGAAAATCTGTCATCTGAAAGGAAGCAAGGCAAAGGTTCCCCAAATTAAATTGTCTCCTGAATCCTTAAGAAGTTTCACCTTGTCTAAGCCAAATTGCTACCTCCACAGACCTTCCTGAGCCTGGCAATGAGCTCCACACACAAAGCAGGCAGAGAGTCAAAGTGCCAGATCCTGGCACACACCCTTCCCTCAGACATTCCCAAAATACAGTTGGTATTTTTAATGCAAGTTCCCTCCTCTTCTGCCACTCTTGTGCAATTGAACATGCTTCCAAGTTGCTTCTTTGGCTCACTACAAATGCCCCTGAAAAATAAGCTACATTACTTGTGAGGATGAAGGTTGGAGCGGTCCCACATGGCTGCTGGGCACACCAGTGACATCCAGGGAGGAACAGTCACTGCTCCACTCAGGTAATCACCTCAGTTAAAGTGTGTTCTTGCAGAGCTCACACTTTTATGCTTCTAATCTAAAAAAAACCCTAAACCCCATGGATGTGGTCCAGCATTTCAGACACACACTCCTACCTTGAGCCATGTCAGGGATAGAGTCTATCAGAAGTGTTTCCTGCTCTTAAATAAAACACTAAGATGCCTTCTGAAGTCACTGCCTGCCTGTGAAAACACAGATGATGAGGTGTGGGTGTTCAAGCCTGAATTCCTGGTTTTGCAGAATCAGGCTAGGGAATTTTACAGCCCAGAAGGCAAAGCAAGTGGGGGTTGGGGCATGGATAAATGAGATTTCTGGGCTTTCTGCTCTGGGGGAGAACTAAAGCACCATGCTGCTAACCCAAGTGGCATGTACTCTCTTGCACTAGCAGATTGCTTAATAGGAAAATAACTGCATGAAACAAGGACTTGGAAAAACATCAACCACCAATTACCTGAACAAACTCTCTTTTAAGTGAAACAAAAACATGTGGCAGGAGCAAAAGGGTTGTGGAAAGAATTTTGTTGAGGAGGATGTCTCCCTCTTCTGCAGAAGAGTTCTGCCTTGCCTCTGTGGACAAAAAAAGGGGGAGCAGCAGAGAGCAGAAAGGATCTTCATGTGCTGTTCTGCAGCTGTTACAAGGCTCACATGAGCTTCTTTCTGAAAGTGGTGAGAAAGCTGGGACAGGTCAGGATTTGATCTTGCAGTCACATGGTGCCACAAGGACAGAAGAGGAATATTATGATTTTATGGTCAGGCCTTTCATGAATCTGAACTGGAAAAACCTGTTAGAGATCCTTTGCATTCTCAGCTTTCACAAAGATACCTTGCAGCACTCAAACCACAGCAGTTCCAAGAACTCAAGTACCTTTAGAGCAGCACTGCTCCCCCACAGTAATTCCCAGATTGTTTCCTCATGCAAGTACTCTCTGAGTCCAGGTTTCTTCATTCTTGACTTGGTTTCTCTCCCAGGGAAATCCTGCTTCAGACCACTACTCACTCCAGTGATGAACACCAAAGCACCACTGAAAACTGCTGAAAAACATCTCAGCATGCCCACAGTTCACCTGGGGAACTACCTACAGTGCAGCTATCAACACCACTGTCCTAACTAGACTTTCAAAAGCAACTAGTGATCTGGAGTAGCTACTTCAAAGGGATTCAGCACTGAGGATGGCTACTGAGCTCTTTCAGATGGTTCAAATTGTGCTCTAAGAAATTATTAGCCACTTTTAAGATCTTCTATTTGGGTCTAGGTCTATACATTTAGATGAACACTATCATGTCAGTAATTTATCTTCCTGCCATTTTATAGCAGTACAGAGCATTATGCAAGCCAAAAGGTGAAGACTGTTGCAATAAAAATAGCAGTACTCCAATATATTTTCTCCACTGTCAAGGAATGCACTCTGGTAATGTGATGAAAAGTTTGTTTCTACTGAAGCAGATTCATGACAGAGGAGAATGAGGAAAGTTTATCCCACAGAGGACAGACTGTAGTCTATTTTATTTAGCTTTATATAGCAAGGGTCACTCTTAGGTGAGTTCAGAATGATTACTGAAGGCTAGCAGAAGCAGTGTGACCCTTCAGACCTGCACATCTCATCACAGAAAAAACAAACTCAGGACAAAATGTGCTTTTGATTTAAAGAGAGATGAGTGGAAGCATTTGCCATAATGAGTGGGGAAAATAACTTCAGCCAAAACTCCAGCCACTGGACTTATCTTAAAGGTCTCTTCCAACCAAATCAATTCCATGACAGCAGAGTCTGAGTGTGCTTCAGAGCAGCTCACTGATGGAAGAATTCACCATTTCCCATCTTCCTGCCTCTCCCCATGCTGCAACATTTAGCAGCAATCACAGTACCTGAACAAACAGCAGAATATATTCTACTATCAAGTCACAGGTGGAACATGACTTGAGAGGAGGAGTTTGCTCAATCTGCCTGAGCACTTCCACAGCAAACAAACTCCCTCCAAGATCAGCATCAGTGCTCATGGCTCAACACTCAACTGCTGCAAGGACAACAGACTGAGCTCTCCTCTCTTCCCACTTGCTGCCAGGCCTTCAAGTGCCTTTAGCAGGCAGCATGTTCTCTGCATCCTCAACAAAATTACTTCCCTTCTACTACAGATATTTCACTTTGCATTGCCTGTAGAGGGAACTGAGGCAAGCTCTGCTGAAGAGGCCCAGCTAGGAGATGATTACTCCTTTTGGACTGACCCAGAGCATTATGAGCAGTGCAGGTGTCAGTTCTGTTGTGCTCTCAACAGCAGCACACCTCCAGTGTGTTACCACCACCCTGCCCCATACAGGCTGGAGCCCAATCCTGGAACATCACTCACTGAAGAATCAAAGCTGTTTCTCACAAGCCTTTGGCAGTTTCTGGGAGTAACTGTCATCCAAAACATGACTCAGAGACCCTGTTTGGCTTGGGAAAGAGAAAAGTCTCACAACAAATAAGCAGAGAGACATATGCAAACAAAGTCCACGTTGTTGGTTGCTGTACCACGTCCTACAAAGCACTCCAGCTTTGCATAATGAGGACAGGGAAGCAGCTACCTATCTCTTAAGAATTAAGTTTCCCTCCAGCTTGATGCCTGCTTAAGCTTCCCTTTTACTGCCCTGCATATGGGGCTGTGGGGGAACAAGCCACCAAAAAACAACCCCCCCAAAAAAACCCTACACAACCAAAAAGCAGTATTTCAATGCTTTTTTCCTAATGCAGGCTTTCAAAAGCACACTCTGCTAAAAGCATTTTTAAAGACTCACTATGTATATCTGCAGAATCAGCAAAATGGGAATGAAAAGCAACAAACTATGTGTGGGAAGCTGTAGCAAGAGGTGACTCAGGAGGAAGCCTTACTGCTCTTAACTAAGAAAGAGGTTTAGACAGTCAGTGGCTGAAGAGACAGTAGTCCAGAGACACAAGAGGACTTTAGGACCTGACACTCCCTTCCAAGATCTCTTAGACACTGGACATTTCCCACTCTCATCTAATAATCTACTTGCATTTTGAACACCCAGGTGGGGACCTAAGTGTTTTCTAAAGCATCTCTTTTACTAGCTCTCCTCTCACTAGATACTGACTGCCCACAAAGTTCTGCTGAAGCAATCCACTTCCAAATGTCATTCAGATTATTGTGCCTGGGAGGGTGAAGCTTCAGAGAGTTCCCATCAAACTTCTTAAGATTTGGGCATCCAACTGTTGAGTGCCTTCCAAAACTCCAGCTGCAGCTTAAAAACACCAAACATAATATGGTATTAATTCTGTAGCAAGTATTAATATTCTGGTTTTTAAGTAAGTATTGCAAAGGGGTGAGGAATCCTGCTGTGGCAGGGGGGTTGGACTAGATGATCTTTCAAGGTCCCTTCCAACTCCTGACATTCTGTGTGATGCTGTGACCCAAAATCAGCTTCCCTCTATGTTGGTAGCAAAGCATCTTCAGCATTATTATGAAATTTCATGCTAGGCCCAAGTGTTTCTTCCCAATTCTTCATCAGTTTAATTAAATAGAAATGTTTACCTCTTTTCCATAATTCACTTACCACAACAGCTCAGCTCCAAACCAGCACACACTTGTTGTTCAGAATCTATCCTTTACCTCATTTTCACCATGAATAGACCATGTCACTCACACTGATGACACAATCAGTAAATAAAAGCTAGAAGTAGGAGCTAAGGTCTTCCAAGTTCTCTTTTTAAGGTCATTCACAAGCTATTTGTCTGTCACAAGTTAGCACTTGCAACTCAGCTTCTTAGCTGAACCTGACTCCAGTAAAAGCTGGAGCTGGCCCCATAATTTTGGCAATGAAGTCACAAACCTCAGTAAGTGAAGAGAGTGCTAGTTGAAACTGGAAATGTACAGAGCAGATCACCAGGACCCAGCTTTCCATAACATCTCCCAGAAGAAAACCATCAGGAACTAAAGCAGAACTTTAAATAAAAGGCTTGGAACACAAAATGCCAACAAAACACAGCACCTGAAGTACAGCAGCCTAAACCAAGCCCAGGTAGCTTGCAGAAAGGGTCAGGAGCTGGTTGCATCACTGCACTGGCTGGTTAATGCCTGGGGCTGAGCACATTTGAGACATTCTCTGATACAAGCTGGTTTTAACTCCTTCTAGCAAACTGGCTAATGGGGGGAAAAAGGTAAGCAGAGTGTGCTCCATCTCCCATGCCACTACATGTTTCAGCATTACTGCTTCTACTAACCTGACCCTGCCTTTGATCTTGACCAGCATGTCAGTTCATCTCTGTAAACAGGACCAGTTTAATGGTTTTATTTGCATGTTTGGATGCATTTCAAGAAATGTCAGCACTTTGTGAGCATCATTACAGCTTTATTGTTGCATTCAGATCATGAAGAGGCAGTTGGAAGAGCCATAGAAATTCAATTATGCAGATGAGATGCAATAGTGACTCTAAAAGATGTAAAAGCTGTAGATTTCCTATCTGTGATGAGCTGCCTAGTTAGGAGTGAAACTTCCTCCTGGCTGATTAGCTCTCACTTTGGAAAACAGATGATCACAGCACTGCACTAGAGAACTGGTGTGTACAAAGGGGTGGGAATGTCCTTGAGACACAAGAGGATTTCTTCTCACAGCAGAGAAACAGTAAAGGCCATGGCAACAGGACTTCTGCCATAGTATTAAGGAATGAGGGAAGTCAACTGGTTTATTTGTGATCAGTTCACTGTAGACATCACTAATAAATCCTTAAAAGGTGACCCAAATACTGAGACTGCAGGAAGACCAAACACCAATTCACCTGTCAGTAACAGAAGAAAGATGTGAACCTATTAATTAAGGATAAATTTATGTCCCACTCTCAGTAACTTCAAACCCACAGGAGACTCCTGACCTTTTTTCATGCTTCTGAATCCAAATACAACTAGGGGTATGCAAATCAAAATGTTTTCACTCATGGAAATACAGGAGAATGCAATCAATGCTAAAATCCTTCTAGCACCTAACTGATGGAATTGCTGCTGTAAGTTAGACTTCAGAATTTACTCTTCAGTGATGGCACAGCTATGACACTTCAGTGTACCCTCCAAAAAAACTCTCCATCACCAAGGTTAGAGCTTCTGCATCACCATAACAGACTTTCCCTATCACTTAAAAGAGAGGGGAAACTTTGTTATGGAGAGAACATGGTCAAGGAACAAAATACTGCATGAGAAAATAACCAGGGAGTTCCTGCCAAAGGATCTTACTCCAACTGAAGTATTGCTTTGAATAGACAACTACATAAAATATTAACATGCTGCTGGCTTAGTAGTGAATATGCTAAGCCACTGGCTCCTGTAATGCTAGTAGCTTTAACAGTGGCATGTTATTCCACCCTATGGACACTGGTGTTTGCAGCTCTGCTGCAGGAGGCAGAAGGTGTATCTTGGTGCTGGAATACAAGATTCCAGAATTCTCAGAGTCCAAACTCTTTCCACATATTTTTTTAATTGAAGTGTTTCACAATGTTAAAGCATACAGAAATAGAACATTACAATCAGAAGAAGCTGAAGTGGTGTGTGCAAGTTTAATTAAAATAGCTTAGAGTCATTAACTGTGTCTCCACTTAAAAACCAAAAACCTAAGGTGAGCTGCACTTCAAGATCCCTTCTGGTGAACTGGGTGTAAACAACTCCAGGATGCAAGCACACTTAATTCCTTCTAGATGTACAAAGTTTCCTTTCTCCTGGCCCATCTGGTTTCCATACAAAAGTCAAGCTTCCCACAAGGCTTTGCAAAGTTTACTTTATTGGTTACAGTTATATAAAAAAGTGTCAGGATAGTTCCATCTAGTTGGTCATTAAGTGCTTGCAACACCACAGAGGCTCTTTTAAAGACATGTGCCACTTACATCATGTATTGCATGCTGGAGGAAAAAAAACCAAACCCCTCTTCAGTTGCTTACCTGCATGGACAGGATCTTCAGCAAGGCTACTCACATTCAAAAGCAATGACAACCCCACTTTTATGTCAAATTGTAATTTTTAATGTTTTCATTAGAATAGTCTTTATATCACTCTCCAATAGAAGAAACAATAGAACTAACAGCAAACTTTAATAATACAGGAACATGCTCCAAGATTAACAACCCAAAATGAAAACAAAAAGGAAATTAATGTAAAATGTAAATCACATATAGTACAATTGAAGTGTCCAAAACAATTTAAATAATTTTAAATATTTTATTTTTTTTTTAACTTGCTACAAATGCTTTATACAGTATTTCAACATAAAGTCCCCACAACAGAAATGTAACAAAATGGGAATGATAGTGAGAGTGAAAGTTAAAGTGGCACAAATTCACCAAACAAGTATTAAACTACAAATTTTAAGAGGTAGATTACTTTTTAAGTCAAGAACAAAAAATAAACAGGGGTGGCTGTAGAAAGAAACTAGTCACTTTCCATTGAGTCTGTCATTAACCTTGAGAGCTCTAGGAACTCATGACCAAGGGGATCTCCATAAAAAGCTGTTATGAACAACAGACCAATCTCTTGCCTTAAGTTATTAGATAGAGGTGTACAACCTTTTAGAGTCATTCTCTATTTAACTTTCAAAATATACAGGCATGTAGTCCTGGCCTAGGCTTCTTATTGATAAAAAGATAGACTGCATTGGTTCTAGATATGGTCTGTAGAAACTGATACCAGCATTTCATCACTATATAAACTTTCATTTGCATGTATAAATAGCAATTTGGAAAAAAATTCATAAAACATCCAAATCAGGCTTTTTTCCCCACTGGATGCTGGACATCTAAAAGACTCAAAGTGAGAACAAGGTGGGAGGGGAAGGGAAGGGAAGGAAATTCTGTCGTGCTAGGTTGGCCTCTACTGATTCATGTAGACAAAAGGCTGTAAGAGACTTAATACATGACAAAAAATACTTTGAGTGCAGCAACATTCGTTGTCCCTGATTCTAGACTGAATTAGTGACAAAAAGGCAGGAACCTGCTTTGCCAAGAACCCAGCTGAACTGCCTGGATGCGATTCAGGAAGGTAAGGACAAAAACCAGGAGCTAAGCAAGCACGAGAGCGAAAGATTTGGTTTAGTTACTCCCACTACTTCTCTTGCTGGTTTGGTGTGGGGTTTGGTTTGGTTTGAATAGTACCCTTCTCTTTTCTCTGAATCATCCTGTAGCCCAGCACGTGTCTCAGGCACGAAACAAGACAATCTGTGCCTGACACTGAGTGTTAGCAAGAAGCCTGCAGGCAATTTTAGGATTGTGAGTCAGCTTCAGCAGGTTTCGCAAGCTTGGTGGATTTCACATCCATTGTCGTAGTGCTTATCCTAAGAGCATGCAACAGCTCTACCATGGCATTAAGGGAGTTTGTTTGTTTGTTTGTTTTGTTTTTACAGGAGATTCCTAGAAAATAAAGAACAGAAACTGAAGATAAATGACAAAACAAACTATTTGTGAACGGAGTTATGCTTTACACAGAAGAACTGAAAGGTGAAAAAGAAATTGGGAGACAAATATTACATGAAGCCAGTCTTGGGAAAAAATATCTAGGGGAATAAAACCCAAACTAACCATGCCTGCACAGAGTAGAAGCAAAGTTAGTCTGTGCTGATGTGTGTGTACGAAGGCAAAAATATTCTTCATACAACACACCTGATACTAAAAAAAGTTGACTAGACAATCTAGATTTAGGAACATTATTCCAGAAACAAAAAGCAGTAACTATTCATTAAACCAGTAAAGGCTGCAAGCTGCCAAAGGAAACTAACAGTATTTGAGACAGTCAAGGAAACCTTACCCCTAGGTAAACTGTTATTTACCCCATATACTACTCAGTAATTTCCATATGCACAGATTTCCAAGGACCCAGATCATCTGCTTCAGGTCCAATCTTAATTTAGATGAAAGATATGTCATTCTGGCTTCAAATTCTACTGATCTGTTCTAGCATCATGGAAAATAAGAGTTTCACACATCACACTACGAGCAGCTGATGACAATGAAGTAACAGGTTTCTGGCCCAAGCAACAGGCCTGGTAGACATTTCTTGTTCCTTGAAGGCATCTTTTACACCACTAGACTCCAAATTCCAGTAGTATTTTTCTCCTTCAACACATCCTAATTTGGTTATTGACTACTTGAAGTCAAACTCCCCTCTAGGATTTTGAAACAATTGTTATATTGAACCTTTTACTTGACAAATTATCTCCTCAGAACTTTCACCTCAGAGGTCTTCACCGTAAGACACGCGAGCTGCAGTTTGGATTGTGACACTTCTTGACAACTGCTGCTAGGGGACACTTGTTCTGCAGGAGGCTGCCAGTTCCTCCCCATCCTTCATTAGCAGTTACTCTGATAATGAAATACTACCTTCAGCCATCAATCTGGTGTTAATCACAGCCATGCACTGCAATCACCTAAACCAAAAGAACTCTTAATTACCAGGAGGCTTGGTGAAAGTTACTCAGCAAATCAGACCCCTGTTTCCAAGGCTAACAGGGGGATGCTAGGAAAGGTTACAAACACTTTGCAAAAGATCCTATTGAGCTGAGAAACTACATGAAGATGTAAGTTGGGACTCAGGCACATAGATTAAGATTTTATTTATTGATTTATTAAGTATTATCCTTTCTTGTGATTAAAATGCTTCTTCTCAAAAAGAAATAGAGCTTTAATTATAAAATTTGTTTATACTGAAACATAACAGCATACCTCTTACAAGTTTACATGTTCAGGTCTTTTCTTACAAGTCTGCTTTTCCCTCAGATTTAATGATCTGACTCAATTAGTATGCACATACATTTTTGAAGTATTTGGTCATGGTTTTATTTTGATATGATATCCAGAGAATGCTTTTTTTTAAAAAACAACAATTCAAGTTATTTTAGTGTGTAAAAAAACCCAGTAATCATTTTTAACTTAGCCAACTGCCATAAACTAAATCTAGAATAGTTTTGGGCCACCATGGATGTTTGACATCAAATACAAGGTCAGTGTCTCCAATAACAATAGGTTTAATGACACTAAGTTTATTTGTACTCAGGTACTGATTCTGTTGTTGGTTTTGGCTTTTTTTTTCCCCCAGAGTTTTCAATTCAGTTTATAACTCAAAGACATTCTCCATACAAACTGCATTATTTCGTGACAACATGACAAAATGCATCAACTATGTACATCATACCCCAGCACAACTGAGCTACTGAACCATCTTTTAGGAAATACAAGTATGAGAAACTCAGAAAAAAAGGAAAAAAAGCCCAAGAACACTGGCAAAGCAGCAAGCAAGATGTTCCTGTGTGGTTTCAACTTCAAAGGAAACGCTTACCTGAAATCTTTTAGTTCTTGCTTTGCACTGCTTTCATCTCTTTTGTTTTCTGCTGCCTCTGCATTCACTGCCTGCTGTAGACTCCGGGTGATGGGACCTCCAATCCTCTCTCTGGACTTCACAGCGAATCTATCTGCCTTTTTCTTACTTGCAACAGCAGATCTACTTGGCAAACCAGCTTTATTATTCCTCTGTATTCGGACGTGCAATTTCCGGGACGCTTTGCCCGTGATACCAGAGGAACTGTTCTTAGCCACCACCTTAGTTTTTTTCCCATCAACGTGGGACATTTTGGACACCCTTACAGGACTAGAGTTCCTCAAGGATGAAGAGGAGTTTGGCCTTTTCGATCGAATGGAAGGTCCAAACCTAGCATTCTGTTTTGATTTAAAGGAGGCAGAGGGAAGCTGGAGCTGGGCAGGTCCCGAGCTGCGTGCTCTCGTCTTGCCCAAGTGAGGCTGCATGCCCTGCATTTTGATTTCTGCGTCTGCCGTTCGCCTACGCTGGCTGTTGCCTTTTTCACTGCTTGCAGGGGAAGAACTGGCATTTTTTTTGGAGGCATTCTTTTTGGAGGAGGGAGAGATGGGTTTTTTGGGACAGCTATAGGACGCGTGTTTGTTCAAACTCCCCACGTAAGTAAACGCTCGGTTGCAGTAGGGGCAGATGTGAGGGTCGGACTCGGATGGATGATGTTTCAGCTCTGCCTTCTGCTGGGCAGATTTCTTTTTTTGCAAGATAGCTTTCTGGACAAGCTGGTTTTTCTTCTTCAATGCACTTATTTTTAGTTTATTGGAGGACATTTTGCTAATCTCAACATTGAAATTCAGTCTTTTAGGCTGACCCATTCGTCTGAAGGCATTCTTCCCAGGGCCAGCTAGAACAACCATGCCATTCTTGGGCTGCACTGTCTGCTTCAGCGGTACTGGATTTTTTTTAGGTGTGTACCTCTTTTTATCACTGGCAGATGCACAGGCCAGTATGTGTTTGTGTAACTCTGGCATGTTATCAACACTCTTCCCACATTTTGTGCATCGAATGGCAGTAGTAAAAGTCTGTGGGATATTGTGGGTAGTGAAATTTGTTGCAGTAACTCCAATCCCCATGGGATTACGATGGTGATACTGAAATGGAGGTGGTTTAAAGCTTGGGTAGTGTTGGTTGAGGCCCATACGAACATCTGGATCTTTAGATTTGACTCCAGAAGCCATTATTTTTATAGTAGTATAAAGCTCCTCAGAGGAATCATTTAGATCTTCATCCTCATCCTCCTCTTCTTTATAAGGCTCCAAAGAATCTTCTGGCAGGCTCTGCATGTGCTCCACGTTCGCCTTACTGGGGTCAGTAAAATTCTGGGGTCTCAAAGTCCCACTTTCAAACTCATGATGTGTGCACTCTTTGTCTGGATGGAGATCACGCTGATGCTGTTGCAAATTGCACAAAAAAGCAAATTCCTTTTTACAGACTGAACAAACAAAGATATTTCCTACTCCATGAAGCAGAAAGCGATGTTCTGACAAGTCTGTTTTTTCCCTAAAAAGCTGTACACAGAATTCACATTTGAAGGGCCACTCTTCAGCATGAATGGATAAATGCTTTGTTAGGTCTTTAATGGAAAGAAAAGGTGATTCACAGACATTGCACACAAAGCTTTTATTGAATGTTTCCTGCACTACTACTGATTCGCTTGAAGTATGAGGATCTTCTCTCGCTTTCTGTTGTTCATTTTCAGCTTCTTCGTGTTTTATTACTGGGAGAGTATTTTCAAGATTATCAGCAGAGGAAACAACAGAAGAAACTACTGAAAGAGGAGGTGGAGATGGAGATGATGAAGATGAAGAGGAGGAGAATGAGGAAGAAGAGGAAGAGGAGGAGGAGGAGGAGGAAGAAGACGAGGAAGAGAGAGTGGGAGGACCAGGAGAAGCAGCAGAAATAAGAGGTTCAACAGAAGGAACGGGAGATGGAGAAGGAGATACTGTAGGGGAAAGAACTGGTAGTGGGGACTGGGTAGTAGTGTTAGAAAGTGGTGATGGACAAGAAGACGTGTTAGTGGCACTGGCAGAGACATCTGGAGTTGCTAAGGGCATTGTTGGAAGGAGGGGAGGAGGCGATGTAGCAACTGATAACACAGGCGGGCAGGGTGGTGGGGAAGGAGGATTGGTTGGTGTTAACAAAGGAGGCAGCTGGCACACGGAAGGTACAGCAGATGCCTGTGGCACAGGGGAGGAAACAGAGGAACTGAGTGGCTGAGTGTCAACAGAAGACGGTGCAGAGAGACTGGGTTCCATGTCAGGTTCTGCCTGAGGCTCCAGGGATTTGCTTGGGCTCGTGCTCCTGTTTACACCGGCTGTGCTGTCTATGGCTGCATCCGTTCCATTATACTCATTCAGCAGAACCTTCTGCAACATGCAAGTGGTTGGTTTCTTCTTTTTAACACCACTACAGGTTGGCTGCGTGGCATTTTCTTTATATTCCCTAATTTCAGCATCACTGCAAGGCTTCTTATGCACACTTAAATCTAAAACCGATTCCCAGGGAACTTGATTCTTATTTTTGACATCAGACCTTTGTTTCACACCACTAGATAAATCCAGCGGCTGCTGGTTGCATGCGCTGCCAAAAGCTGGAGCTGCTGTCCAGTCTTTCGATGCTTTGTAGTCTTCAAAGCAAAGAGGGCTCAAAGTCTCTTTTTCCTCCCTTCCAGTCAAGCTCCAAGCAGGGGAGTTGCTGTGGCTTTCTAACTTTGGCATTTTTGAACTCCGAATATTATCATTCCACACAGTTTTTCCCTCAGTTGATTTGACAAAGTCTCGAAGTACTGGACTGTGCTGTGGAGAACTGGGAGGAGAGCTTGTCCTTCTCTTAAACCTACCGGCTACTGGAGGCAAAATAGGTGAGGATGCAACAGAAGGTCCTAGTTTGGGGATTTCACTTGATGGAGTTACCTTCTGACTGTCCTGTGTCTGAAGAAGCTGTTTTAATTTCGATGACAAATAGACACCTTTTTCTTTATGAAAAGGTAAGCTTTCTGTGGAAACGCTAAGAGGAAGATTTAAAGAACTAGTAGGAGTTATAGGTTCTGGGTCTACTTCAGTTTTAATTTTTGGTACAAGAGGAGGGCTGGCAGTTCTCCTCTTTTTGGATTCATTGCTCCCACTGCTAGAGGGTTCCTTAGGAGGTTCATTCACATGTGTTTGTGTAACCTTTATACCTGGGGAAATTTCCACCGTGACTGGACTGATTATACAATTGAGGCCATACAAGTCTGCAGAGTTGGACTCCATCTGAATCACATCACAATTGCTAGTGCTGCTGTTGGACTGAATTTTACCATCAATATAGTAATTCAGATTTTCAGAGATATTGCTGGAAATATCCATAATATAGACATCATCTACTTCACCTTCCTCTTCTATTTCTGTACTTGCTATATAGACACTCTGGACTGGTGGGGCCTGCTCTATCTGAAGCGGTGGCTCTTCAGTATAGAATCCTTTTCTTCTGACACCTTTGGGAATAAGATGACGCTCATGAACCCTACGCTGGTGCCTCCTCATGTTGGTGTGAGTTCCAAAAACCTTTTTGCAGTACTTGCACGGATGCAATTCTTTGGGTTCCTTATTTTCCTCAGCAAAAGCAGAGTTGGATATTTCTTGAGAAACCTTCCCCGAATCCAAGACAACTGAGTCTTGCACAAGACTGGAAACAGTCAGGTCATCTTTAAGACCGTCATCCACAATCACCTGGTTACCAGCAACATTATCCAAGTGTTGTGATGATGTCAGTGTTAAGAATGGCTTCCTCTTTGGCCCTGCCTCGTGGCGTCGCTCGTGTCTTCGCCTGTTAATCTGAGTGCCAAAGGCCTTCCCGCAGTAGCGACACTTGAAAGCGTGGTTTATGGTAGAGATATGGATGTGCATGTGGCGTTCAAGTCCTTGCTTTGTTGTAAACTTCCTCTCACAATGCTGACAGGGAAACATGAACGTTTCCTGAACATCGCCATTGGATTCACCTCTTGCTTTTGGAATTTTCACAACTAGCTTTTTCTTTGGAGAGCTCTCTGGAGATCCTTCTGACATACTCTTTTGCTCCTCCATAAAGTCTAACTTTTCTTCACATACCAAAGGCATTTCAGCATTTTCTTTAGGCATACTGGCATCTTCGACCTCCTCTTCATCTTCCTCTTCGTCGTCGTCCTCCTCTTCATCATCATCTAAATCATCCGATGCACAGTTTATTGCTTCTCCTTGCTTGTCTTCAGTTACCAACTGCGGTTCGCTGGCAGGACTGGGGATCATTAACTTTGGAAGTACATCCTGATTTACCATCTCCTGAATCACAGCTGTTTGTTCCAGGGACAGTACAGCAGAAACAGAGGGTGTTTCATCTTCCTCTTTATGACCTGATAAACAAAGTATGAAAAGAAAAGCATGAGACATTTTTACCAAACACTTCAAAGCATTGTACACCTCTCTTCGACCTTCTTCTCTAATACAACATATCCAACATTTATGACCCAACACAATACCACTGCTTCTCACTGTTGTGACTCAGTTCTGAGAGACTTCAGGTACTCAGAAATTTCCTTTCTGGAACTTCAGCACAGGTAGGCAGCTGCATACACTGCAGAGAGAATCTCTGGATTGAACATTGTGCCCAAGAAACCCAAAACAGCCTGAAGAGTACCAGAACATTTCAAGGTAGACTTCAGAAAGTTTCAGGAAACCTCCAGAAAAAAACTTCCACTGACTTTCCTTACAGCAAATAAGTGTCAGGAAAGTACCACAATAGATACAGACCAAGTACATAGAAGCCTGTCAATCAAACTCTGGATTTTGACCATTTCCCCCAAATTATTAACAAAAACCCAATCTGGATTTGTACTGTAATGCATAGCAAAGTGTACCTTGTATCTGGCACAGTGACTTTCATTCTTTGTATCAGATTTTCTAGTAGCCATTGCCTGAATGGCTATTTCCTGCACTTCTGAATCAGAGCCTGCATGCATGTCATTACTGGTGTGGATGGATTCTTTATTCACACCTCTGCAGCCTACTCTTACCTATCTGCTTGTCAGAAACATCCGCTGCTGAAGAAAATAACTTGGCTGCCAATTCACACAATGTTGTGTAAGTGATTACCTGTATGGAACAAGAAGTTCCTCTCCATTCCCTACCTGAGGCATAGGCTGCCAGGAATAGTGGGGCACATGTTGTGCAAGCACAAGGGACAACAGAGTCAAGGAATGGCAGAGTTATGGGTCAAAAAAAGGGCAAGAAAATAAGCTTGAAAGAAATCAGCGCCTATACAGAGTTGTAACTAAACACGGTTGGTTGCACAGCATTGGTAAGTTTTGTAGAACAGAAAAAAATCTACATATTTGAATTATCTTCCAGGCACTGTTCTGTACATATTATGTTAAAAAGCCAAGCCAATTCATAAAGAACTTCTGTGGATAATCCCCAGGACAAACAGCACACTTAGTGAGTCAGTGCATCAACACTGTATTTTTTTTCCCTTGACACTTACTGCTGTTACTACAGCAATAAATAATAACTGTATAACTAAACTCCAAAGGTATTATTTTTAGAATAAGGACTTTGCTCTTCTGTCCTAACAAATTTGGATTTATGTCTGAATTTTCAGTACATTAGTTCTTCCTATTGTCTGAATTGCATCTTTAATGACATACTTCTGATTCTGAGTTCCCTACTTATAAGAAAGTTTGGGCCAACAGTATAAACACATTCACTTTGCTACAGTAACATAACATGTCATCATAATGAACATGACAAAAAGTGTCCTTTCACTCAGAAAGGTAGGTAGAAGTTAAAAACAAGATACTTGAGAACTTACCCTCTTTAGAATCCCTCATATCTGCAGAAGTAGAATCCAAAACAGCCTTTTTCTGTTTGGTATCTGCTGCTTTCTTTCCCTTGTTTTTACCTTCCTGAGTCTTTTTCTTTCCTGGGGAGAAAAAAAAAAAAAAAATGCAAACAACAACATCTGTGATTCCTGTTGAGCAATTTTTATTGTTCATATTTGAGTGGCAGAACTAAAACATCCAGCTATGGAATATAATACCCTTCTGTAGAAACTTGATTTACCTGAGGAGTACAAATAACAGATCAGTAAAAAGGATAGCAATCGGGTAAAGCATTAAGTCTCTAGAGCCTAGAGGAAATTAAAAATAGCAATTGAGTTTCTAAAAACCAAAGACTCAAAAATTCTGATTTTCAAAGCAAAAGTAGACTGTAACAGAAATATACTGTCCAGAGTTAACCAGCTCACATTCTACAGTCACCCAATACCCTCCTAGGGCTGTTAAAGTACATGGAAAATAAGACATTTCTTAGTATACTATTAATCCTTAATGTTATTTGGAACACTTTATGAACTTTATGAAGCAGAAACCCATAGAGGCATTTCACTTGCATGAACATTCTGAATAATGACTTGAAGAGAGCTACTGTAAAAGTGATGACGTATAATGTTATGAGAAGACTAAAACCAACATGATCTTGACCAACAAGGCAAGCACAGTGAAACCAGTCAGAAGAGGGTAACAGTAAATTGTGAAGGTATTTAATTGTGTCCATTGACACAAACAAGTTTTGCTAATGCTTTCTGTTAGCAAAATTAAAAGGCATGTACTAGCTGCACAGGATGACAAACACCACGAAGATTAGGGCAAAAGGGTATTATGTGAAGACTTGATCAGTGACACAAGACATAAAGCAGCTAAAAACTTCTGAAGCAGCAATGCAAGTTCCTCCTTTGCTCCCTCCCACACACAAAATGCTGCTTTTTAATGCACTGACCCTTCCCTTTAAGAAGTGTGGATCATAGCCCTACATCCATTTCTTACTTGGAAGCACATTCTTCCAACTCAGCCCTGTCAGTAAGTTCCTCCTTTTTTTCCTCAGAAATATTTTTTCACATCTTCAGCCAAGAAACTGAAATGCCTTTTAAAAAATGTTCCTCTATTTAAACAGAACGTTTCCAAGTATGCTTCCCCTCCAATAGAGACAGGTCAGCTTTAAAAGGAAATGCCTGGGTTTATTTGAACGTTCTATTTCAGCTAAATAATTATCTGTATTTCCTGTCTAGGAGCTCAGATTTCACAAGCTCTCCCCAAATTCCAGGGAGTTTCAGTTTTATGTAATTATCCTTTCTTGATTTTTTTATTCCAATTTAGCAGTTTTTAGCCCAAGAAACTTGTAATAGTCACCTTTGGGAAATATATGTGCACCCTTCCTAAAGTGAACTAGTAATTACAATATCCTCAAGCACTGGAACAATCCCTGTGTCTAGACCTGCCATAATGAACCAACACTGGTTTATTTGACAATACAAGATTCAATTTTATTTTGTACCAAACACCTGCAAGCTGTCACAAGATTTAGTGTATACTTCAGTGTTCACACAGTCATAAGGAGTTTAAGCGCATCTTTACCTGCAGGCTACTGAACGTCCAACGAGAACATATGCTTTTATCATCAGCACCTCTACAGTTTGCATTTGCAACTGGTACTACCAAGACCTGAGTATGAAGGATTTCAAGTAAGGTTCCAGAAATACCTGCCAAGTCATCTGAAATCTCTCTTGAAATGTACAGAAACACAATCAAACAGTTCCATTTCTAGGTCAGAGGTCCAACTGGAACATCTCAATCCATCCCTAGTGCATCCAACATGCACCACAATACACCTTCAGAGCAGCAGAACCGAACACGGTGCATTGCCAGAACCCTTTAAGAGCGATCAACACTTTTGCATTTGAAGAGCAACATCAGTACCTTGACTTTAAAATTCTAGACTCATTTTCCATCTCTACAGGTGAGACTGGAAACAAAAGTAGAAGACTTGTCTACAGGCCCCCCTCATCTGTATCAAACTTGGCCATGGTTAAGAGACTGTATTTTACCAGATGGTGGAGTATACAATGGTATTGCAGGTGAGGTCAGCAAGCAATTCTGTATCTAGTTCTAGAGCAGCACCAAATTTCAGCATAATGATAGTTCCTAACAGGATGTTATTATCTTTAATAACCTGTAAGTGCAGCACCAAGCATATAAAAGCCTTCAAACCAAGACCCAGTTAATCACTTCATGTAACAAGATCAGAAATATACTGTGCTCTTTAATGTGTGAAGTAAAGCATGTAAAACAAATCCCTCATAAGTGCTAGAGCATGCATAGGTTTTCCAAAGTGTCACCCATTTATAAAATTTACAGTACCTCAAATCCTATTAGAATGTGGGAAATCATCAGAATAGCAGCATTTGTATGCAAAACTGAGTTCCTTAAGTCACACACTTCTTAATGCTACTGATGGAAAGAAGATCATCTGCAAGTTTTCCTGCCACGCGCCTTAAAAAAGAAAGATGCAACCTGCTCATGATGCAACCTGCTCACTGATACAGCTGGAAATGTTTCAAGTTCTTGGCCTTTAAGCATAAACCTCTCAAGAGAAGATTCATGTAGCACCTACTTGCCCTTACTCAGAATAGCAGGAAAACTGCTTGCGTACAGGTATAATTTTAGACATGACAGATCAATTTCTGACACACATCAGCTAGAGATACCAACTGATTTTTGATGTTTTCCTTTTACCAGCTTTAGTCTCTTCACTTTCTAGATTGCAGCTTTCTTTGTAAAGGTCAAAAGAATCCATTATACTGAAGTACGGCAATGCCTGTCCCAGACGTATCTATTTCACGGCCCTGAATGTTCAGCAGCAGATGCCCAGCAAAAGAATTTAAGAGCAGAGGAATAGTGAAGTGGTACTTCATTGATATGCTCTCCCAGCTTTCATGTTTCCAGAGTTCAGGAACTTTTGAAGATATTTAACAGCTTTCAACAGACTTTCCTCCATGAGTTCTCAAAGTGCTTTTTAAATCCATGGAAAGCTGAAAGATCTGCATCATTTTCTTCCTGCTGATTTCTAATGAAAAATGCAACCTACTACTCTGTTCTAAAGGGTATTAATAGAGCAGCCCAAGCTCTTAATTTTCTTACAGTTTAAGATGTCAAGATCTAACAGAAGCCTGTAGGAGAGGGAAAACGCCTCAAAATACAGAACCTGGTGGAAACCTGAGTATAAGTACACACGTGCACTTACCATCAGGTTCCTGAAGGGTCCTACATGGCTGCTACTGCCAGCTGGATCCTCCACTTGGTCTAAACAAGAAAGATACAGGAATGAAACACAGGGAAAGTGAAATGGAAACAATGACAAAAGAATAAATGAAGGGCAGAACTTAATACATGTATATGTGCATTAAAAGAAAGATGCAAAGGAAAAGGAATGAAAGAGACAGAAAGTAGCTACTTGTCTTTAGTGACAAAGACCAAAAGAGGAATGCACCACTTTGTCTTGCCACTGAATTTTAAGTATGGTTCCTTTCTCCTCCCCTTCACTTACATTGAGGATAGGTCATCATGACCATTATCTACCTTTACACCTTTACAATACCTGTGTAACTTTCAGCACAACACTGCAACAGGCACAAGAGAACTCATGCTACTGCCAATGTCCAGTAACTGGCTGATACTTATGCCCACTTATTTCAGAGGAGTTCAGGTAACAGAGTAAGAATTTTAAAGAGATAAATAACCTTTATTTTCCCCATAGTTCATTTTACTGATCAAACTAAGACACCTCAAAACAACTTAGTTATCTGTCCTTCTAGGTTTGTTGTTAACAAAAATACTAATGGAACTGTAAAACCACCGAGTTATTTCTGGTGGGATAGGATGAGCATACTCAGATGCCAGAAGGGAATGAAACAATCTTCCCATACACTTGGAGCTGAATTCTATAATTAAATATTGCTAAATTGTGCAAGATGTTATTATCTTTAATAACCTTTAAGTGCAGCACCAATATGTGCACAGTTAAGGTCATAACATAAAAAGGACGCTCACATCTGATCTCAAACACACTTCTAATCACAAGAAATATGAAAGATTTGCCTCCTGAAAAATCTTGTGCTAGTAAGGGAAACAAAACACTGAAAAGAGTTTCCAGTACTCCTTTGAAATCTGTAGTCAACTAACTGCAGCCCAGCAACATATCCACCCCATACGCTACCTGTGCTGTGCCTTAGAAGTACCACAGGTACCTGCTCAAAACTCGAGTCTCCTGGAAAACAGTGGAGAAGCAACCTCAGAGACCCCTCAGCAGATATTCTTAGAGCACAGATGAGTGTAGCCACCTCAAAAGCGTAAGGCTAAAGATAAAAGGACAAATTTGCCTGTTAATATTCTGACTAAGTGATCACCACCCAGTCTCATGATGAATTAGGGTAACAATATAAACCTCACTAGTCAAATTCCTTTGGGACTGGTTCAGATCAGGTAAAGCTTGCATCAATCCCACACAGCAGTTGTTACTATTCAACTTTTGATCAGTATCTCAGCACTGGAGAGAATGAAATAAAGATAAGGATTTTTTAGCTTGCACATCCAACTGTAAGGAAAATTGAGCAGAAGACAGCTACATGACCATTTCCACATTATTCTGACTAATGAATTCTAAAATACTGATGCAACTTGATTTTTAGTCGGAGGAAGAGTTTGCTGTGCACCAGAATTCCTCTGTTCCTGTATCCAGAATACTGGCAGATGTCATGCTTTCCAAAGTAAATTCTGAAACCTTCAGGCATCTGTAAAAATTTGACTAGTTGTCTGTTCTGGGAGACAGGGTAGGAAAAAAAAAAAAGAATGCCTAAAAAAAGCTATATCCAAAATAACAGCATAAATTGCTCCAGAAAATTATATCCAAGTTGTGTTGGTTAGAGGAGCATGAAAAAATGCAGACACATGTTGCTGTGATTTCTTAAAGTCTTGTCCAACTGCAACTGTCACAGCACACTGATGTTAAGGACCTTATATATTTTCCAAAATGGAACTCATTAAACAGTAAAGTAACTAAGCACCGAAGGAAAAGGTATTGAATTCAAAATGCCCATTATAGATGTGAACACTAAAGCTGTACTTTTAACGTCTTCCTCTGTTAGCATTTAAATGTCTTCATTTTGCTTTTATTTTTATTCTACCATTAGCCATGGTTCATGAAATAGTGAAATCTTCTTTATAAAACCTTTCATTATCATCTACCAGCACCTGCTCAGACAGCAAAAGCAAATCATAAAGCACTTGTCTAAAACCAGCAACAACATAGCTGTGTGTTAAGGGCTGCTTACAGCCACTGAGAATAGCATTCCCTTCCCATTTTGGGAAAGCTGGTAGGTGTGACATGCCTCATATACATCAAGAATTGTCTAGGAGGATTATTCACATAATCATGGGGATTACAGAAATTTGCTGAAAACATGACCTCAAACCCACAAGGTTCTGCAAACATTTTATTAAAGATCTAAGCCAACAGCTCCCTTTCAAAGCACAAACACTACAGACTCATTGTGTAGTTGTTCATTCATTTTTGAAGAGGGGCTGCAAGTTAAACACTGCAGACCTAAACCTCCATCACATCACTGCATCAAAGAGTATCTGATACTCAGCATCCACCATCTCATAGCCTATGGTAATTAAATAATTGCTCTCCAAAGCTGTAAGTGATCTAGGATAGGAGAGGTTATTCCACTACACTGTTCAAAATGTGACACTGCAAATGACTGGAGAAAGAGGAAGTGGGAGTGAAACCAGAAGGGATAAGCCACTAAGATACTGAATATTAAGCTAGGAATAGAGAAGATTAAACCCTTGGAAGAAAAAACCTCGACAATTCTGTTTCATTAAAACAAAGTTATTTCAATGTTATGACATCAACTTCCAGTATTTGTTACACAGTAACACTGTTAATACAACAATGTATCAAAGTTCCTTTTAATTACATGCATTTAAATCCTGCTGTGGAACTTGATGAGAGCTCAGCTGAAAAACTGAGGTGTACTTCTGAACACAAAGGTACATTACCCTGGGAGGAGGGGAAAGTCTTTTGAACTCAAAAGCTTCCAATTTAAATCCAAAGCTATCAAAAGCTTTGGGGGAAAATGTACTTGTACTAGCAGGAAAAATTACCATGGAACCCAAGAGGATGCTGCCCAAGAAGCCAAGGTTCAGATAGTCAAGTGCTGCCAGGGAATAGCACTGAGGGTATGTTTCTTTTCACAGGCTGAACTGCTATGAGTCAAGCTAGAAAAACTTGTGTTTTTATTTGACTGTTACTGTAAGAGATGCTACATTAGCAGCATTTTCCAGCTTCACAAAAGGTGCATCCAACTTGTTGATGAGCACACACATAGAAAACCCTTTCTAATACCCTCTGACAAAATTCCTCCCTGAGGTAGGAAGGTATCTATCTCTGCTTCAAAAATACAGACTGAGCATGACATTAACTGACTTCCCATTTTCAAGACTAAATCCTTCTAAAACTGAACAATAAAAGATGTAAAGAGGATGCAAAAGCACAATTTTTATTCATGTTCCAGCAATCCTAATGGTGAAATTCAAGCTATACAATAAACAGCTCAGGTTTTTAAACAAACACCTAATTAAAAATGTCAATTAAATCTGAATGGCTCCAAACACAATCCCATTAAGGGGCCTATTCCAACAAGACTGTCAAGTATGTGTGACAATGTGCAGAAAGGCAATGTGTGAATGCCTTTATTACCCTTGTTTCCTCAATCTATCATTATTACCAGTTACTTCCAGCTGAAGTCCCATCCTTGTACTACAAAACTGGACATGAAGCCTCCACTTGCCTCACTGTCCTCTGCTGGATTGCTTCCTCCATAGCTGGAGGCTCACATTATCTGTCAGGCCTCGTGCTTCCCACAACCCTGCCACTGTTCTTACCACAAAGACTCGGCAGGATGCTGCACTTGACCTGTCAGCCATCCCCACCTAATGAAGTGCCAGAGGCTGACCACCCTCCTCCTCTTCACTCAGCTCTCCACTTCCTTTCCTTACAGGCTGGCAGGAGAGGCAGCAGTAGTGCACACACATAGTCTATCCTGCAACAGGGTCACAGGAGTCAAGTGCTACTGAAGGTCTCCAAGAGGGACCTTTCAAAAGCAAAAGCTATAGAAGCAAAGCCTCTGAAGAGACACTGCCTGCCCCCATTGTTTTAGACAATGAATTTTCCCTCTCTAACATTCAGAGCTCAATGACCAGTACTGCTAGTGCTGTTTGAAGACCAAAACCAGCAGCAGCAAACATAAAGGGCTGCCTGGTATCAAGCATAAAGGCAAATGCAGTGAGCAAAGGTCCTTCTGTAATTTTTTTCTAGCAGAATTTGCATCTCCTCTTCCTTAGAAAGCCATTTTCAAGCCTACATGGTAGAAGCAGGAGAAAGAGGAACGGAACAAGCATGTAAGACAAACCTGACAGTAACTCTACTGATATCAAACTGCCTGTTGTATAAATATATTGCTACACATTACCCAGCACTTCACATCTAAATAGCAGCATTTTAATCACTGTACTTTCCAAACAGATTATACATGTTGCAATAAAGTCTCACCTGGGGAAGATCTTTCAATAAACCTAAAGACACGTGCACACACACCAAAGTCTGCATGTATAATAAAATGTGTGTACCAAGGACAAAATAACCATGTGGTAGAGAAAACAGAGAGCAATGCATTTACAGAGACTGTTAATGTGACATTTTCTTAACAGATGAACTTGTTGCCATGGAAAGTATAAGAAAATTCTAAGCTGGGCTATTTAAAACACCAACTTCTGCAAATGTTTGGCAAAGTCTCTACTTTTAATGATAGCACTAAAGATCATGTTACTCTCTCTCACCACAATCTTCTTAAATTACACAATAATCAGTATAAGAAATGTTAGCATGGTGTCATAGGCTATGCCATGCCAACATAAAGGAATGATGCAACA
Organism: Galbula dea; assembly: GCA_013399015.1. Classification (NCBI taxonomy): domain Eukaryota; kingdom Metazoa; phylum Chordata; class Aves; order Piciformes; family Galbulidae; genus Galbula; species Galbula dea. Next base: position 235,003 of record VWZX01002400.1, on the reverse strand, counting down.
GTTTGCAAGAGGCAAAACTGCCATTATATGGAGTTCTTCATCAGCCCAAAAAAACTTAATTAAAGCTCTTCAAAAATTCAGATAAACAGATAAAAAACCATTTAACCTGAAAAATCTTACAAGCAGGAAGTCTATGTGTGGTATTACACAAGTCCACAACAACTGAGACAGGAAGAGCCTCCAGTCTTCTTGATACACTTCAGGTTCTGTAAATTAAAAGTAACCATTTCTGTAACTGAAAGGGGGGCAAACAGTGTTTAGAATATGCTTGTATTAGTATGCCATCTCATTCAAAACCTTAATATGCTGTCTTCTGAGTATAAATCATAGGAAGTCTTAAGTTTACAGACTAGAAGACTTACTCATCATCCATAATGACTTAAGTAGTACAGAATGTCACCTAAGTATGGCAAACAAACATCCACAGGGTTTAATCCTATGCAATTTTAACCTACATAAGAGCTGTCATGAAACAATTAAGGGTAAATGATTAAACAGAGAGCTTTTATCTTAGCAAGATTTTCAAATGTTATTTCTGCCTCTATGCCAGTATTTCTAAAACTATAATAGCAGATAGAGTACATAAGCATGCAATCAGACTTGCTCTAGGATTTCTCCATCTCTCATCATACTGGTGTATTTCTACCTCCTACCCTCCCTAGTAACACAACCCTCCCACCATTCACTACAAATTCCTAACAAGTCACTTGATAGCTAAGCCCAGCAACCATTGACACAACCAGCCCATTACACAAAATATGATAAACATCCTTCTCTGTAGTTATACTCCATTAGCTTTTATTTTGCTAAGTATTAAAACAAAAGAAGCAGCCAAAGAAATGCCAGCTGGCATGCTGATTTTCCAGAAATCAATTGGTGTTCTCTATATTTAGCCAGTTTTTATGTACAATTCAGTTAAAAATAGAACATCCAAATTTTGTATTGAAACAGAGAATTAGTCAAAATTCAAATCTCTGCTTTAAAAAACAGGAGCTTTTACTTGAATCCAGACAATGTTGCTTCTGTTCACTGTTGTTCTCCCTGAAATACTGTTGTCCTTAAATAAAGCTACACTCAGATAATTAAGAAGTAATGTGACTTCTGACAGCATCATTTGCCAAGATAATGAAAATGAAAGACTTCACACAACTACTTGTACCACAAAGTTTAAAATGATCACTACTAAATCAGTCTGCCTTCATCTGTAAATAAATAACCCAAATATTTGCCATGGCCTTATTTGGATCACTAAACAGGGGCTGAGAGAGTTAGATAAACACCTGGGTTTTTTAGCTAAGTTATCTGTAAAGGAAACTACTTATAAATTACCTGCCTTTTTATTCTGCTGTCTGACAAACTGGGCATGTTCAAATTCAGGAGTGGTCAGACCAGTGACTGACATTTGGAAAAAATAATCAAATAATAACAAAAAGCACTGCTAAGTCTACAATGCAGACCCAAAAGCTAAAGCCCTTCATACCCTGCTGCTGAAGGTGTTCAGCTATCAAGAGCAAGGTTGCTCCACCATGTCAAAACAGAACTGCTGAAAAGCTGCAATTGCCTGGAAGATGGAAAATGCAGAGTCTCTCCAAACGTTTGTTCAGACACGAGCTTTACTTGGAGAATGCAGCTGTACAAGGGCTACAATTCCCAGGACACAGGACTGCCTTTGTATCTCCCCATAGCACTGGGATTACTGTAACAGGAGTCTCTAGCACTGAGGAAACAAGAGCAAAGCCTTGCACAGATGCAGGATCCAGACAGTGCTGCTACCACCAGATTAGATCTCCCATGTATAAAATTAAACCCCTCAGAATAGCTACAAGGTCACACTCAACATTTTTTATTTACATTTACCCAAATTTGTCTTCTGTTACTCCTTTTATCCAACTGAACCATTTTTGTTTACCATACCTACAACATGTCATTTGCCAGAGGTTTTTTCTCCAACAGAATAAGTGAAGTATTCCCAATAAAATCACCCCCTCCTTTTCACAGTGTATTTCATCCCCCTCCTTGGCATATATTTCCTGGTTTCTCTCTCTTAACCTTATTTCTCTTGTTTTTCTTCAGTACAACTGGCAGAGGCAATCTTTACGTTGGGGAAAAACACACAGGGCACATATTTTTTAATGTTATCAGCAGCAATTCTGTACTTTTACAATCAATTCTCACCTTGCATTTCAAAAAGGGAATATTACCTTTGGAAAACATATCCAGTAGTATTTCCCATAGCACACACTCCCTAACTGCCCCCTCCTTTTACCAGCACACTCCAAAGTGCCAAGGTGTTTTGGCACGCAGTGCAAGCTTCCCTTAAGGAGTATTTCTTCTTCCTGTACAGTTTTAAAGGGTATTATTTACTGCAAGCATAGCATTACTAATATCCCTGAGCTTTTTGTTCAGACACTAAGAACAGGGATGTAAAAACTATTTGTGCCAAATAACATGTAGTCATATTTGTACAAGGTAAGTTAATCATGTTGTTTCCATTAAGTAGAGATGAGAAAAATGGAATTACCAACTACCTATTATAGTAAATATGTGGTTTATTTCCATTAGTCCACATTAAAACCATTGTAGCATTTTATGAACTGGGTTTCCAACCTAACAAGGAACATCTTTAATGGTTAGTAAGCAGCTACTGGTCACAGCACATTTGCAGACATGAAACCTTTGCTTCTTTTAAGTATGGAAAGACTCATCTTCCAACTCCAGAGTGACAATCTGAGGTCATATGGCACAAAAATCACTGCAGGTCCTTTCTAATATATGACAGCAGATAAAGGAGAAGGGTAAACTTTAAGTAAACTCACTATTTTAATGTACAATATAGTCCCCAAATCATTTTTATCTGCTGAGAATTTGTAAAGTATTTGCTTGGCTTTCTCTATGAAACCAAGTGCTTCATTCACTTTAGCTGCAGCCCATTGATCTTTTCTTAGAGAAGTACTTTCCAGTCTTCTCTGGTAACAGAAAATATACTGAATTATACTTCCAAAGGAGCACTAACTGTAATGCTTCAGTTGCCCAATCAATGCATTTCTCAGGATGTGTAAGAGAGTGCTACATGACAACAGCAACAGCTGGCACTCATGTTAACAGAAGCAACAGAAGTCACCAAATATATAGTTTGCCCCAAATCAAATGACAGCAAACCAGTGTCTACTTTTATAATCAAGAAAGGTCAGCAGGCTCATAAAGTCACTATGGGGAATGGCAACTTCCTCCATTTTCAACTAAAGTGAAAACAAATACCACCGAGAACACAAATGTATGTCTTCTGCTCAGTTAACCGCTATATTCAAAACTGACCTGTTTAGATCAAACTGGACCTTTAAAGCTGTAGCAGGTTTTTTGCACAGATGTTTTCATAGCATAAAATGTCAAGTAGAAGAGAATACAAAAATAAAATGTCACTGAAAAGTAACCTGGACATTTTCATTTGTAGGCAAGCAACCAGAAAAAACACAGCCCTGGTGTATGAGAGTGGAAAGAGTGGATGCTGACACTCAACAGTTAAGCATTTAGCTACAAGCCAAACTTCAGCACAAAGTCCATTTGGCTTCTGCAACCCCTGACAAGGGTCCATAAGATCTAAAGCACTTGACTCTCTGCTCTTTACCTCCAACTTGAAAGAGAACACTTTGCAGGGAAGTCCATTTTTTACTCAACTCACTACAAGTTAGTATAACTTGCTCCTTGGTAGAAGCCCAAGACAACTCTAGTACTTGGCAGCAGTACCACACACATTTCCTTTTAAGAGAATGACTATGGCAAAGGTGTATTTCAACATTCTGACATAAACACTGCTAAATAGAGGTCAGCAATCACTGCTGTTGAGCTGCTTTACAACAGAGCTTACTAACTAGACACTTGGTCTCCAATTTTACTGGCAGCAACATAAGGAAGTTTTTATTGGACTTGGCTATGGTGATGCACAAGAAAATTTAACAAAATCTGTATGAATGAAGTCACTTTCAGAAACACTAGGCCTTTGATTCAATAGTCAAACTCTTTTTTTAGGGACTGCCATATAAAATAAGATTGATATCTGACAAGACTCATGTGAGGCATCTGGCTCTTAATGCAAGTTAGAAGAGATGTATAGCTCAGTACTCATTTCCACAGCATTTTGCAGCAATAATAATCAAGATGATAAATTTTCAGCTATTATAATACTCTCTCTAGAGTAACTTTATGTCAATCATCACATTAATAATACTGCTTCTTTGAAGTTCTAGAGCATTAATCATAGTCTGTCAAGTGCTCTTGCAGAACTCTAACAGAAAGTGTGACAACAAAATTAACTCTTAACAGTGACCCTGGTAAGCTCCTGAAAATTGCATCCCAAGTATCTTACTTGCACTTGTGATCCAAATAAATAATGTGCTTGCTTAGTCCAGGGGAAAAGCATAGAAGAGGCAAGCAAATATTTGCTCCTGAATATCTGGTTGTCAGACATTATCTAATTTCTTAGCTACACATGTTGAAATACCAGTGAGACTCACTTCAGTAATTGTTAAATCCAAGTGAAACTTAGACTGCTATAACATTTCCTTCAGAAACCTGACATAGCAAGTGTAGGCCAGCAAGAATTCTTCAGAACAAAGTCATTCCTGTCAATCTGTGTAAGGCCTTTGGCAGGAGTAACAAATCTGAAAGTTTAACAGATAAAAAAGTAACTCTCTGGTCTGACAACTATTTCTCCTTTTTGTTCACCTGGAAGTGGAATACAGAATTGCTTTGACTTTTTGCAGTTCCTTAGCCCAGTGACATGAGACTCTTCAGAGACTTCACAAACACAATCACCTTACAAAGGAGATCTCACAACAGAAGTAAACAGCTGTCAACACACAAATGGAGTCTGCATCTCTTCCCACAAATAAACCAGCAACCAAAACTCTGCGTGCACACACAAGCCTGCTTCTTTACCACAGCATTATAAACCATACAGGGCATCTGCAGAGATGTAAGAAGTATTCAGTGCAAGAAACATTTTTCAAGAAAGGAGAATAATTTCAAAACACACTGGCTTAATGTTAAAAAAGTATCAGTAGAATACCAAGCTGCTTCTCTTCCAGGTCACTTATTGCTTCAACACTCACCCTGATCAATAGAAAAGAATTGATTAACACTGGAAAGCTGGCTGGTGCCTTATTTCACTTCCCACTGTAGGTTCTGTAACTGGAGACAGCATTAGCACATTTGCTAGGAAATGCTGCAGCTGTGGTCTAGTAGATGTCCTGTACCTCTTTTAACTTGGAAAAGAACAGTGTAAGGAAGTGTGACTGAATAAAGCAAAAGTATAAAGCAAAATTTGGAACACTTCAGAATTTGGATAACCAAATAACCCCAAAAATATTTTTATTATATTAGACATATACATTTACTCTAACCAGAAATAAGTTAGTAGCTAGAAACATGCCAACTCATTAGAACCATGAAGCCCATATGGTGATTTTCTTTCTATTTCTCTGTCCTTAACTCAAAATAAGAGCATGCAAGGTGCTTGCAGTGCTTGTTTTGACAAAAGATCCAATAACCAGCACTGAGTCCTCACACTGCCTTCTTGCCCACCTTCAAGCCCTTGCCTTAATTCTTCTTACAAGAAGTTCTGCTTTCTTAGTGCTATCCCCAGTCAGATGCTTGCACAGACTGGGGGCTCCTGCACCCCGAATATCAGGCTGCCTGATCCCACTCTAGTACAATGCATACCACGACACTCTCACACCAGTGACAGTCCCACACTGCCTAGACAAGACCCAGAGCACCTGTGGATTGCCACAACTATCCGTGGAAAGTGGAAACTTTGAAAGGGAGCAAACAGACAGCAGGACACCGGAGGCCTCTGAAGAAGAACCAAAGCTCACAGCCTTCCTTAACCTTGCAATTGCAGCACGTAAGTAAACAAGTTTCCCAATGTTCACATAAATATGATACAATCTGACTAAAACAAACACACTGATGCTTTTAAATCTCAGGAAATATCTAATGTGCCAAAGCCTCTTATTTGAATACCCTTATACTTAGAAATATGGAGTTTAAGGAGTTTAAGCATTACGCAATTTAGTGCTTCAATAAATTGTCTGTCTTAAAAAATTCATTTTTTACCTCTGAAATGAAGGCTTATCTTCTCCTATTCTTAGACCTGTAGGCAAGAGCAAGGCTGGAATGAATCATACCAATCTCACTCTGCTGTTTGGGAGCTCTGAGCAGCAGCAATCATAGGAACTGGAGGCGTTGCTGCAGAAGTGAAGATGGGAATTTAAAGTAACATAAGTCTCCTACTCAAAGGGCCCTACTTATGAAGCACAAAGTAAAATTTCCTCAAATCTATTATTCACCAGATAGAAGCTGCCAGAGATACAGTTCCCTTGATATCCCAAACACAGCTTTAACTACAATTCTTCTTATAAATCCATGTGATTTTGGGAAATCAAAGTATATCTCATTTTATGGTTTGGCTCTAGGTAACCTTGTTGACCTTCTCCTTCCTTCCCTCGTCTTTTCCCAGTCACTGGCCAGGAAATTTGGGAGCCTCGAGTTCCTGTTTAAGTTTTTCATTAAATCCATTGGAAACAGAGCTCACATTATCATTTCATGTTATCCCTGCTACAAACATACAGCTTAGAGAACTTCAACATCCTTCTCCTAGCTACATTCCAACTAATGCACAACCCTTTTTCTCACGAGCTCTTTTCTGTTGGGAAATAAACTTTTACATTTCTTCCAAGAACAAGCCCACTAATACATTTACATAACTTAAAATCCTGACAATCAGAGCATCACTTGGCCATGATTTCCATTTGTGATGACATCCAGATGGCAATCCAAGGCCTACCTTTTGTAAACACAATGCATATTTACGTGAATCAAGTGAGAATGCCTATGAAAGTATTAACAAAGAAAACCCAACAAGAATTCCTACTATCACAGAATTTCACCTGCTTATTTCATCTCTACATTGCCTTTTTCCACAGCAACAATTTGACACTGTTTCACCAACAGTCACACTTACAGACCAAAGAAAACCCAGTGTAAAATTTATTATGACAGCATTTATAGTATTTATACTATTTATAGTATATATAATTTTATTTATAGTTGCACTTTGCATTCAGACTGATATAAACCAAGGCATGATAATTATACACATTGATTCACAGCTCACCCACCTTAACCTCTCACCTTCTCTGGGACAGTATTATTTACTAAGAGTTACTCTATAGTTCATGCTTTCCCTGAAATCTCTTACAGGAAAGAGCAAGTTTATGATAGCAGTAGAGTCATTTAAGGTACTAAAGTTTGAAGAGACTTACTGGCAATGCTTTGAGACTTTAGAACTGTACTACAATAAGCACCAGGGGCTGTCCAAGACAGGTGAACCTGAATCAGGTGCTCTGCCTGCACAATACAGGATTCTACATTCAGAGATGACACAACTGGGTTTTTCAAGAGGTCATTTGGTTTCATGACAGACTCCCACTCGAGTTGCCTGATGCAGCATGTGCTTTTGGCAAAATGAAATGACAGACTTTTTTCCCCTCCTCTTGCCAGTGTGATTTGGTAGAGAGAGAAGATACAAAAGAGGCACATGCAGTATCCATTCCAGACAATGGTACAAATTATGCCACTGGGGTTTGGTGCCTGGATCAAGTGCTAAGTGGAACACAGCTAAGACACAAATACAGCTGAACAGCACAGCGTGGAACCAGTACCACAGAGATATAAATAAGCACAAGAGAACTCAAATATTGCCCTCTTCTCCATCTCATTCCACACCTCCCCAAAAAAAAAACCCAAAGGCTTTTTTTCAAAGTTATTATTCAGAAGCATGGAGCAAACTTTTATCCTGTGTAACACCAGTATCTTTCTTCCTCCAGGAAGATCTGCCACATAATCCATACGAGAAACTGCCTGGATTATTTTAGCATTGTTAAGATTACACTTTGGTGCCTACTCAGTAGCTTAAAGCAGATTCCAGCCTAATGAAACCACTGGATGTTCTCATGCAAAACCAATTTTTTTGTTAAAATACTTTTAGTTAGTGAAGTTACTTTTGAAAGAAAGACTGAGTCTTAAGCCAGACATTCCAAAAGTAGCATTCTTGAAGGAAACACTCATTATACATCATACTACTACTCTCATAAAAGAAGAAATGCTCTGATCAGAGAAAAATTTCCACACTGCTTCTTCAGTGGGCACATGAATTCAACCATAAAGTGAAAGCCAGGCTATTCTTCTTTCTTCTTCCTTAGAAAGGGAATTAATGAAAAATCTTGTGCTAATAACACATTTGAACAAATTCTTCTACAAGTTGAGAGACAGAACAGAAGCAAGCTAGGAGAAGCAGATGATAAACATGTAAAATGAATTTCACAAAATTCAAAAGCAACAAAAATGTATTAGAGCATTTTTCTGCTAGTTGTTGACCAGCTGCTGCTGTCTCTTATCCATATAGTAATTATGTCAAAGATAACAGGAGTTGGCTCTACAAACATGCTACCTAAGTTCACAAAGTTGTTTTCTTTATTTGGGGAGTTTGTATTATCCACACATACATACATCCTTTTATCCTACTGAATTTCTTTCTAATTCTCAAATGCACTCATCACCTTAGCAACAACATGCAATGTTTCAATGCATAAAATTAAATTGCTAAGAACTGCTTTTTCTCCTCAAGGACTCCTAAGCTGCTGTGCATGGTAGAAGAAAGCTGGAAAGGATTTACTCCAGTTATAAAAACCTATGACCAAACCAGGCAGTAACCATGGAAGGAACATTAACACCTGGGAGACGTAAAGGATTTTGAATGCAGATTACAAGAACAAAAGCATACAAGGCACTGAAGTGCTGAAAGAGTTGTGCAAGGAAAAAGAAAGTGAGTTGTGAGAAACACAACTGAGGCATAACCTTCAGCAAACATGTTAGAGAAGACTGGTACCTAGGGAAGGCCAGGTGCCATCCTAACCGTGCTTCTAAAGGAGATTAGGAACATCGCGTCAGTAATCGCTTGCAAACAGAGGTCAGAGCAAGGTCAAGGAAAACAGTTCAATCTGTACTTTGTGTCTACCCTAGCCCTGCTCAGCTGCTGATTCTTAAATGCCATCTCAACTTCACAGATTTACTAAGGCCCACCTCTTATAGTAAGACAGTCTGAACTGACAGAGTGAGGATTTATCCAGAAATAAAGAGTATTCTGACCACTCTAAGGAAAGCTTTACAATAACCAAAGCCTAGACTGAGCAAAAAGCATCACATTTTTAACAGCTGTGAAATAGTCACCTGACATCATCAGAATTCATTAAACAAACTGCAGAACCAAGGCTATTTGTCAAATGACAGATACCTTAACTGTCCAAGGACAAGGCCTAAAGACACACTAGAAATTCAAAAGGCTATTTGTTTTACTGAATACACAATAATTATAAGCCATTTAATAGCTGCATGCTTTGAATCTCTCAATTGTAACACACTTCTGAAAAGCCTTGTCCAGTCATTTCTAAGGTATTAAATTGTCAGTTTACTTTTCTGGAAGATGTGTTTCTAAAGGACACACTCATTTGTTTAAACTTGGCAGCTCTCACTTAGTTCTATTTTCTCTTCAGTGTGTAAGATGACAACCAGCAACACAGGCCAAAACAAAGTTTATTTAAAAAATAATTGATCTGTTTAGGTAGCTAATAAATTCAAATTTTACAGCCCTCCAGAGGAGCTACTCTCTGACAAGTTTCTTAAATTGGTATTTAACCTAAAAGGTTACTTTATACTCTCAATTCTTCACTTTCATGAATTTAAATCACATCTTTCTCTTCCTACCCCTCTTTATCATACTGTTAGAATTATATTTTAATAAAGAACTACTTTTTAATCCTGCTTATCATAATTTCCTTTATTTTCCCATAAAGCCTCAACTTCACAGCTTAGAAACTTGCCTATCCAAGAGATATAGCTGAATCTGCAACAGAAGGTGTATCAGTAGAAACCATTTTGGAATCCTAACTGCAGCTACTGCTAGCAAATAAGAAAAAAAATAGTGTTTCTTAGAAGAAAATTCCTGTGAACTGGAAATACTACCAGATCTTGCCACAAATACTAAAATAATTGAGAGTAAAAATAATTCCAATGAAACCTATTAAAAACAGAACTCCAGGATTTCAAACCATGCATATGTATTAGAAGAGAATAAAGCACATACAGTGAATTGCCTTATCTTTTACAGCATGGATGCTGAAACTTTAATCAGAGCAATTCAAAGCAACTAGACACTGAGAATTTGCTCTTTCTGCTTCGTAATACAAGAGTATAAATCCACAGATTATTTTGGGTTAGTCTCAAAGGCTTTATCTACATCATGCCTGTTGTTGGGTTTTGCTGGTTTCTGTGGGTTTGTTGTTGGTTTTGTTTGGGTTTTTGTTTTCTGTTGCTTTCTTTAATATTTGTGAGCTTTAGCAAGGAGCTCATGCTTATAAAATGGGGGAAAGACCTATTGTTCCTAAATATGACAGTCTGAAATCTGTAAAAGCCTAACAGTTTAAACTTACAAAATAGCACAAACCCCAAACCCAGGAGCCCCCAAATTATTTTATGATATTTTCCTCCATAAATGCAAATAAAACTTCTATGCCATAAAAAATTTCCTTAGAAATTATTCTGTCTGGCTTTTCTGATTTATAATATAATCAAATTCTTTCAAGTTGTTTTTCTAGCCTTTCAGGTAAATCACAGGCACACAATTTCTATTTGCTAAGATAATGCACATTTAGGAAAAAGCATAATACAGCCTCTAATTTACCAAGAGTTACTTATGTATGTGCTAAATATGCTTTTCATTACAGGCAGCAAAATAAAAACCAATGCTTGAATTTGCATTTGTACTAGCTTAACCTATGAATTACTGTTCAAAAGAGTAATCAATTGTGCTGCACCACTTCTTTCCCCAGTCCTCAATCTCCAAAATACAAAAAGTAACCTTCCAGAATAACTGTTCTCCTAAATATTTAAGCTTGTTCCCAGTGTGAGTTCCACAGTCAACAGCACAAAGAGTAAAATCAGGCCCTAAACTCCAAGTTAAAAAAAATTTACAACCGTGCCACTTTATTTCCTTCTTTGGTTTGTTTGTAACCCCAGAAAATTCCAAAATATACATATTCACCTACAAAAGGAATCGATATCTTTGTGTTACACTGTAAATACTTCCTTTGCATATTTACTCCCTGTAAGTGATAGCTTCCACTGCGATTTTGGCATAAAACAGTAGTCAAAATGTCAGTTATATAAGGCCATGTGTGGAGGCACATGCACTCTAAAAACATATTGCTACTAGATTAATCCTGGACAAAATAATAGATCTCTGGTTTGACATACATATTTACATACAGATTACCGCGTCTACCCCTCCCAGCCCCCCGAAATTCTTCTCCCATCCTTCCTCCTCTGCCAAAGTCAACGGTTGGACTCGGTCTTGGAGGTCTTTTCCAACCTTAGTGATTCTATGATTCAAGGAAAGTCAGCCAGAAGTAGCCGTTCCCGCTGCCTGCTAAATTTCGCAACCAATAAGACCACCAATACCTTAAAAATAACAAGAAATTCAAATCCAGAGAAAACAGAAAAGCTTCCAATTTTTCATTTGCACCAGCGCTTGACTAGAGTAAAATCCCTCCCAGCGCTTAACAGAGCCCACTCTGGGCCACACTCCACTTGTTAACGCTGCCTGCAAATAATTTTAGCAGCAGCCCCACCCAACCGGAGTTCATCCTTGTCTCAGACTGACAAACGGCGCAGAGGCCATCCCCATTCCTACGGCAAGCCCCGCAGAGCCCTCTCACCCCGCTGCGCTGCCCGCCTCCGGCCGGGGACATTCTCCCTCCCCGCGGTACGGAGCATAGCCCCGTCCGTGCCTCTCGCAACGCCCCGGCCAACTTTTCCAGCCGGGCCGGCCCGGGCGACACCACAACTTCCATGTTTTTCCCTCGCTCCGTCTGGCTGAGGAGGCGGCGGCGGGAGAAGGTCACGGCGGCCCCGCCGCCACCCTCCCGGCAAAAGTTTGCGGGTCGTCTTCCTCCGCCGCCGCCATGGCCGTGGGCCGCGGAGAGCGTGCGGGGAGGGCCGGGGGCGGCGGCTGGGCTCGGCGCGGCGGCTCGGGCCCTACCTTTCTTGGCTTTCGGGGAGTGCCGCCGGCTCCGGGCGCTGGCTCGCTCTTCCTCAATAGCGGCGGCTATCTCCGGGTCGTCCTCCCCATTGTACCACACCAACAGCTCCTCGCCGGGCGCGATTGGCTGCCGGGAGAGAAGAGAGAGGCGCGGAGCCAATCAGGAGGCGGTTTGTTGGCGGCGGGACCGCGGGGCGGGGGAGCGGTGGCGGCGGCGCCGACGGTGGATGGCCTCGCGCAGCCCAAGGCGCGCCGTTGGCGCCACAGCCCGCGCCCCCTGGCGGCCGGAGGGCGCGCTGTGCCTCAACCGCCTCCTCCCGCCCTGGCTCCGGGAGCGGGCCGGGAACAGAGTTTCCCCCACCGAGAAACCGGCCTTCGCCGCCAGGATCGGTGACTTATTAGAGAATAAGGCACCGTTATTAAACCGACTTGAAACCTCAAACTGGAATAAGGCAAAACAGGATTTATCTCAAATCGCCACATTGATTTAAATACCTGAGGAGTGAGCTCCCAGCAAGGGAATCCCCAGAGGTCCTCACTACTGCTTTTTACAGTTTATATAGTTTCATATTAAAATCATAGTATATTTTATATATACATATAAAACCGTAAATAATAAAATATAAATATCGTAACAAAAATAATCCAATATACTGAATAATTGTCAGTGTATATGAATACATTACATTAAATAATTCTATTTCTCTATATATTTATATACTTATTACCATTTTAACTCTTTTCAGGGAGCTAAACACATCTAACCATACACAAAGTATTAAACAATGACTCAAACTCTTCAGTCATCCACTAAAGTTGGAACCTGGAACAAAATCTCCAGGAAAACTGCTGCAGCGAGTTAAAGGGAATACAGAGGACAACAGGTCATTTACTACATGTTTAACAGCTTCACCTACAGAACCGAAAGCTTTGTTTGCTATTCCAAAATTATTACTTTTCTTTTTTCTTTATCCAATCAAGAAATTCCCAGGAAAGACCAAATTAGCCCAGCAGGTACCACTGCAACTGCTGCTCATTCCCAGCACTCGTGAACCAATCAATACTCATTTCTCCAGTTATTTCACATGCTCCTTAAAACATCAAACTAGTAAGTCCCCAGGTTCACAGACTAAAGATGCATCTGCACCATAGTCTCTCCACTTCCTGAAGCATTCTACCCAAACCTAAGAAAAATCAACTCAAACACCTTCCCTTACCAAGCACAACCCTCCTCTTTCCAGGGCTTCATCAACACTGGACTTGTGGATATAAGGTACTATTTTTAGAGTCATTACATTACAGCAAAGGGTATCCTAACACTGTTATTCCAAGTCTGAAGCCAAGGGGAATTTTTGTATCAAGAACAATAGTATTATTTGTCTCTTCTAACACATTTATTTTTTTCTAGGTCTCACAGCACTTGATAAAACTGATAATTATCTTTATACCCCCAGACACTGGAACAGCAAGATATGCAGGATCCCAACAACTATGCTAAATGTTTAAGTTATATTATAAGCGAAGCCTTTGGCTTCCTTAACAGCTCCAGAGGCCTGATAGGATAAATGGTAGTAAACCTATTTGCATGGTCCCACTTTGCAGCTGTTTAGAAGCAAGGAATGAATTAGAATTGTCTGCTGCAAACAAATTCTCATCTAAACAACATACAAACTCAGAGCAAAGAGCTAGCAATGCAAACTCAGGATGATGAGGAGGATGTAATTTGTTAGCTGCATGGCTGGAGCCAACATCCAACTTGATGAATTTAGGTTTGATGTAACTGCTCTAGAATCTAAATTAAGCTCTCTAAGCTTGTACTTCTAAAATGAGATGCAGCAACAGCTTCAAACACAGACAATTAAACTAGCTCCCTCGCTAGCAGTAAGAACAAGAAAAGGACTACACTGACTAAGCACCACTTCCACCACAACCCTGACACAATGGAACACACAACCACCTCTCACTGATGACTAAGTAACTCCAAAACCCAACCTCCTCCAAACTATCACCTACAGATTGTGTAGTAGTGTCAGGTTGGGATAGCTTGGTTAAGAAGCATGAATTTTGGAAAGGCTAACAACTCCCACATGCTTTATGGTGCTTCTTGTCTTAACTGGAACACTTAGCATGCCATAATCTGAGTATTTTCTGTTCAGAAGGTTTGAAGTCATTTCAAAGTTTGTCATTTTCAAGAGTAATATCTGAACAAGTTCTAGCACAGACTGTCTGAAGTTCAACTCACTGTACACGTACAAGCACTGCTATGTGTCTTGTACAGACTGAGATACATTTGCCAGTCCGACCTTAGGAGAGTATCTATTTTTCACCACAGACAGTGCAATTTACTGTGACACTGTGCTTTTAGATGTGGCCTTATCTTCCTAAATGTCACCACAATGGACAGTTTGTGGCTTTAGTACTTGTGCACATTTTTGACGCTGCATGGAACAGGGAGGTCCTTCAGTTCTTCTAAAGTGTGTTTGACAAAACACTTTCCTATAAACAAATCAATTTCACCAGAGGCTTAGGGAGCTGGGCTTGTTTAGCCTGGAAAAGAGGAGGCTGAGGGGAGACCTTATCACTCTCTTCAGCTACTTGAAAGGCCATTCTAGGGAGGTGGGTGTTGGCCTCTTCTCCCTTGTGACTAGTGACAGGACTAGAGGGAATGGGCTTAAGTTGTGCCAGGGTAGGTTTAGATTAGGTATTAGGAAGAATTTCTTTACTGAAAGAGTGGTGAGATATTGGAATAGGGTGCCCAGGAAGGTGGTGGAGTCACCATCCCTGGAGGTTTTTAAGAAGAGGATAGATGTGTTTCTTCAGGGGGTGATTTAGGGGTAAGAGTAGTGTAGGGCTATCGGTTGGACTAGATGATCTTGAGGGTCCTTTCCAACCATAATGATTCAGTGATTCATCAAGGACAGTTTCACAGCCAAGCTTATTTAAGAGACTTTTTGAACCTGAGTTTTCACTCTGATTATACTGGAGTGGCACAGTCCTGTGCAATGTGCAGAACACCACCATCCACCTAGCTCATTTCATTGGGAGAGAAAGGAAGAACTTCTGAAACCCCATAGTGACTTTAAGCTGTTTCATCAAAATGCTACACCTCTCATACAAGCATCCTGGGGAGGAGAAGGCAACAGTCTGGCTGGCAAATACACTTTACAGCCAAAATATTCTAGCACTAACATACTCTACCATTACTTATAGTTACACCTTTTTATCTTCATGGTTTGGGATTTACAATGCCCTAGGAATTCCACCCTTCTTCCTGCCTCCCACTTCTTGAATAAAACTGGAATGGTATAAAACCATGAAGCTCCCTGTAGAAGTGTCTCCACAAGCAACCTTTGCCATATGATGCTAAGACTATAAAAATAACCAATTTCTGCTAAAAATCCTCAGGAGAAAGTGTTCAGTATCTACAGATCTAGAATAACATTTATTTAATCTGCTAGAGTTTTTCATTCTAGTTTGTATCAAATTGGGTGCTACAGCACATCATTAACCAACAAGACAGACTAACTGCTCATATATATCCTGTATTTTAGCAGTGGATCTTAATGTCAACTGCACTGGCACAGAAGTATTTAGACCAAGGAAATGTAGCCTTTGCAATGTTTTAATTATCTTTCATTAAATGTTTCAGAATCTGTTTAATACAAACAGTAAAAAAATAGAATTTTAATCAAGGGGAATAAAAAGTGATACTACTAAAAGAGAACAGATCAGTAACTGATTCTTCAGACACTGATACCTTTAAACTTTTGTAGTATATGGTCCTGTTGATCTCCAGAGGAAAGAGATTTTGCTCCTTTCCTGAACGTGCCCAGTTTATATACCGTAGCCAGTTGCCTTTTGCTGGATCAGTTGCATCAACACACATCCAGCCCAGGTTTGGGTAATACACCTGTGAGATAAAAATGGCATTAAGCAAACAGACAACTCTTAACACCAAACCACTACACATCTGAAAGCTATACAAAGAAGTAGTTACCTAAGGACAGAGACAACAGAAAGGCTATGAGCAGAGGCAGGGGATGTACTGGGGGAAGTGTTGCTGGTCTTCTGCAATGTTTTAGTGGAACTGCTACCATTGGAAAAAATAACTTTTGGCCTGCAAGGCCTTCTCTGAAGGTTTTGGGTTCAAGCCCTGCCTCAGCAGCTCATTACCTCCTGCAACATTCACTTAACACCACTGCAGACAGGGAATAAGATAAAACTCTGATTTCACCATAACCTTCCCATTCTGTTACACAATGTTGTAGCTTTTCAGTTTCTGATATTTACAGGTAATTCTAAGTCTTCAAACTGTTCTACAATTTCAAGTACACTCCTACAACAGTGTAAAATAAGAACCATTTAAGAAATTTGTTTTCTTTTGTGTTGGATAAGCACTGGCACAGGCTGCCCAAGGCAGTGGTGGAATCACTGTCCCTGGAAGTGTTCAGAAAAGGTGTAGATGTGGCATTTAGAGACGTGGTTTAGTGGTGACTTGGCAGTGTTAGATTAACAGCTGGACTCGATCTTAAAGGTCTTTTCCAACCTTAATGATTCTATGATCTACCACTGCTTTCATGAAAGAGAACTTTAGCAATAAAGTTTCAATAAATATACCAAAATCATCTCAGCTGCTTTCCAAGCAAACAGAAGACATCTCCCTTACTTAAACTATTTCAGCATGGATTTCATCAGCTGACTTTTGAAAGGATGTTCACCAGCACACTCAGCCCTTGCAATATGGAAGTGCAACCAGCTTCAAACCAAGTCTGTCAAAGCAATCCTTTTGGTTACAATGGAAGAAAACAGCCAAACAATGCTGTGGAAGAGTTAGCATACATAGAATATATGGCAAAATATAATACTTCATTACTTTTTATATATATATATTACCTTATTATGGGTTTTGCACAAAACAGAACTACTGCTTTTCAGTTAAAGATTCTAATTTATAGAATATTGTTTAAAGGCCTTCTGCACTGGGAGAAACTGCTCCAACTCCTCTATATAACATTGCAACCTTAAATGATTCCTGTAAACCACAAGAAAGATCATTCAGCACAGTTGTGCCAGTCATTCTGAATCAGCAGACAGCATTTCCCTCAGTTTTCAGTCACTTGCCATCATCTGCCTATCTGTGGCTTTTCTCCAGAGAAAATGGAAACATGTTCAAGTCTCTCTCTCTCCTCAGATATGGCAAGCACACATTGACACCTAAAACTCATCTTTTTCAGAACAGTCCTCTAGTCTGACAGTTCCCAAAGACTAAAACTGGCTGGAGATGTCAGCTTCTAGAACCCTTTCTTCAGATTAACTTCACTAAAGAAACAAATTGGATCCTTGTGGAAAAGGTTGCTCTCCCAGCTAGAGGTCGACATACCTAACTACTCCCATACACCATCACCCTTTTACAAACCACAGTTTCTAACAGCTAAGATTATGGAGTGGTTTCAGATATCAGCAAATGGAGCCAACTGTTGCAGTCTCATTTCAGCTGTTTTCTTCTAATTCCAAAATCAGTATTACAAGCAACACACAGTGACTTTGAAACCTAGAAGATTATTGCCTGCACTGCAAACTACAAAACTCTTAACAACTCACTCGCAACTATCATTTCTCAACACAATTTTAAAAAAATATATTGAGATATCCACTGAGAACATTCCAAATCAAACACTGAGGAAAACAACAGCCAAGTCAATAATTTACTTCACTGATTCAATCTCACTAAGTGTTCTTGTACTTGATCAAAACTGGAGATACCTTCTACAGCAGAGTTTGTGGTGATATTAGCTCCCTGCAACAAACATTAGACTTCAACACTTCATTACTTCCCTGAATGGCAATTGGAATTGATGGGAAACTGTTCTAGATCAAATCCTCTTCCAGTGATTAACACTAAACTTTGTACATGTATCCAGTGTTTTATACAGTTTCAGTTTCTGCAGGCCAGGGCCAGAAGAATGACTACTATCGAGATCTTTAGCCTAAAAACATGTAAACTACCAAGTTCTGTTCCAGAACATGCTATGCCTCAGTTCCTCCATCCCTTCCCTCTTTCACTATTCCCTTTGCTGCAGTCACTTGTTCTATGTCTTCAGAAAGACTGAAGAAGTCTTTGGAAGTAGTTATGAACTGCCTTAAAGACACTGCAGATTCAACTCCAGATTAAATCATCTTCATTTTTGAAATTTGCATAATATCCAAAGTCTTATGACTATCAGTGGATCTTAAAAGAGCTATTCAGCTCTCCAGACAGTATTTGCTTTCAGGCAAACACAAATATAAGCCATACAAGAAACACTGCAACAGCTGAGACCTTCTATAAACTCCAGAAGAAAACCCAATTCCCGTAACAAAGCTGGTTTTCAAAGAGCTGAATGAGGAGGAGTGCTGTGGCTTCCTGAAGAGATTCCACAGCCTCCTAATTTCCCTCATTTCAGGAGCAGGTCACAGTACTCAGCTGCAGAAGGGATTTCACTCAGGGTTCAAACCAACAAAGCAAAGCTTTATCAGCAATAGACTCAAGGGGATGAATGATGCAGAGACAGAATCTAAGAAAATTACTACAGCAACTTCAAACAATGCCAGTAGTTAATTCAGAATGGTTGCTCAATCCAAGAGTCTATAAATAACTGTTTCATGATGGCAGACATATGGAGGTGGCAATTATTTCACATACTGTCCACTTCCAAAATCTGTGGAAAAGCAAAAGGCTGAATACAAACTACTGACCCAGTGACAGACACCTTTTTCTATTTACAAGCTGTTTCTTACCTCCCACATGTATACATTGCTCTTAACTTGAGATCTTTTCTTCTTGTCACCAACAAATGGTCCAAACTTCTTGCCTTTTAAAATTGATTTTGTTGCCCAGACACCTAAAGAGACACATATCAATAGTTAAAACTAATGTAACTTATCTCAAGCAAGTCTTCTACTCACAAGATCAATACATGTGTCTGTCTCAGACTGGGAAGCATTCTACTATATTAAGATCACAATAAAGAAACTAAAGCTTCCTAAAATGAATTCAAATAATCCTCTCCCCAAGATTCACCTCAAACATGAAAAGTTTAAGCATTTACCTGCTTTCATTCTTTGACCATGGGCTACTGGAGCTCTAAAGACAAAAAATGACCTCAATTTTGCTTGTCCTTCAGTTGATATTCAAGATACCATAAAAGCAATGCAGTTTTTATACTGTAAAGTCCCAGATTTTAGCTGTTTTGCTGAACAAACATATTAAAACAAAAATCCTATTTGCTTTCTCTGAAAGGCAAATGAAGCCCCCCACAAAGGCTGTGAATCTAATTACTGGTATATTTTGAATGCAAAACCATTTAGGATTGGTTAAAATATGTGCATCTGCCCTCAGCTTTATTGACAAGATTTAACCAAACTGAAAATGGAGAGCTGCATTTCACATTTTACAGCACCAAAACTAAGAACAGACTGACAAGTAACTGCTAATTAAACATAACATTGTCCTTCTGACCATGCTAGATCAGGTTCAGACTCAAAAAGATGAACTTTGCTCAAAGAAGCTTACAACCTGTTACTTCCAGTAATGAACCTACGGTCAGGCTTATTCCTCACACTTGAAGTCCCCAGTCTGCAATTCTGACTTCCATCAAAGTTCCCCCACATTCAACTTCATTGAAAATCAAGCCAAATATTTGCACATATTACACAAGACACTCCAGGGAGCAGCTTTCAAGTCTGCACTGAATCTCTTCTTATGAACTGAAATTTTATATTGATTGGACAATGAGACGTAGCAGTGTAAAGAGGGAACAGTAAGGTAGTTTCAAATGATAAAGCCCATGAATTTCTACAGCTGAAAACCAACCAGTGAAGTAACATCAGTATTTTCATAACCTAATCTATGTGCATCCTGGCCCACCTTTCACCACAGTTCTGACATGCTAGGATCATCATCTTGGGATGCTGGAGAAACTTAGAAGCTGTCTGCTCTTTCCAACAGGACTTACTCAGATAAATGCACCAGACATCATCACTACCCAGCACAGGAGGGCACCAAACTTTTACAGCTACTACAGCTGATGTGAGTTAGTGTAAAAGTCTTCATTCTCTTTTCACAGGTGGAGCACTCACCAAGTCGTGTCTTGTCAACAGCAGATGGGAAGAGCCTCACATCCTCAGGAAGCCCCCTAAGCACATGCTCAGGTACATCATCTAAGGTCTCCACAGCCACAGTAGAATCAGTTGTGTTCTACAAGCCAAAAAGCCAGAAGGGCCATGACCATTAACAGACCAAACAATAGCACAAGAGATGATCAACTCACACGAGCTACACACTTATCCAAGCTGTTATTTCCACTAGGGTTCCCTCCATCAACATGCTTATCCACAAGTGTCTTTATCAGAGCATTCCAGTTTCCACCATTACAGTTCTAAGACCACTTTAGGGATATATGTGAAACACTGGCAACTAAAGTTGCTGTAAACAGTCTTCTGCTTTAGTTAATGGCTATGTTTTGATTACAAGCAGTACACAGTGAGTAAATCTGAGAGGGTTCTGATGTATCTCTCAGGCCATTCATTTTCCTTGGCCTTTCCTGAAAGATAAATTCAAAATTCTCAAGGCCTTGAGTTACTTGGAGAATAGAGCTAAAGGCATTTGATTTTTCCTCTCTGAGCATGACTTTACCTGACAGCATTACTATATTATACCTAAAGATGAATTAACAGAGAAGTACTGTGTTTCTGGACCTTGGGAAATAACTGTATTTTTCAGAATACAGTTTCCAATGAGTTTAGGCTCATTATTAAATCTTTGAAAGCACTCCTTAATATGGTAATCAAAAACTCATCCACAGAACAGTGCTCAGTTGCAGTATCTTTTACTCATCAGTCGTGCCATGGGAAACTACATTTAACAAGCAAATAGGTCAGTAAATGTTGTGACATACTACATCATATTGAGACAACATTCCTTTGTGCTGTTTCTGGTTAAATTTCTTCCAAATTTCAGATCAAATACACTGCAAAGTTGATCTGCCTAATCTATGATGCTAAGACTCCTTCACAGAAGTAGCATGTTGTAGAAACAGTCCTAGTTATGTTAGTCATTAACAGTATGAGTTATCACCAGAAAAATCTCCAGTTCTTTCACCATTCTCTTGAAGCATTAGAGTTACTCTGATTACACAACATATTTGCAAGCAGTGCATTTAATTCTGAGTCTTAAATCAACAATTCACATTTTTCTTCTGTAACACAACTGGAAAGCCTAACTCATTTTAAAAAGGAAAGGTGGGAGATTAATTTTCCCCTGAAATTACAGACAGCTACAACAGACCTACTGAAACACTCAAGACCTAATCTCTTCTGCAAATAAGCCACAAAGGTTTCATTCCTTCAGTTTCAGCTGTACACTAGATCTTAAATACAATCTCTTCCACTAGAAAATGCTTCTGGCAGACTAGTATCTTTGAGAGCAACACACAATGCTTTCTGTAGAAATCTTTGTACTTTCTGAATACCAACTAGGCAGAAGATGAGAGAAATTGTTAGAAGTGTTTCAGGACACATACATTTGTCCAAATTATACTGCTGAAATATGTCACTGGAAACTAAAGTAACAAGAGGCAAGTGAACTGCTATGCTAAATAAAATACACTTATTTGATTAAAACAGCATACAGCTAAAGAGCCAGAACATAGGAAGAATAGGAGGGGTTTCATTTTCCTAATGAAAGCTAACTGGTATTTCAGCTTAAGAGTACAAGGACAACTCAAAGTTTCAAATCAAAGGGCAATTCTAGCTCCAGAGCACTTATGGTCTGAGGCTCCAGACCTGCTCATGCAGCCTTCCATTTTAATTTTGTCCATCATTTCCTAAGCATGTACATTTTTGTTCCAGATGAAACAACTCTGTACACCTCTATGCATGAAGGAAAGAATGATGTAAAGCTTCAGGAACAGAAAAAACTTGCCTAGAAACACCTGAGTGATGACTTCCAGGATGCCAGCTACCCCCCACTGAGGATAATTCCACATATAGTAGCAATTGTTTATTTCCCCTTTTTCAAATGATGACTTCCAGGCACATTCAACCTAACCAGTCCCCAAAAACCTAAAATAGGTTCTGATATTGCCTTACCTGAAAATCTCTCACTTGTCAGAAAGACTAAGGAGAAAACCATACTCCTAAGTTCTGAGAAGTGCATACAGCTCACAACAAGGAAAGGTTATTTGTTTGACTTACTGCATTGAGGATGTTGCAATGAACTCACTACTCCAATGTATACATTAGAACATGCACTTGAGATACACCATCTGCTCTGCTATAAACATGGATATATCCTGTTCTACCCAGCCCTCAATGTTAGGTGGAAAGAGATAAGCCACCCAGCACATACTGGAGACTACTAATGTGCACAATGTCCTTATGGTAGAGCAGCTGACATGATGAACTTGGATTTTCATGTACTTCACAAAGCTCCTTCCTGAGTCTATTGTTGCTTTCTCCTGCTCTGTTTACAACCCACCAACATGCCACTTCACTCCAAAGACTGATGTTAAAGTATCTCCATGACAAGTTTACTGGTCTGCAACAAACAGAATAAGCAAAAAGCAGCTTTGAGAGAGAATAAAGGGGTTTAAATAATGTCATTAAAGTTATTTCAGTATTCTAAATGCTCATCATAATTCCTAAATAAATCAACAGCTCAAAATCCTTAGCCAGCAGGCTATAATTAATGCAAAAGGTTTTAAGGCAGTTTAATATTAAAGTTTGAAAGGCAATAGAAACTTAATAAATGATTTATGAATGTCTAGTAAGTGATCAGCTCCATTTTAAGGAGCCTACAAGGTTCAATAGGCTGCTTATAATATTATTCATTGTATTATTTGTGTAACAGTAAAAGCTACTCACACTATCATTAAATAACTAGCTCTTTATTAGCAAATTAGAACAATCAAAACACTATTCCTGACAACAATGAACAGCATTTCAAAGTGAAAAGAATGCAGTTTCCTGTAAAATCTGTCCACATTATCAAAGTGTTGTGCCTTCTGAGAACTAAAATATGTTGAACCATGTGCCACAGCCCTAAAAAAAGTACCTGCCCTCTGACATCAAACTTGGATCATTCTGCTCAGAAACAAACTGGTGGGGATGGCAGTAACTACTCTGATAGGAAGGAACTTATGCTTAAGCTCAGGACAACCTGTAGGAGAAGTTAAACTGAGAAGTAATTTGGGCAACACTACACTTGTCCAAGTAAAAGTCAATTTATGGAAATGATTATTATTTTAGATAGAAGCATAAATCAGGGTTAGGATAGTAGTCTTCACACAATGAGTAATACTCAGAGCATTTTCCAGTGAGCAAATGTATTTATGCTAGCAAATTTCAAGGCTTTATGTCTAAAGCAAAACAGATAAAGCTTCTCAAGCTCTCCTACTTAGCACCCCCTGTTTGTGAGGGTGTTGCTTATGGCAATTATTCTCTACATTTACAACTGTGACTTGCTGAGTGAAGTTCCAGGGACTGTCTTCTGCCAGCTTTAACAGCAATAATGAGAAAATAGTAACATAGCAAGGTTATACTATTGCTGCCTTGGTAAGCCCTAACAGCTGCAGACACATCCTAGGGAGCTATTTGCAAGGGAGAAAGACCCCCAAAATTGGAAACCATGGAAGGAAAAGAATGCCAGAAATCCCTTCCCATCCAAGAGTGAACAGAGCAAGGGGGAAAAAACCTTCATTCTTTACTAATAATAGTGGAAGTTTATGTTGCTTTTCCAACAGCCCAAAAGGAAAAACAGTGAAGAAAAATCTGATTTTTAGACATCTGCTAGCCTTGCAGAAGCCATGTCTCATCTGATGAAAAAGACAGCCAAGCTCTCCTCAGCATACCAAAGAAATCTTAAATACCTTTCCAGTACATTTCCCCATTCCTTCATTAGGGGAGAACCAACCCTATTTTTCACAGTGGTTTCTAACAAATTATGTAGACAAGAAGGACTATAGGTAGTGAACAAGACAGCTGTCAGAATGACACACTTCAATTTTCAAGCTAACAGAAGTGAGGTGATTTTTTAGTTGGTTTTCATTTGGGGGTTTTGGCTTGTTTTTGTTTTGGGGGGGGCAAGGGTTTACAGCCATAGCTAGAAGAGGAGTTAAAAATCTCAAGCTTGCAAATAAATTTCAACCTACCAAAACTTATAAAAATGAGACTCAACTGATTTAGACAGAAGTGCATAACACTGTCCCCTAGCCTCTGATCTGGCTGGCATACTCCTTAAGTCACATCTCTCAGACATAAATATTCCAAAACTGCTCTGGCATTTAAGAAGTTTATTTGTATGAAGTCAAATACATAAATCAAGGATTAGCAGCTACATTCAGAGAGCACAGCACTCAGACTCCTTCCACACCTGTCACAGTAATGGATTTCTCAAGTAGCAGAAAATTGGCTATTGCCTAGCACATAACAATGCATTTCACACCTCAAACGAATGGTAATAAGTAACCTAACACTATACAGTAAAATAAACAATTTAGTTCAGTCAAATCAGTGCAATCTCATTTTATTTGCAATTTAAACACAGCTACTTAACATCTTTTCCAGATCACAACTTGTTCCCAAGGAATACCATATTTCAATCACTTTTCCACAAGACTTAATCACATTTAAATTTATTTTCCTATTTAAAAATTTCCCCTCTTGGTAAGGACAGTGGAGTAGTGTATGTTCTAAGCCAACTTCTGCATTTATCTGAAGTCCTAATGCAGTATTTTTCACTCACTCCAAGACTGTAATTTTGAATGCAAAAGCACTTGAAGCTTATTTCACTTTTAAGCTTCTCACTGAGAAGCTCATCAGAAATATTACACTGCTAGCAATCAAATTAGCAGGGGTAAAGTGACTTAAGAACAGTGCAAAAAAATCATTTGAGAGCTGCAAAAGTGCTCTAACTGAAATGATCTTTTCCTATCTGCTTTGAATTCAAAGTCCAACCACTATGACAGTATCTCTCAATACAGTGATTAAGGAATTTTTCACACCACTTACAATATAAAGATATCTATGGACTAACCACAAATCAGACTATAACATTACAAGCAGTATTTAAGCAGAGTAGAAACAGTGCCTGCAACAAGATGTTCATAGGTGATCAGAGATTAGAGTGAAAAGGGAAAAAAACAATCATCCTGAATTATGTGATGAATGGCAACCATTCAGTTAGTGCCATGTTTGGGTGGAAACAGGGTTAAGATGAACAAAAAGATAAATCAAATGATGTTATTGGAGAGAGAGGGACACAGCAGAGAAGTTAGAGGAGGTAGTTGTGAAAAGATGAGTGACTAAGGCAGACTGCTGACACAAACAGCACAAGAAAGGTAAATCAGAGGCAGAAAGGATGAAATCATTGCTTTCTTTACCTGGCAACCTCTCTTTGCAACAACTTCATCCTGATGCTTTGAGATTAAAAGATGTATCAGAAACACTTGAAATAATCATTGAGAAATTCAGAGGGAATGGGAGTTTTGTGACCCCAAGCCTTCACCATTTTTAAACAACTGCCCATTCAGATTTCCAGGTAGTACATAACCTTCTTCCTACTCTGAGTGCAGTCTGAGAGGCAGTAAATGCTACCAACCAAAACCCTGTGCTTGCTTTGGTTTAAAATGAATTATTTAGTATATTCTGATTAAGAATTTTGCATATTAAAGTCAGATCCTATATCTAGCTCTTTTTAAAACAGAGAATTCATACTGTCTATCCTCAGACAAGCTTCCAAGAAACCCCAAATTACCAATTCTGACAACAGCTACTGTTTTTTAGATCCTCCTTCTCCATACTACAAACATACACAATTTCAGTGTAACTTCAGGGAGAACATACTTCAAAGTGCTAACTGTGGTCTAATCCTGCTGTTGATCAGTTAAGGGCAATAAAGACACAGACACAAACAACAGAAGTCTAGAAAGCATTTCACATGACTGTACCATGGCTGTTTCTGGCTAAGAAAGCTTCTGATCACAGAAGACTTTTTTAGCAAATTAAAAATGTAATAGACCCTGTTCACATTCCCATGCCACAGGGGCTTTGTAAGATCATCCAGAGAGAAATACTTCAAAGAAAAAGGTAAGACAACATGTACTTTTCTAGAAGTATCTTTAGGTAACACACATGAGTGTGACAGACAAGCAGATGTACAACTCCTACTTGGCTAGACAATGCAAAATAAAACCACACACACTTGGCACTGATTAAAACAACACCCTCCAGTCAGGACATGCATCCACATAGCAGTGTACTGCACCACCAGAGAAATGTGCTTTCCCAGTCTTCACCCGTGATTCTGGAGCAAACAGTGAAGTTTTCAGGAGAGCATGAAACTTCCTGATCAATCCATTTCTGGGACAGACTGTTCAGTGCACAATGGAGATGGTAAAGTGGTTAAAAAAGGTTAAAAAACCATGGAAGCCACCTTTCCATGGAGCTGAATTACTACCAAATGCCTCAGGAGGAAGCAGATCTTTCTGGAGAGGTGTTCTTCTAAGAGGTGCCAGCAGTAATAACTTAGGTAGGAATTCACACACAAAAAACTCCATGAAAGCAATCTCACAAGCACACACCTTGAGGAAGGAGGATGATGAAATGTAAGGACACTGAGGATTTTAAGGAACACTTTTTAGTGGATGATTTACTTTTCTCATTAATAATGAGCTGTTCTAACATCTATGTATTTTGAGAAAGTCTTACATGTATACTCACCTGGTTCATTTTGAATTCCTGTTGTGTTCTGAAAAGATACACACAACAAAGAAACTCCTGTGATTACATGAGCCCTAAAAAGAAAAACAGACAATTGTAACATACCTACCTACAAA
This sequence comes from Galbula dea, assembly GCA_013399015.1. Classification (NCBI taxonomy): domain Eukaryota; kingdom Metazoa; phylum Chordata; class Aves; order Piciformes; family Galbulidae; genus Galbula; species Galbula dea. The sequence goes on along the minus strand of VWZX01002400.1, from coordinate 207,976 downwards.
TTCACACTGAATTGAAAGTACACACAGCCCTGCAGTTTCTCTTCCTAAAGCATTTGTCCCAAAGCAGCACAGTGATTCCTAAAAAGACCTGCTCCAAGCTATAGTTTTGTTAGTGTAGCTCAAATGGAGACAGATAACCTCCAGATGGGCATCTAGCATTAATCTCCAAGTTTTAACTGAGGGTGCAACAGAAATGTGCTCAAATAGGATTGTTTCATTTGTTTTTAAAAACAAATCAGCTTGTCCAAGATTGAGCAACTTTTAAGAACTTTAGGAGTCAGATCTCTCTAGAATTTAACAGCCAAGCATTCTGAAAGACCTTAAGTGGTTATCAAATTAACACAACCCATGCATTTGAGTCTCCACTCTCCCCTGTTAGGAACAGGAAATTCTTCCTTGCACTTGGGCCTTTTGTGAAGGTGTTTTGTTACACTAACACATTTAGCATTCTTGTTTAACAGAAGCCTAAGATTTCAAAAGGTTTCCTAATACAAGTAGGCATCAAATGTGGAAAGTCATGACTTAAAACTAACCAGAACAATGCCATATCTCAAAGTCTAGTACATCAACTCACTTCCTTTATTTGTTTTTTTAAATGCATACAAAAAAAGCATTACTGCTGGAAACACTTCCTAGTGTCAGACAGAATTTTCAACAAATGAACAATACCTTATTTTAGAGGTTAATTACTACCTAATCACTTGAACTTTACTCAGGTACTGCTATTTTTTTCCCTCTCCTTAGCTTTGTTATAACAACAATGGAACTGATTTTTACTAAGTACTTTTTATAAATACTAACAATTAATTTAAAACACATTCAAGCAAAATACATTCCAAATCACCTTCATACAATCCTTCACATCTTTGCAGGGTAAGAATTCTTAATGCTGCATAACAACATTGAAAATAGTGCCAAGCTTCATACAAATGTTGCATTGCTTAAGAAATTCATAAGAAAAGAAAAAGCTTCCTTGAAAAGGATATTTCAGCTCTTCCAGGATTTGGTCCTGATACTTCCATACTACAAGAGGATTTAGACAATCAGCTGAAACATTTGTATGTCAGCTCCAGTTTTACCACTGGTTCTTTGGAGCAGCAAAGAGCAGTTACATGATAAGGATGAGCTCCATCCAAACAGCTTTTCAACATCTGAAGACAAAGCATTTCTTCTGGAATGTACTCTTGCAGCTTTCTACTATTTCACTACATCTGTCAAATACAAATCAATTCCTAGGAATGATACATCCCAAATGTTTGATTTCCTAATGTTTTCTGACTGACAGAGAACACAAGAACATCAAGGAGCTACCTAAGGAGTAGGGAGCACTCCCCAGGTTTCATTACCGGTTCCAGTCACTCCTCAGATCATTAAATCTTCCCAGGACAATAATGTCCTTTCAGCTCTAAGTTTCTCAGGCATTAGCACACAGTTGTTTCTCACACATCTTCCAGATATCTCTTATATTCCTCAGCCTTGATATCTTAACTCATTTGCCCTCCTGACAAATAGGATTTCAACCTCGGCACAGGGAAATGCCAGTTAAAGAAAAAGCCCAAGTTGGAGTCAGTATCAACTTCTGTACTTGAGATGAGGCCTGAACAACAGAGAGAAATCCAGGGCTCTTTTATTGTCCATTGTCTGTTCATCCCCCCACAATGTCAAGTTCTAAATGAAATCTTTTGGATAGCAAGAGAGGCATCCAAACATTTCCTACTGTGAAAAACAACTTATTTTTAGGAAGAAATGACTTGTTTTTCTCTACCTGGCTACAAAACAAACTCATTACTCATGCAGCAAAACCCTTGTACTGACATTTTAGAGCACAGCCCAAGGAGCTACTGTGGCTGTAGCACAGGACTTTTAGTGGGTTTTGTCTCCAGTTGCCTATTTCTCCCTTTTCTCCTCCCTCTCACTGCAGATTATTAGTCCCTCAATGACAAGGGATTAACTGTTCACCTAACTGTTACCTATCATGGTTCTGGAAAGTGATTTAGAAGTGCACCTTACACAGTGGTGAGTGACACTCATCTGAAGTGCATACAACATCTTCAACACTGAATAAAGGGGGAACCCAGAACTCCAGACATGTAAAGACAACCCTCATCAGAATTTGAGCAACTACCAATTAAGTGATGGGCTGAAGGACTCAACACTAAAGGAAAGTCTTGAGAAGCTAAACATTTCCTCTGAGCTGAGCTTTCTTACCCAAGTTAAATAAATTAGTTAAAAACTTGAAAAGGAGTCAAAAGCTTGGGGTTTAGTTTGTTTCATTTCAGCAGTAAAACCACACTTTTCTAGTACTTTATATACTAAGTCAGAATTGTTTTGCTTAGCATTAATGCTGCTTTTAAAGACTTTTCCAAACAAACAAAATAAGCTGGTAACTGTACACATTTTATAACTGCTTTGTTCTGCTGTTACAGAACTGGTTATATCCAAACAGAAGAACAGAAAACAGCCTGCAACACCAAATTTTGGGTTTCACTTCTAGTACACAAAGTCCAGCAAAACCAAGAAAATATGAAACCAATTCTACACCTGCTGCACAAATATTAGTTGCAGTATGATCAATGACTACCAACATCCTTACTCTTGTGTCTGAAAGCAGAAGCAAGCTTTCACACCATACACTACTGACTTCCTAGCAACACATACTATCAAGTATTGAGACAAGATTTCCCAGAAAAGCCCCAAAGAAAGTGATACTTCTCTGATTTGTCACCAGGGGATTTGTGACACTAATAGTAAGTTTAAAGAAATGATGATGACAATATTAAATCAATTTTCAAGTTAGCAAGGGCCTACAGTTGTGCTAATACTTTGAAAAGGCCATGGCAGCAGCTCCATCAAATAGAGGTAACAACTATTTCAACTCAACCTTCCCTCCAAACTCAGCAGCAACACATACCTGCATCTATCAAACCTGAGTACTGCTCATAACACCTACCACAGTCAACTCTGAAGATTCACCCAGGTCCCTAAGAAAACATAAAAGTTCTATGTCCAAAGCAAAGCATGTTCCTCAGTAACCTCAATTTTGCAAACTAATTGCCAAGTCAGATTTACTCCAAACTACTCCTCACTACTGTATCTCCTGAGTGCAAAGATACTACATGCTTTCTCAAGACATAAAAGCATCAGGGAGACAAAACAACAGAGAAAAGATCTACTGCCTCATATAAACTTAGGGTTTCAGAGAAGTATACTGAGGGAAGACTCATTGTTAGGCAACAAACATTATTGATTTAGATAAGAATACACAAAGCATGCCAGCTTAAAGAAACACTGTGGGCACTCAAAAACAAAACAGCTGAAACAATAAATAGTTCAATAGTTAATAATTTCTGAATTCTACATTTCAGAATTTTAAATATTCCCTGAAAAAAATGCAACTTGCTGGGAGTGAAGTCTGCAAATGAGAGCAGTTGTATACAAAAATAATACAACATATCATCTAATTATACTTTTATGCAAACTCAACCTTACAGATCATCTTTCTCAAACTAGATCAGATGGTATTTCTAGTAAGTATTCCTAAGTTTTACTACAGAGGCTCTCTTCTGATTTCATAAGCCATACTTACATTGCTGAACATAGAGGGGTTTGTAAAACAAACTAAAATTCCAGAACCAAAAAGCACTTTGAAAAAGAATGTTGCTTCCAATTCAGAGAAAGGAAAAACCAGACACTAGAGTATCAATTCTATTTTGGAAGCTGAAAATGGGCCATGCATTACATCACTGCTCCAGTAAAAACATGTCCAGTGCAGCACCAAGAACAAAACTTGAAAGTCTCAACACTGTGCTCTCCTAATGACCAGAGCTTCAGGCTGGGATACTGCAGGGCTCTTTCTACTGGAGCTTTTTGCTGCAGCATATGAATTTCTTTTTTACACATCAGAACCTTAGAAAGGTTTCTTCAGATAACCAGGAAAATTAACCAAGAAATCACCAAGACAAAAATAAAACCTGAGTTTATTAAACAGCAACAATTCAACAGGGAACAAGAAGTCTCTACCAACTGCAACCATACAGAAATACCATTCCAACCTTCAGACATCAGTACATTTTTAATTCTGCTGGCAAAGACAGCAAATTCAAATGACAATTTTCTCAGACAAGTACACTGCTGATTTACTGCTAAGTGAACAAGTCTATTTCAGTCATTTCTTTATACAATAAGGACTCAGCCTCCCCCTTTTGTCTCCGTGCATGTTTTGTACAGAGGCAAAGCAGCAGTATTTTTCTGCTAGGAATACAAACAGAAAAACCACACTGGTAAAAGAAATTATTCCATTGGGGGTGGAGTTGTTAAGCATCTAGATCATATCTGCCCTTTCACATGCTAACAAGTTCAACAGCAAACACATTGCAGTACTTTTAAAAGCTATGCCAACGCAGATATGCAACACAGAGGAGCTTCTAACTCCAGCTGGTTATAAATCCCTGATAAAAACCATACAAGTAGCAGTCTCCAATCTCCACCAGTAAGCAAATGACTCAGGATGGTCAAGGTATCCTGCTATTGCTACAAGCTATGGCCTAATCTTCTCTTTATTTCTGGTTGAGATCCTTGGAAGGTCTTGCAGGCACACTGCAAATACACTCTCAACAGGGTACCAGTGAGACGGAAATACATTTCCACACCAGCATCTCTCAATCTCCCTGGACTTCTCTTTTCAACAGGCAGCCACTTAGTCACTTAGTAAGCAACAATATTCAGATCTCCATTTTACATTTTATTTATTTACCCCTAAGGAGCAAAGCTTTTCTGTAAAATAGTGGAATGGGGACATCACTGCACTTGAGGATAGACTTCAAGAGCCATTTTAGGTTGTACAGAAAAATAGTAGTTACTTTGACTTTCTGCTTTACTTCCCTTCCATTTTCAAGGAAACAAATTGAAAGAACTTCAAAGTATGCAGAAAAATAAGGATGGGTTACACAAAAGCACAAAGTACTTCAGCATCCTTCCCCCATCTTCCATGCTACTCTGGAAGGAGGCTGCACTTTGGATGCTCTTATCTACACTAAACAGGCAACAATTCAGGAATCTCCAAACACCAGACTTATCATGGCATCTCCACCTAAGATATTTTATCCAAGGGATGATTTGCCTTTCATTTAACATAACTAGGGTTTCACTGTAAGCAAAACTCAGTCTCATTTTCATTGGTCTATGCCACGCATAGACAGGCTGTTGGGAGACTTCTGCCCTAGCAAATCCTGGGAGCTACATGCTTGAAACCCAAAAGATACTCTACATGGTTCTCCTTGCTGTCTCTACAAGTCCAATAGTTCTTTTGTTTCTTAAAAGTCACTCTCTATTTGAACAGTGCCAGTGGTATCACTGACTCACCATCACACGTTTCAATACCTGGAAGAGCTGAAGGCCTCTCTGTCTATACCAAGGAAAACATACCTGACTTCTTAACATGAAGATCATTTGTACTATCATGTGGCAAATGTCAAAAGACAACAACATAATAATTGCACACCACACTGCTGTACATCTCCAGTCCTCCTAATCTCCTTAGTATGTGTGAATAAATTGAAAACATTTGCAAATAACGTGTCCAAAGTCAAGAGCACAGACAGGGAGCAGCCAACTGAAGTAGCATCAGAAATGCTCTTTTCAAGAGCTGTTCACTGGTGATTACTCAAATGTAAAACAAGAAAAATATTTCTCCTGCTGCTGAATGATCAGATAGCAGGTGCAACCACATCACCTTCCCCTCCTTCTACAACAGTTAAAAGCAACTTGAGGTTCTCTTTACTAGCTCAAATGGAAATTTCGCAGCTTCATCTGAAACCACCAGAAACTTCACTGAAGACTTCAGCTACTGGCTCATTATGAGATGGTTATCAGCAATGCTCCACACGCTGCTCTCGCTTCAAATAGAAGATGCACTTGGAGATACTACTCTTCATCTTGGTCCTAACTGTCTTTAGGTGCAAATTCTCTCTCAACCCTCACACTCTTCTACATGGTACCACTGCACCATCACAATTTAGGGGACATGTCCTAGGAAGGACGTTTCCAGTGAGGAAACCAGGTCTGAAGCTGACCTCTCCAAACCCTCACTCACTCGGCTTGGCAGAAGCTTAATCTGCAGCAAGATTAAGGCATGTGAATTGCTAAAACTTTTGAAAACTATTTACTACTAACTATCTGGAAGACAACAGTTGTCCCCAGCGCCAGGCTGGCAGTAGTTACAGAGCTCTCCTTCGCCAGCTAACACCTCCGACGCAGCATTTTCAACAACCAAAAAAATCCTAAAAGCAGCAGTGCGGGGGATGGATCCCCTTCTTCCAGCAGCCTCAGCCACCATCCTCCTCCTCCCCCGCTCACGGACCCGCTCTGTCCATGGAGTTCTCTCCCGCATCCCGCCGGGCGCAACTCCCCCTTTCCCTCCTCGCACCTGCAGCCCCGCAGGCCCATCCCGTGGTCTCGGCTGCCACCTTCCTCCGGGGACCCCCCGGGGCCGGCTCCATCCCCCCGCCCTCCGAAGGAGGCTCCTCCGCTGGCCAAGCCACCGCCACCACCACACCCGCCGCCGCGGCCCCCTCCTCCCGCTCCGGGCCCCCTCCCAGCCGCGCCCCCGGCGCCGCACCGCTAGCTCTGCCCACCGCCCCCACCGCCTGGCCCGCCCTCCGGAGCGGCGGCGCCCGCGGGCAGCGTGGCGAGTCCCGCCACTGCCGTTTCCTCCTCCTTCTTCTCACCTGCGGTACTGCCGCCGCCTGCGGCCCGGCTAGGAGCGGCACGGAGCGGCCTCAGCTCCGGCACCATCCGGGCGCCATTTTGTCTTCAGCCTCGGAAGTGACGTTGGGGGGAGGCCAGCGGGCAGGTCCCCCGGCGGCGGGACCCCCTCCGGAGCGGGGCCGCCCCCCGCCCCATACCTCTTTTACCCCCGGTATGGCCCGGGGCCCGCCGTAGCTTAATCCACCTGCCGGCGTCTTCGCCCCGCGGCCTCTAGCCACCACCACCCTCCTCCTCCCAGACAATGAGCTCTGCAGAAGAGTAGCTTCTCTTTTCCCCTTTCATTATGTTTTTCAGTCTGCTTTTTCTTCTTTTCGCGGTAACGCAGCTCCGTAGAAGGTGTTTTTCTTGTCTCTGACTGAACACGATCCAAAAAACCCAAAAATAAAATACAAAAGTCAGTAGCTGAGCAGAAATGCTTTGAATACTGGAGGTGATGTATGGCAGGACCCTCAGCCCCGAGACGTGCAGGAGGGGTCTCTGGGCCCACACTTGGGCAGGCCAAGACCCCTTTGGGGGCTGCACAGACATTGTGCTGTTCTCTGTCTACCAGTTTTTTCTCACTGTAGTTTCATAGAATCATAGAATCGTCAGAGTTGGAAAGGACCTTAAAGATCATCTAGTTCCAGCCGCCCTGCCTGGCAAGGACACCATCCACTAGATCAGGTTGCCCACAGCCCCATGAAGCCTTGTCTTAAACGCTTCCAGGGATGAGTCTTCCACAACCTCTCTGGGCAACCTGTTCCACTGTCTAACCACCCTCATAGTGAAGAACTTTCTTCTTAATACCCAACCCAAATCTACCCTCCTCTAGCTTACACCCATTTCCCCCGGTTCTATCACTGTCTAACCCCAAAAAGTCCCTCCCCAGCTTTCTTGTAGGCCCCCTTCAGATACTGGAAGGCCACAAAAAATCCTATAGTCACCTCCTGAGAGATGTTAATGTTGTATTGCAGGGTGTAGCAGTGTCTCCCTTTCTTTAAAGGGCAAAAGCATTTTCTCTTTCACTTGAGTTTTGGATTCATAATGCTGTCAAACAAATGTAATCCTCCTGGGCTAGGACTATTTTTTCCAAGGAAATGTTAAGGATTTGCCATACCTCTTGACTTAAACTCATAGGAGGCATTCATAAACTTACAGATTAGAGGTTTAAAGTTCATCAATGGTTTGGATTTTGTTGGGTTTTTTCCCTCCACGTTCATTGTGCATTGTACATCAAGGAGTAACATTAAACCTGACAATGAGCCTGGACAAAGAGTACCCAGAGTAGCAGGACAAAGGAGTCTCATTCCCTGAAGCTAGGTTCCCTTAGCAAGTAGCCAAGCAAATCACCTGGCTACTCACTCTTGTCAAACTGAAGCTGTTTAAGCATTCTACCCTATTTCCAACAAACACAGTCACAAAGATAACCTTTCAAGCATAAAGAAAAGGCACACTCTGAAGCCAGAGAATTTCAATGTCTCTGTGGTAATGCTTAACTTTGCCAAGCAAGGGCAGAGTGGAAAAGAACAGGACATGGTGATCATCCCACCTGGAATACTTGGGATGTTTTTATATTTCAAAGTGCTGCTTAGGTATGGCAAAATCAGGTTTGAAACCTCTAATTTTAGTAATAACAAATCTTTAGATAAATATGCTTAAACTTTCACTTATTAGGCTAAAATAATTATAATTTAGCTGTATTAATATTTAATTTTATAAGTAAGCTAGAGTATTTACACTGTGTAAGTTTGGGGTTTATTTTAAGGAGAAAACAAGATTCCTATTTGATAAAACCTTAAACCTATAACAGAGAAAACAAAAACATAGAACAAAATACAGATCTTCTCAGGTACAGTATGAACCTTTCTGCTTCAAGGTTCAGTATAAGGTTTCCCCAAAGTATCACAAGCCATACACATTCTAGCTTTCCTCTACTGAACATATTTATAGCTCTACAGCACACTCCTTTAAAAAAAATGAATTAGCCTCTTACTGTTACACTAATTAGAATTTGTCCCTTGTATCACAGAGGTATTATTAGTAAGCTTGGCAATGAGGCAGGGTAGGTATCAACAAGCTAGCCACAAACTTTTAACACTAATTATAAAGCACTCATCTTCCTAACACTTCATTTAAGCTTATTCATTTTATTTATTTAGTTTGCATCTTAATTGCTACAATAATAATGCTTACTTGTTTAAGTCAGAAAAAGAGTAAAAGCTTTTAATGAAGTACTAGTGCTACCTATCTATTCCTTCTTCCTTCAGGGGCTGAATTTAAAGACTCACCTTGCTACTGATTGGATGATGTCACTTTAAAAGTCATGGGGGAAGCCCACAGTAGTTTTGGGCTGAGGGCTGGAGTGTGAAGGTGAGTTTATATTCAGGGAGGCTTGTTATCTTTCTTATATTTTCTTACAGCTTTTTCTTGGTTTTGGCTTTTTGTAATGATAGGAGTGTTATAGAGCTGGGGTTATTTTCTTGGCTTGATGGAAGATTTTGAAAGGATTTTTGATATACTCTAGTGCTAAATACTTAAACAGCTTCTTAATGGGTGAGCTTTCAACCCAGAATTGCTTTTGCTTACTCAAATCATGTCATTTTTTCTATGTAGAAATAAAATGATGAATTAATATGAAATTCTTTGTAGCAATATCATTACTGATGAAAGCAAAGTTTGTTGCTTTTAACACCTGTTCTGTTAAGTACCTGTTGTAGCCTATTATGTTGGAGGTTAAAAAGGGACCTCTGATAAGCTTGACCTCTGAACTAAGTAGAAATAGTCTTGTTTGCTTTTAAGTATGCACTTGCTACACTCTGTTTTTCCAGAGCCCATCATTCAATTGTACTGAACTATTTTTGCCCTAGTCTCTGTTGTCTTTGTTCCTCTCTTGCCCCTGTTTATTGCCAGATAGACTTCTAAATGCTCTCTCTCTGGAAGCTTTTGCTTTTGTTGGTTATGTCATGTAGTCATTTATTTGTGCTGGAAACCTATGTAGATATGGCTGTGTGTGTCCAAGTGACCTTTCTTCTCCCTGCATTTACACTGAGTCCATACCACCTGGTGATGTTCCAGCCAACTTGCACTTCATGCTAGTTTGGGTGGTCAGAGAAGCCTGCTAACATCTAGATGATTGAAGTCCTGAGCAGTTAAATCTTTTGTGTTCTGAAAATACCAATGTTGCTGCTGTTGTACTTTCTAAATGATGAATTAGCCTTTCAGCTTACCTGGGTGCACATGATATCCACACACAGTAAATACTGGCAATAACTTCTTTGTTAATCTGGATGTCTGACTGAGTATATTCAGGGTGACTGAAAAAGTAACTCTTATGTGGTTAGAGGCAGGAAACTTCTTGTGTGTAGAAGGCTCAAGGAGCTATGGGAGGAGGAAACCTCTAGAAAAGAGTTTTCTAAAGTAGCCTTGAAACTAGCTAGAGCCAAGTGATATCAGTATGGCCAGTTCTCTTCTAATTGGAACAAGGTCTCTGTTATCAAATCTTGCTGTGCTCTTCTAGTTTGTACTTATAAACATAGGAAACAGTGTGCTGCATGTTATGGCTTAAACTAATAATTTCTCTGGGAAAGACTGATAGAGTTGGGCTGCTAGGGTCACTGGTTACTTAACAGCTCTGAATTTTAGTATTACCTGTTTTCTAAAAGAGAATTTTTGACAGATGAAACAGAGAATTGGCTCAACTACTAAGGTTCAAGTCAGTGAAGACAGTTCACTACTTCTTGATCAAAGGCTGTGGATCCTAAGAGTTAACTTTCTCCATTGTACAGAACAGATGACTTCTGTCCAAGACTGAGTAGATCTGCTTCACCTCAGTATTGCCCTCTCCAGAACTTGACAGCTGCTGAGGTCTTCAGTCCATCTGGCAAGTTATACAGGACTTATTAGCCATTACCTGAGTACTCCTCCTCCTAACTGGCTACAATTCAGCTACACCAGAGACACAGGAATAAAGATTAAGGTCCATTTAAATTTAGATAAATGTAAATTTATCAGTTGACATTGGATGGTTTCCATTGCAAACTAGAGCAGATGTTCTGGGACTGCCTCTGTAAATTGGTCCAAAGACTGGAGGATTGGGTCCAGGTAATGGATGACCATAAGTTTCTTAGCTGAATTAATCACTTGCATACACTTACATGTTTCCTGTGTTTAAGTAAATTTATGTTGAGAGATGTTGGCAGTGCTCTGTGGAAGGGAAAGCATGGTAAGTGCAGTGTTTAATTTTATTTGGCTACCTACTGTTTGTGTAGTGACAAGCTGGCTCTGAGGGTGAAATAACAGTGAGTATGGAGAAGGCATCTGGTGGTTGTATCTACTACTGCTTCTTCCAACCTCTAGCAACTGGATCAAACACTTGAGGTGCTGTATAGATGGCATAGGCATACTCTGTGAAACCAATATGTGACTGGTTTTGTTGGAAGCATTTTAAAATTGGGCTGGATGGCTAGGAGGCATTCATAATCATTCATCATCTGAAGCTTTTCTGTTATGAACATGTTCATTTGCCTTGTAAAAATGCTTTCAGTAATTCTTGCCACTAGCTGGTGCTAGGATACAGGTTACTGAGTGTGCTGTCAGTGCATCTGCATTATCAGCCTGCAAGCCTGCAGTGAGGAGTCTTTTATTTTAGTGTTCTGCTTGTGGATTTCTTTATACATTGTTTCTTGGCAGGTGTGTCAAATCTTAAGTCATTTTTGTGGTTCTTGCTCAGTTTTCTGCAGGAAATGTGACAAGGATGCTTTACCTTCTCAGGAACTTTTGTTACTTTCCACTCAGTCAATCAAGCATGCTTACTGTGGAAGGAAGCTAATTATTAATCATGACAAAATGAGCTAGAGAAGTCCATCAGGAAAACTCTTTTCAAGGAATAACTTCATCATGATCAGTTAAATATTTCTTGAGTTCAGCACTTACAGGTTTAAATGAACAGATGGCAGTTTGCCTCCCTGTGAGTTGTGGTTAATGGCAATGTAATAACCTCAATCTCATTAATATTTTGTCTCTTACAAAGAGAAACATCTCAGTGCCAGTAGCAGTGCAGCTTTGGATCAGAGGTAACTTTATGCAGCAACTTACACTATGTAAATTCTTTCACTACTTGGCTGCCTGTTAAATATGCAAACTATTTTATTATAGAAGTTACCTTTAAAGGCTGGGGTTTGGGTCAAAATCTTTTGTATTGCCAATTTCTAAAGCTATGTCTAAGCAGAGAGGTGATTTTTGTTCTTAATTCTTTATACAAAGAGTTTGTATGGATGTAGGCAGGAAAACACTGACAGTTCTGCTGCAAATATCCCTTATTTCTCAGCAAATGGCATCAGTGCTCAGGAGAGGACATTCCTTCCAGAAAGAAGCTAGCCTGTGTTTTAAGCTAATGCTCAGTTATCACTGCTTGCTTAACTCCTGTGGTTTTTAACAAAATGCTAGATAGGAAATGAGGAAGAGCTGACATTCCCATCTCTTTTCCCTTGAGGACACCTGCTGAACCTGCTAATTCCTTCCCTGTTTCCTGCATAGGATGAATCAAATGTCATGAGGCAAAATATCCCCAGGACTCTACAGGAGTGTGTTATTTGAGGATAACAAGGTTGATAAAAGCAGGAAATGGAGTTGCTTCCCAGCTCCAATGAGACATACAGTACTCATTTCCTAAGATAAACATCAGGACACTTAAAATTACCATGTTAGAAAACAGTCTTTCCAGAGGGAAGGAGGAAGTGTTTTAATAAGGATTTAGGTTCATCCACTTCTAGTCACTGATTGAACTCAGTTGCTGGTGAGTATTGTCTGGAAGCTGTTACCAAATGGCAGTCTTAGTGGAGGAGAAGTTAGTTAAAGGGCTTACCCATGAAAAACTCCTTTCTCTTTGGATTTTGCTAAGGTAGATTTAGCAATGAGGAGGAGAGAGGTGCAAAACTAGTGGCTGTGAACTCAATCTTTGACTAAAGCAGTATTTAATTTGTGGGCAAGTGCATCCTGGGGCTGCACACTTAAATACTGCAAGAGCAGCCTAGGATGATTTGGGTGGCTCCTTCCCCTTGCATTTTTGCTGTGAGACCCCAGAGAACACTTTGGAGCTATGATTCCATTCTAACCTGAAGTGTAGACCAGGAAAAGAACAGACTGATGCTCTGGAGTCCCTGTATGCCTGACCCTGGACAAATGTGGATTTAGAGGCCAAATTCTAATCTGTAGGAACAAAACATTTAAAGTTTTCCCTTGATGCAAGTTTCTCTGACTGCTGATGTGGTTTAACATCTGAAATACCCCCATGGGGGGGAAGTCCATTGTTTCATTTTAACTCAGTCTGACAATGTAAATAAGAATGACATTTTACTGAAGACATTGGTTTTCAGTTCTCCACTGTTTTTTTGTGGATGGCACTTCTGGTTTTGGGTTTGAACTCTCAGAATCACTCATCCTTGCCAGCTGTTTTCTGGAAACAGAACACAACCTTGAAAATGCCTGGAATGTGGAGCAGTCCTTGCCTGTGAAGACACTTGCTAATTTAGCATTTACCAGAGTCTGAAAATCAGACTTCTGCAGCCTGCAAGAGCCTAACAAGCTACATGATTGAATGGAGATCTTTGTGTTGCAGTCCAACTGTTTGTTGCAGAGCAGGGGGAGCTGTGGGTTTGGTCTGCTGCCTAAATCCACAAGGCCTGGACAAAGACACATGGCCAGTGTGGGGCTGGGTTTATTTATACATAAATGCCTGCGTGCTGCAGCTGTGAAAAATACACAGAGCACTAATTCAAACCTCTCATTATGGCATCTAGTGTCAGGTTACAGAGCCACTAGTACCTTCTGGGGCTGGCAGGAGCTGTCTAACAAAACCAGATGCTGAGAACTGGCAGGCTGGTTAATGCTCCAGGTTAAAGCTGTCTGGAAAAGGATGGGTATGGTTACTCATCTAGTTAAGTAGGTGACTATAAATAGCCATCATGTCTTCAGGTGTAGGCCAGTTGTGACTTAAGCTTTAAATTGAAGTGGTTCAGTAGTATCTATGTTGCAAAACTTCAGGTGGTGGAGAAGCAGTTGGGTTTAGATGAAATAGTTTTGGGTCAAAACCAATCAGAGCATCCTTCAGACCTGAGGGCTCTTGGGAGATTCAGTAAGTTGCTTTTTTTCCCCTATGTCCTTTGTTGAGAATCATGTTACCATAAAGCACAATGGAACATCACTTCATTTGAACAAATATGAAGCTGTGACAGGACTAATGGTTAAAGATTCCTGGCTTGGTGGCTGTTTCCTTACCTGGGGTAATCACTTAATCTGTGTGTCATGCTTTCCTGAACTGGAGATGGTGCTTCCCATCCTCAGGAGAATGACACAGCAGTGCTTTTCAGTTTGAGAACTTTCTGTGAAGTTTGACTGTGCAGCTTATACTTACTTTTTAATGACATGTGGTGAAGATACTTGCAATAGCATCCTGCAGATGCTCTGAAATAGTGATTGCACCTCAAAGCAATGGCTGCATGTTTTAGTTGGTGTTCAGTTGTAAATGAGCACAATACATTTATAGGAGTAACTTGAGATTTCTGCCATTCTTCTGATTCATACTTGATTATTGCTAGCTTTATTGAATTTCTTCTTCTGTTTTCTGTTCCAGCAATGACAACATGCTCTGGAAGAACTCCTCTAAGGATTGCTGTGCTGATGCCTAGAACTATTATAAATATTGTTGTATCAAGTCATTGCTTTCATAGTATACTACTACTGTATGTCTTCCTCACAGGCACAAATACAAGGGGACAACTATGTTTATGATATTTTTTAGTGACATCTGGTATTCTGACAGGAAGCCTGGTGCCTGCTTGTCTGTTAGGGAGAGCCACATTCATGACTCACAGCCAAGCTGCAAAAGGGAACGTTACTGTTACTAACTAGAAAGGAATGAATGTGATCAGGAGTAAAGACTTTATGTTAAAAGCAAGTGTTGATATATTGAATGCTGTTCCCTGTGAATAAAAAGCAAACCTGGCCAGCTGGTGAAAGTATGGAGCTGTTGTTTCCTGATGTGTTCTCATTCATAGGAAGTCTCCTGACCTTGGGCCTTGATTCTGCAAGCATGTATAGTGATCATTCATTTCAGCTTACAGAAGTATTTGCCCTGGGACAATATGCTGTTTGACTTCTTGTGAAACAGAAAAGATCCCATCTTCCACAGAAATGCTCCCAGAAAACATGTAGCTTGTGTTCAAGCTACCTCTGAAGTCCTGAACCAGTAATGGGAAGCTGGGTAATACAGGTCAAGGAAAGCACAGTCCCAGAACACTGGGATACAGACATCTGCATGGATTTGGGCTACTTGTAGAATGCTTGTACCATGAAGTTACAAAAATTCTTCAGTAACATATGAATACATAACAAATATGACAGCTTTTTACAAAGAAGCCATTGTTTATTGGCTTCTGCTGGAAGCTGAATGGAATGTTTTACACCTGAGACTTCTAGGTGGCATGAATCATGAGAATATTAAATGTATTGGTGTAGAAGCAGTTGTTTCTTCATGCTGACAGAATAAAGGAGACCTGATTCTGCTGAGCCCTTGCTTTCTTTAGCCTTGTACTGATTATCCTGTACTCCAGCCAGATCATCAAGAGGAAGTTACTGTCTTCACACTCTTGCAGGTTCAGCTTTAGTACAGCACAGTATTTAATACTGAGCCTCCAGTGCTAGAAGCCTCCCAAAAAATGTTTCTGTGGAACATGGGCTGTTTGGTTAGGCACTGATTTCACCTGAGATTATTAAAACCCTTTAGATGAGAGCAGAACATGAAGGCATATGATTACAACCAGAAAACTCACTGGAGATTCTGAAAGTAGAAGCAAAGCATGCTTTACTTCAGCAGAATGCAGGCTGCTGTTCAACTGGTGTTCTGTGTGGGATCCAGGGGAATCCAGATCTTCCCCAAAAGGTTGTCTGCTCTAACACTATGCATTTTTCAGCTGGGATCTGGCTGTGTCTGGCTTAACCAATATTCAGAACAGGCATAAGAATGGTTTTCTCCTTTTGTGGTTTTAGCAAGTTAGCAGCAACTGAGCTGGTGCAGAAGAAACTGATGACATCTGTGCTGTTCCCTGCAGTGGTTGAATAATTCATCATTCCATATGGCATGTGTTTGGTCAGACAGCAAGTGCATCTTACATGGTAGCTTCTAGTACAGCCAAGAAATCATAAACCTAAAGTACCAGAAAGGACTGGGTTGCCATGTTGCCACAAGAAGAAAAAGCTGTAATCTTGAGAAGCTTTCAGATGAGTTTCCATGCATTTAGCTAATTCATGTCACATAAGGAAATGGAATAGTTGTGTGAAATTTGGCCATAATTCTCTTTCAAGAAACAGTGGAATGTAGGGACACCTGGAAACAAAAGACTTGAAGCACTCTGTTCCCCTTTAAGTACTGTAACCTGAAGGTACAGGGGCAAAGGGTGCTGGTGGGAGAAGTTAAACTTTCTAGCCAAGGCAAATGTCTTCAACTGAACTGAATCACAGGTATTGGGAAGTGTCTTGAGGTATGTGAATTATTTCAGGGATGGGAACACATGTGCTCATCTGTAAGAGACTGCAGACTTGCCTACTTGAAAGAGAACTGATTTAATATACCAGAATGATCAGAAATAGTTTTAGCCTAATGGTATGACTTTGTTACCTCAGTAATGCTGCAGGATGCAGAGAGCAGAGGCAAATCTTTGCTGACAGCAAGGTGCAAACCAGAACCTTGTATCCAAATGTGCTTTAATTTTGAGATTGACTTAGTCTGAATTTAGACTTCAGAAAACTAGTTTCTGGAACAAAAAAAGCTCCTGTATCTAGAGATCACAGCTTTTGGATCTTGTCTGCACAAGAGCAGTCTGAAGTCTACTGCTGACTGGTCATAGAGTGAGTGCCCCATTACAGGAGCTTAAGGAGTGCACTGACAATAATGAGTTTCTCCTATGTTTTGTTTTGATGATAGTTTAATTTATTAATGTGAAGTAAGTTGGTTGTAGACACTGTACTGAGAAGGAGAAAAATAATTTAGGAAAATTGAAGAAAGTTTTAAACACTTTATGAGGTTTTTAAGAAAATAAAGAACAATTATTCTAAAATAAGACAATTTATAGTCTAGTTTTTATTTCCAAAGCTTGGATTTTTCAATAGTTCATGGCACATGAAAGAAACAAAAGCAAAAGTAGATAAATTGCCATGTCCAGAAATTGACCATATGTATTGTCATGATTTTTACACCAAACACTTGAGTGCCTTCAAGTTTAGAGAACATGATGCATTGCAGCCACTTGACATACAAAGCCTCTCCTCTGAACTCTGTGCATTCAGGTACTGCAGCACTAACTGCACCCTAGAAGAGCTGTAGGCTCCAGGGATGGAGTCTATTAATACCTCATTAACAGAGTCTGATCTAGCAGTGCCCATGTTCTCCAACAAGCCAACTATGCAGGTAGAAAATGAGGCAGTTCTAAAGTAAAAAATTGTATCCACTAGTTCCAAAGCTCCTACATGTTGGCTCTAAAGCATGCTGAGTAGCTGGGTAAAGTGACCCATCAAAACTGGGTATTTTCCAAGCATCCTTTAATTCAGGATGTGTATTTCAATCCCTGCACGTCTCTGCAGAGGGGACAGACAAAATTCCTGGTGCAACAGTCAGATGAGCAAGCTTGCAGCTGGTAGGTCAGGTCCAGCTGGGCCTACCAGATTTTGCCACATAATATAAATATCAAAATCAGAAAATCTGTATCAATAGTGGAAAGACTTCAGCTTCCAGTATCTTGTGTTTTCCAAGTTTGTAAATAAATGGTTCTCTTTGAAGCTAATTCCTCCTTTTGATACATTGTTTGGTACATAAACATGCCACAAGCACTTAACCAGCCAAAAACCACTTAAATTCTGGATATGTTTTGTAAAGAAATGCATAAAATGTAATGTGAAATAATCTCTGATAGCATTTAAAAGTCAAGCAAGCATATTACCTGCAAATCACATTTCAGATGTGACTCTCACTGCTGCTGGGCTTTTTCATACTGCATAATCTTATTCTTCTAGTAAATGCTTGGTTAGTAAAAATACAATGAAATGTTCCATACTCTGTAGTCTGGGGCAGGGGAATGGATTCCTTAGAGCTGAGATCCCCATAGATCTGGAGTTCTTTGACCATATTTTCCATGGATCATCTTCTCACTAATACAGGAATAGTCTTTAGTTCTTATCAAATAAGAAGCACTTGTATTTTCTGGTGTAGTATGGCTTGGTTGCTTGTTTCAGCTATTTTCATGGCCTGTGAAACAAAACCCATGTTTTATTGTTGTTCATAGTTACCCAAATGTGTTAGTTACATGATCTCTTTTCCTCCCCCTTTGTCTTCCCAGTCACTGCTTTATTTCTCTTCCCACTTTCTCCTCATGCTGGCTGAATGGTATTTGTTAAATATACTGTGACTTTGGAGGTTAACTTAGATTTGGGTGGCACCAGTTAATCTTGTTGGTACCAAACCTGTTTCCTCCAGTATCCAGAGCAATCAGATACAGATCACTTGTCAGCTTTCATGTCATCCAGCACTTCCAGAAGGTGGGCCTGTAATACTTCACAGTGGATTTTACTTCTGTGCAGTAGAGTAACCCAAAACTCCTGCACCTGACCCATATTGTACCAGCATGCAGGCAGTGTCTGGCAAGCTTTTCTAAAGCCCATGAGGGGGTTTAGATCACCCCCATCACACTGGCAGCTGTTGCTGAATCAGCAGGCACTGTCTAACATGAGAATAGGTTATTTTGTCAAAGTGAAGCATTAGAAACTTGTAAAGAGGTTCCTGTGACTTTGCTCAGAGGATGGTTCTTGTCTGGAAGCCTGGTGAGCAATTTACTTACGAGTACCTGCCTGACATCTTCCTTACAACAGCAATTATTATTCCTGCCAGGATTCCCACTGCAATGATGATTCCAATAATGATTCCAACCAGTGCAATTGTTTCCAGGCCACCTGAAAAGGGAAATCAGCAATGTTAGCATGATTTTCATGGAGACCATTGAGAAGAGGTTACTGACAGAGCTGTCACTGTTCTGCAGCATCCCACTCCTTGGGGAAAACCTCCTGATCTTGTGAATTCTGAAGCAGATTTCATATGTTTAGGCTTATTTCTAGCCTGTGACTATGCCTTTGGGCTGGAGGGTTCTGTATAGATGTGGCTATAGAAACAATTAGGTGAACCAAAGGAGGCAGATCAGGGGGCAGGTTGTGGCTTCTCTCAGAACTTGTGTTTAAGGAGCATGGGCATAGTCAGTGGCTTCTGGAAGGGTACTGCCTGCCAGATAAGTTCTCCCATGTCTCTATAAACAATTCTTCTGTTCAATACCTTTTTCAGTTTTCTCTGGTTCCCCACTCAGTCCACCTGGAAAGCCAGAAGGAGAATGATTACTTACTCTGCTTTGGACAGTTTGGCATATCAATTTATACTGCTATATCCAAAGAAGCTCTTCCTGACTATCACAACAGTTTGAGGGCTGTGCAATAGGTTATTCTTTTGATAGGAAGTAAATGAAAAGCCTGAGAATGAGTGCAAGTAACAAATTAAAATCCAAGGGACTGATTGTGATCCAATACATACTAGTGAAACTTAAAAGGGATCACATTAATCTGAATTATTTTTACCAAGTATTTCCTTATTTATAACTAAGACAGAAATTGTGAGACTGATCTATGCTGCTAACATTTTGCTTTGCTCTCTGTGTTTGCTTCACCATTCTTTGTCCATTTATAAAGGCTTTTTGTCAATTTTAAAGTTCTTCAAGCTCCTTTCTGGAGAGTTGTTTGATTTTGCTACTGACCATCTGAGAAAGGGAAGACTTCAGAGACTTATTGCCTGCTGTGGAGTAGCACTAGCAGTGCAGTGATGACCAGAATGGGAGTAACTTTAGCAATCTCACTTTTCCCTCTCAAAAATCAGCAGTGCAACCTTTTGGGAACAGCTTAAACTTGGTCTTTGAATTTTCCAGATACTATTCAGTAGATAGCAGTAGAACTTGGATAGAATAAAATAGAAATGGAAGATTTTTTTTTACCATCAACATTTTCTGTGTTAGCTTCATAAGCAGTAGAATTACCACTGTCTTCAGCTGGGGCAAATGCACTTTCTGTGGTCATCAGGTGTCCAAACTGCAAGAGATTTGTTACATTGTGTAGTCTTGTGGGCAACTACAAGAATTGGGGGGGAAAAGAAGGAAAAGAAAACCTCAGTATATTCTGTTTGTCTATAAAAGAAATACTTAAATCCCTTGGGCTGCCAGGTGCCCTCTGGATGCTCTTTGAGCTATCACCTGGCATCTTTGACTTGTGTACCCCCAACACAAGCTGATTTCTCTTCCTAGCTAGAGGCTTTCTAGATCAGGTGGCCTCCCAGCAGGACTACAGAAGAGGTAGGAAAGAACTACAAAATATTGCACACCTGCCTTTTTGTTGCTTTTTTTGACACTAGTTTGTCAGTTTGGTTTCACTGAAGCTACTGAAGAGATCCTGAATTAGAAGAGGTAAATAACAGTGAATAAGCAGCACTGAACAATGGCCAAAAACATCCTCAAATTTGTCACCTTTGATCTGAGTGCTTGCAAACCAAATTTCTTGTTAGAACTTAAGGTTATTTTTTAGCATTTGTAATGATTATTCAAAATCTAAGCCTCAAGACAATACCAGGAGTATGAAATCAGGGGAACTTAAAGGAACCTTTATTTCCAATGATACTCACCAGGGTTGGGGAGAAGTCTTCAATTTCTGTGTAATTTCTGTCTCTGAAATCAATTGTTGCACTTTCTTCTCCTTCTAGAACTGAGCTTGCTGAATGGAAGTTTAGAAAATGAGTTAGAATGTGAATGGGCAGTCAGTCACTTGCTCTGGCTACTCTCATCTGCAACTGTTGTTTAAGATGAGATCCAGGTAGTGTTCCATCCCCTTGCCCCTGCACACTTGGGTTGACAAAACTCTTTGGATTCACTCTGAATTCTGCTGTGTTCTTGTACAACTTTGAATGTTCACTTTGAGTCAGGATCACTTGGAATCAGCTGGCCATATATCACTTGGAAATTCCTTTTCTTTAATTGTGAGTTCCATTTAACTTTTTAACTGCCCCTTTGAAACTAAAACTATTTCCAATGAAAAAGCCAATATTTAGTTTTGCAATGACTACAAAACACACCAGCACTTTGAAGGAAGTTTTTCATACAGATGATGAATGATTTGACATTGGGGGGAAAAAAAAATCTCTGGTTTTGCTTGAAACTCTCCTCAGAATTCTACTGGAAACTTGCAAATATTTTTCCTTGCTCCCAAAACTCATTTTTGAACCAAACTAAAAATTTTTCATCTATCTTTAGCAATGTAAGACTGAGAGCTTTGTCCTATTGCCAAGAGACTAAACACTGATCTAAACTTAGATTTCTAATTCCATGTTTACTCAGGTAAATAGGATTTTGTATTTTTATAGCTTTATAAGGCTGACTACAGATACACTTTCTATTTAAGAGCCAAAAGGGTGTGCAAGTAGCACTTTAGGCACTAACAGATGAAGAAAGTATATTCATGTTATGCCAACACAAGGCCTAATATAGTGGCTAATTAAACCAGCCAGTCTCCCAAAAATCACCCTAGAATCCATGGAGAGGTTAGAACAGGCCAGAGCAAATCATATTTTGAAGTTAAGTGGTAAAAATAATGTGTTGGTCACTTCTGATTGAGATACTTCAGGTGAGCAGCCTTAAATTCTCTTAAGACAGCATAAAGGGAGCTTGACTTTTGGGTCTGTTGATTTAGCCACCTTCTAAATATCAGGGTATTTTAAGACATGGCACTACTTTATAATACTTGGGTTTGCTTATAAAGTAATGTCTTTAAAGTACAATATTGGGAGTGTGCTATGCAAATGCTAAGTGTAAAGAAAGAAACAGCAAGAGAGCTCAACAGCATGAATGGTGTATGGATCAGTTTACCTTCTAGCCCCAGAGAGAAGTGAGAAAACATCCTTTATTCACTACCTGCAAAGGCAGCACAGATGGACAACACCAATTACCAGAGGGAAAACCCCAAGTAGAAAGTGAAATAAGTTTTGTATGTTAACAACAAGCAGCTCATTGAGAGAAGCTGCTTACAGTCTTGGCACAGCAATAGCCTTCAGCCCTGAAGAATTACCTGACAGTGAAGGCAGGAAACAGTATCCCAGAACAAAGGTGTAGAGAATGAGTGAATGTCACAAAGAAACATGAAATCATTATTCTGTCTGATAAAGTTATTGCAGATTCTTGGCAGTGAGTGACACACAGAAAGATCTATTTCAGTGCAATGCCCTCTGTGTACAGTAATTGACAAAAGGAGGTGGCCCAGATTAATCCTGCCTAATTTTAGGTTCTTAATAGAGGTGCCTAAATAAGATGTCTGCTTGCCCTTATCTTGTTTTATAGTCTGTAGGGAAAGATAAATACTTCTAGAAGGTAATTCAGCTCTCTTGAGACTTGGGTCATCCTTGGTAGTGCTGCCTTTCCTTAGCTGGAAAGGGAAACCAGAATAATGTGGCCCTTCTATTAACTTCCTAAAGCTCACAGATTAAATTGCTTTCTATCTGTGTGTCTTGTCCCAGCCCTATCCAATCTGCATCATGCTGTGTTCAAACTCAGGTCCTGTATTTGCTGGAGAATAGTCCCTGGACTGTGTTTGCAGGTTTGTTTCTCTGGCCAGACACTGGAGGTGGTAGAGATGGTTGTTAAGCAAACACTGCTGAACCATTAGCAAAGGAAAGACTGGGAGGTCAGTTCTTATCAATGTACTGCCATTTTTAGGAAGGAGTATTTGGTACTAGACAATTTTGTCAGAGAAAGGCATAATAAAGTAAAAAATACTTAAATGAAATTGAAGGAAACTATTGGACTTAACTTCTTTCTCTGTAGCAGCACAAGGCACATACACCACTGAGGCGTAGGAGAGTGTAGATGGGCTGTAAGGGGGTGTGTGCTTCAGCCAGTTGTTGGTTTCATCTGCTCTGGGCCAAATCTAGCAAGAGCCATAGGTTTTAGTAGTGCTTCTGCATATGTTCTTAATGATATCTTGGAGAAGGCTGTAAATAAAAACATTGCTTCACAGTGCTATGATTGTCTCCTGCTAGCACAGTGTCCTCTTCTCTTTGCAGCTATAGATTGAATTAATCACTGCATCTTTCTGCCAGAGTTCCAACTGGGTGTGTTTCAGTTCAAAGACCCCAGCTGCTATCAGGCTGCAGCTTCTCACACCAGGAGAAGGTCTGATGTCTTTACAAGTTTAATTCTGCTTTGAAAACATCCCGTGGTTAAGCATCCCATGACCCACTTAGGGGAAGATGAGCTCACTCCTCACTGTTATGCATGGAATGACAGTTTACTAGGAAAACCTCTTCGGGTTGCTTTCAAAGCACAGTGCTTGTGTCAGAAAGGAGGGCAAGTTGTAAAACTGTTGGTCATTAGCATTTCTTTTGGGTATCTCCAAAACCAACAAGCATACTTTTGAAGATGAGAGATATTGTAGGATCTTGTTTCTTTCCCAGCAGTCTGAATAAAGCCAGTGGGCAAAGGCAGTTGGAAACCTGTACTTTAGCTTAGTCCTTGAAATGGGAAGCCCTCAAAAATAGAATGAGTTTCCTTCTCTGCCATGAGACCAGTAGGTAAAAATGGCTAACCTTGAAGGATTCCCTCTAGCAAGAGCTGAAATAATCTTCACTGCTCATTGCCCCACTGCTCCTGTTTAAAAAGCAGCTTTGGTTATAGTAACAGCTAAACTTAACCAGCAGTTAACTGTCAGACAAAAGCTTTGATCTTAAAACTGAAGTTTCTTTTTCTGTATCTTATCAATGTCATGTTTTATGCTATTTAGCTGTGCTAGTCAGGTCCTTTGTGGAATGCTTCTCTAGAAGAGCCAGGGAAAGGAGTCAGTGGGGTGGGTCACTGCAGGGGTTCACTCTTCTGTTTGAGATATTACTGAGCTAACTCTCTGGAGTTGACTGTTTTCAGCATCTGCTTCCTCAACAGTTGTAGATCAAGTGGTATCCTTTGAAGCACTACATATGTATGTGTGTGTTAGCCATGCTGGTTTGGCCATGTTTTACTCAGCATTCATGTCCTGATGCAGGAGTTCCCTTCCTGAGGAAGCATTCTTCACTTGCAGGCCTGAATTTGATTGTGAGCAAGTGAGTCTTACAGTCAGTATCTTGTGATTGGAATCAGTTCAGTTGTAGCTCAGTGGAAACTTTTATTTGTGGTGGTGGAAGCTTAACAAAAATGTGGTTTGATAAGGTATCTGCTGGTTGAATACATAATGTCTGAGCTCTGGAGTTTTGTCTGCTAACTTGGTTTCATCCTCAATTTAAATGTGTTCCACAGTCAGGTCCAAAACCTACCTCATAAGATTAATTTTTCTGAAAGCAGCTTTCCATAATTTTTCCATAATTGCCTGAGCATTTTTGGGTGTTTGAGAAAAGCATTTCAATGTTGTTTTGTGAAATGATTCAACACTGCCAAATCCAGACTCTGAAACCTTTTGGACTTTGAGAACTTGAGGTTTTGAAGAATATACTGTAGTGGATTCTGGGCTTTGCCTTCTGTATTTTGAGCCTTTGCACAGTTAAAATTTTCAGACTGCAGCAAAATTCATGATATCTGCAGTACCCTGAGAACTTTGTCTCCTTACCCTGTTTGGGGCCACAGCAGTGGCATTTTCTGTTCTTTCTGGAAGTTGGAATAATACCATACTAAATGCCCTGGCATAGAATAAGTGTCTAGACTTCATTGTTCAGGAGAAAATAGGTACTGTCTAAATCCTGAAGTGCCTACTGCAGTTCCTTTCTACAGAGACTAGCAGCTTTGCTTTATGCAATGAAGGAAGTTGGATGACAAAATACCCTGAGCTTTGGCAAGTGTGTGCCAGCTGAAAAATGGCCATGATGCAGAAGGAAGGATGTTAGCTCAGCCTTATTTAGAGTATGACTGCCTCTGTTCAGGTATTCCATGTAGCTCGTGATGAGTGTTTTGCTGAATTGTCAGAAACATTCCCTTTGCTCACCACACCCTATGCAGATGGTTTCTATTCTGTGGCTGCCTCAGCCAGAGAACAAAGCCAGAGCTTCAATCTACAGTGCCAAGTGGCAGAGAACCACTTGGCTGCTTCTGAAGTAAATCATGTGTCTTCTGCATGGTACAATATTCTACATATAGGATACCCACAGGAAAGCAAAATGAAATCTAATTGAACTGGGCAGATAAAGAGGAACAATAACTGCTCTTCAAGGGCTTGCTAGATGTGCATGAGCCACAGCCAAAGTTATGAAACAAACCCACAAGAGGAAAAGGTGGTAACTTACTAAGCTTTCTCTTATGCATGATAGAATTGGCCACAGGGCTATGGGCATTAAGGAAGAGACTTTTAATCTTCATTACAGGATGCTCCTTTAAAATACTCCTTGCAGAACTACAGATGAGTACTCTAAGGTTTATGCTTTTAATAATGTTGCTATGTCAAATCTCTGATCCCTTGTCTCATAAGTGCAGTGACCTCTGAGTTGCTACTTCATTGACTATGGAATAAAACAACTTTCTCACTGATATTTGCTGCCCCATGGCCCTGTAGCAACTGTTGGTAGTCTTCCTAGCAATTTTGTTGCTTTTTTCTGAGCATTAAGGGTTTGATTTGGGTAGCAAGATTGGAGCTGTGATCAAGATCTAAGCCTCTTGCATCATTCTGTAAGTGGAACCTAAGTCTGCAGCAGTAGGGTACTCTGTCCCTCCTTGACTGACAAGGGATGAGCACTGGAGCTAAGACAAGGAGAAAAGTACAAACTTTATTGGCTGTGCAGCAGAAAGCAGACAATGTCTACAAGCATTAGGATATGTAAATGCTGATGAAAGGAATTAAAAATGCCTTCTAACACAGTAATGAACTAGTCTCTTCCCTGAATCCCTTCCCACAACTCTGAGGCTGTAGCTATATGCCCTTCCACAGCTGCCTTGATGAAGGTTCCTAACCCCTTGGACCTGCCAGCAGAATTGTTTGCATGATCATTTCTTATCTCATTTGTTTGAAATATGCATTAAACACTAACTGGAGACTGATTAGGCTTTCATTTTGTTCACACCATGACTTTTGGCTAGCTGCTTGATACTGCCACACAGCAAGCAAGATCTATTCAAATATGTTTAGTCTGACTTTCATACTAATATATTAGCTAGTATTTGGATGGGTTTCATAGTCATACAACCCATGAATATGCATTTGGAATTAAGTGTGTCCCCTTTACAGATTTAGCAGCATCTCTCATGTTATTCAAGCCCTCCTAAGAGTATATATGTCCACCTGAAATGGTGTACACAGCTGAGTTGTGCCCTCACAAAGGATGGTTCTGATGTAATTTATGCTGGGTGTTGTAGTTTGTAATCAACACGTATAAAGATGGAAAAACATGAGGAAGTCATAAAGCAACATGAGCATGTGCTCAGCATCAGTTTCTCTTTCCTTTGAAAGCCTTTGGTCAAGCTTCTGAGACACTGAGTTGGAAACCAACAGTAAATTTGTCTCTTGCTGTTCTCCTTTGTTTCTCTTCAGAACATCTCAGTACACCTATGCTCCCAATTCTACATCTTCTGAAATGTTGGGTAGGAAGCTGAGCACCACACAACTGAGCTTGCTGCAGCATGAATCCAAAGTGAGGTGTGGTCTGTGCAGCCATTGATCAGAGGAGGCCCTTTTAGAGGCTGCTTGTCTGCAGCATGGATCTGGGATGCAGTGAATAGTAGGACTTGGCAGCATTTGGGTTCCATCCTGTAGTCCCTGACCACATCCAGACAAAAAGCAAACAAACCAACAAAACAAACGTGCAACTGAGACAGAGCATATGTTAGAGCTGGGCAAACAGCAATCATTTCTGTGGTACACATCTATGTATGGTTTGCCTCAAATGACACCAGGAGGAAACACTGCAAGCTTCTGTCAGAGCCCAGCAGCCTGCATGCTGTGGGCTATCCTTCCTTTACTGGTATTTTATCATCTGTTAAAAAGCTCTAGGTTCTTGGCTGCTTCTTTTTGCAGATGATTTACAAGTACTGGATCTGGGGTAAATGCATGGCTTCAGTGGGAACTGCTGGATTATAGGAGTTGAGAATCTGGCCCCTCTGATGCCAGTTTTTGCTGTGCAGCCTGAGTTAATGAAAGGGCCACTTTGGAGTTTTTGAATATGACTATTTGCTTGTAAAGTTACAGATTCAAACCCTAACTTTTGAGGTACAGATGGGCAAGCCCCTGCTTTCCCAAGGAAGATGAGAAAGAAAACTTGATCTGTCTTCTGCTGATCTGTTACCAAGACACTGCAAAATACAGACTCACTGTTTTGCAGACCCAGAAACTGAGATCCAGAAAAAGATTTCTCTGTTGTGATAAGTAAGATTTGGGTGTTGGACATGGGGAGCTAGATTCATGGCATGCTAGTGTAGTTTTTAAGAGGCATCTATGGGGACATGTGGAAGTCCACTCATCATTTATGATACAGCCAGATGCAGGGTGAAAGGCTTTGTCATCCTGATTCAGTAGAAAACTGCCTCCCTTATGAGTCACATGTGACTGTTCATTTTGGTTCTTCATTTTATTTTCTACCAGCAGCTAAAGAACTGGATTTTCAGAAGGGTTTAGGGTAGACTGACTTTACTGTGGAGTTTTGCCACAGCAGTGGCAGAGTTTGGGTGAATCAAGGTACTTCTGAAAAAATCCTTTCCTCTGATTTTGTGAACTCTGGTTTTATTTAGACAAAACCAACATGGGAAACTCCTTGGTCCTTCATTGACTGTAAACTTCAGTTTCCTTTCTTCCCATATAAACACTTTTCATCTGAATTGTCCTGTCCATGTGCTTACTTTCAGTCCAAAACAAATGTCAAGTAACATGACCTAACATAAACCTATTTAATGTTGAGACTTGCATCAGGAAATAGAATCTAGTGCATGCCTGTAGGTAAGCTCAGGCCTGTGGACACTTGATCCAGCTCAAGTGACATGTGGTAGCTTGTTAAAGAATCACCTTCAGTTTTGTTCATGTTATGTGGCAACCAATCGAGTCACCTCCTTCTCTGCAGTGATTCTTGCACCATGGGGAAGGTTTCAAATTAGGAAATGTAAATGCCTCTGTAAAGTATTCATTTAAATGCTTCTGCTTGTAATGGTTTAATGCTGTGCCCAGGAAACAATGAGGCTAACTTCTCTTTTACATCAGTATAGTATTTCATAATGCAGCTTTGTCTTGCTCTGTGACCCAATAAAAGGTGCTGTTACCTTTCCTTTTGGAAACCACATTGCTGACTTTGGGACCAAATATTCCTGTTATGAGAAGCACAAAGCCAGGAAATTTTAACAGAAATCTTCATTTCTCATTCACTGATATTAGATGTGATTTGCACATGCTCTATGAACAAAAAAAGGTTAAGCATTTCTGACTTCTGTAGGATTCAGTCTTTAGTGAAATGCTGATCATAGGTTGGCTGATGATCCTGTTACTGGGTCAGTGGCAACTGCTATTTTTCAGTCCTGTTTCTGATTCAGTTCTCCTGAAATGGTTTCTGTGCCTCTGACTTTTTCTGTAATGTTACAGCAGATACTGAGGAAACTACTCAAATTGTGGATCTCTACCACAAGGGGGAAAATGCTATGATTAACACTAGGGTCAAGAGCTGAATTCAGTTTGTCAATTAAAGGAGGAATTAGGAACCAATAATAGTCATCCTTTTGGAAATGGATTTCCTGAAGAAAACAAACCTGGTTCTCTTGATGAACTCTTAATCCATAAAATAGAATACCCAAGTCTAACAAAAAGGTAGCTGCAGATTTATTTATGGCCTGCTCAGGGCTTCAGATTTATTGGAATCCCATGAAGAGACTTTTTCCTCTGAAAATCTCAGGCCATATTGTCCACCCCAGAAGTTTAGTTATCTGAATATACCCACTCCACCTAGTACTACACAAGCCAACAAAAAACCTCTCCCATCTTCACTGTCAGTGCAGGCACAGACTGCCAAAGGCAATTGTCATTTTAAGTCTGTTCAAACTTGTAATTGCTGATGGTTATCAGTAAACAGCAGTGATACACATGCCAAAGAGTTGAGGCTTGCTTATTTTTATACCTGGAGTCTTTTCCTGGTGTTTCCTTTGGAAGTTACCCTAAATGACTAGCTCCATGTGAAGAAAAAGGTCACAAAGCCTAAACAAAGAAAGGTCTTAAACACTGTAAACTATGTTCTAGATCCAACTATCAAACTATACTGTAATAAAACAGGTAGAATTTTGGAAGCAGGGTAATATGTTAACATTTTTCTGTTTCAACCTGATCACTTCTGGACTCCTCTCAGTTGAGAGAAGATATGCTTAAATATTCCCCAAAAGCCTGAAGATATTTTTTTCCCCCTGTAATTCTGGTCTCCTAGAAACTGCTGAAGGTTGTTTTGCCTCATTTCTCATGGCTTTAAACTTTGGTACATTTAATCTTGATGCCTTTAAGGATAAGCTGGCTGGGTGAGCCTAGACAGCAATATTTGTGACTTGCCTCCTATCTGTTGATTTGAGATTTTTCAGTGAACTTCTGAAGCATTAACTCCAAACTGAGCCTCACATTCTGACACACAACACTAGGAATTCCCCTCAGAAATTTCAAGCCAACATCCACACTCTCTATATTGTTATAGCTCCAATATTTCCAGCAGAATGATATTGTCACCAGGCCAAAATCAAGTCCCAGGTTTCAGTTAGGGTCCCCAAATCCAAGTCAGGCAAGTAGATTGATGCTTTGGAAGACTAGAGGGCTGAGTTTCAGGTTGTTTTCCAGCACTAGGACTTGGAACATGTTCTATAGCACCAGTAACTGTATTTCACTGCCAGGGGCATCCTTTGTGCATACATCATACAGCAGGCACATTGCCTGATGACCAATTCATTAATCAGGAGTCAAATACTATGCAGAAAGGCTGGATTTGAATGTGGAGTGCTGTTCAGGGTCATTCTGATTTACTGTCATAAATCACATTCTTCTCCTTTAAGCCTAAAAAGACTTAAGCATCTGCTTTACCTAAAATTTGTGTTCTTTTTCTTAGCAAATGCAAAATAAAGTGTTGCTAAAGAAACTTTCTGAATAGTTACAGAACACTTTTCCCATCTGCCCTGGCTAAGAATTCTCCCTGTTTGTTTCCCTCACTTGGACATATTGCTTTGGAGCTAAGTTAGCCTTGCCAAAGCCCTGCAGAGGGCTCAAACTCTGAGCTGTTGGAATGCCTGGAAGTACAGAAGCTGATCTCTTGAATTGAAAGATTTACAAGTGACTTTCAGAAAGAGTTTCACCACCTAAACATCAATTCCAACTAAATTATTGCTTGCAGTCACAGAGAATCACAGACTANTTCTGTGTGATTCTGTGATATTCCAGTGAAACTGCAGATGTTTCCAAGGGCTGTTGGTGTAATGCCTTCCCTGACTGCCTGTAGCATTCTCCTTCCCTTGCAGACATGCACTCTTTTCTAGTGGAGCAGAACTCAGCCCATCTGAAAACCTTGGCTATCTTTCTTTCCTGATCACACCCCTAGTAGCTGCCCAAGAGTAGCTTAAGAATCCCAAAGAAAGTTTTCTAACCAGGACAGAGCAACTCTGTTGCCTCTGAGTAAACACACACACAGTTAAAGACAGGAAAGGACTGGAAATCATTTTAACCAAAGTTTCTTCTTACCTTCTTCAGCAAGTGCTATGAAAGTCACACTCCCTAGAACGAAGATGAAGAACTGAACTTTAATAAACATCTTTGAGCTGCTTAGAGAATAGTTTTCCAATCCTGAGGCCAGCTGGATTCAAGTTCTGGTTAACTTTTTCTAGAGACAGAGGAGAATTGAGATCACAAAAAGAAATCACTGCAAAAAAATACTTCAGGATTCCAAATATTCCTCTAACTGCTGTAGTCTACAGCAGGAAGGTTTTCCCAGATAACTGTACAGCTAAAGAAGGCTGAGTGGAGTCAGCATTATTTTCTTTAGCCAAGGGGTGGGAGCATGCCTAAGGTGGTCCTCAAAGAGCCAGGCCCGCCCTCTGCACTCTGTTTGGTCAGTCCTAAAGTTATGATCTCAGCCCAGGTTTAAAGTTACAGGAGCTGTTGTGGCTTTCAGAAGACTTTTATTTAGCAAAGGGGGAAAGGGTATCCAGGCAGTGAGGTGTTCAGAGTCCCCTCTCTTCTGCAAACTGTCTGTAAAAAATATTTAAGGACACCACCAAGGACGTTTTCCTGTTATTTCCAGCAGTGAACTGATGTTTTCTTCATTTCCAAGTGAGCTCCTGTGTTTATCTGAGCAAATGTGGTGGGGAGTGTGCATTTAGAGATACTGAAATAGTCTTGGGCCAGGTTCTTTAATTCTGCAGTAAATACTGTCTGACTTTCTCTGCGTGTCTGTCTCTTTCAGCTGGTGTCCTCGAGTGACATCCTGGCTGTACTCTTAACATTTCTCTCTGCCCAGAGGCTTGCTGGCCTCAGGGTGCTAACATCACCCTCCAGAGAGAGGACAACCACTAGCAGTCCAGCTGGACAATGCTCTGGACAGGACTGGTTGTGTCTGCACATCAGCATTACATGGTGTGTATTCCAGACTAGCTTGATGCTAACATCTGTAAGAGAGCCTTCTCACACATAATGGTTGTTAGACAAGTACTGGGCTTAAAGCAGGACTTGCAGAGCAGTGACCTGGTCTAATGATTGGCATCCCTGCCCATGGCAGGGGGGTTGGAACTAAATGATCTTTAAGGTCCCTTCCAACCTGAGCCATTCTATGCTATGATATGATATATGATATGATTTATATTAACCCTCTTCTGAATCTTGTTTTGGGCAAGTAATCTCCTGGTTTACATCTCTTTAGGAATGTGATGAGTTTTGATTGTTGCTCCCATCTAAACTAGCTGTATAGCAGTGTGCCACAGGGCTGAGGGGAGTGGAGGATGTGTGTGACCTCCTGCAGTGGCTGTACCTTGGAAGTCCTGCAGTGCTAGGGCTTCAGGCTCTGAGGAACATAGATTTGTTTCCTTTCTGCTGACAGTTGTGGAGGAGGTAACCTCTCCAGAAGTGGAGCAGACTTGTGGGAGAGGTTTTATCCTTTTTAAAAACAAAAGCCAACCAAACAAATCCCTGTGCCTAGGGTCAGTGAGTCAGAGCCGTCAGTAAGACCCCACAACACTTTGTGCTGTAAAAGAGCAAAGCAAGTCTGAAGTAAGCAGGGATACAGTGATGTAAAGAGGGCTGCAGGTGGGAAATGTGACACCTTCCCCAGGCCTTTACTCTGGAAAGTGATACATGCCCAAGGAATTTCTTAGCTATAAATTATGGTGCTGTAACTGTGCTCTTTGTTCTGAAGATCACTGAGTAGGATGAAAACAGTCCATGCTGATACAAAGACACAGCAGGCAATATTGACATTGTTTTGAGAAAAACAAGGAAATATTCCCATCTACTAACTTCCAACATCTCTGGACTCTTAAAATCTGAGTTTAATTCCTCCTTGATTATGCTGCTTTGGATTTATTTACAAGAGTGTTTGCTTGTTGGGAAATGCTCTTCATGAAATTGAGCAGGTCAGTTTTAAAGGATCTGACTTTGAAAATACTGAAACATCTTTTTGCCTTATCAGAGTGGAACATTTGGAGTTCTATGTATTTTTAGAACAAAACCAAAATCAATGTAGCACCCCATGAAAGACAAACTGGAACAAACACTGCCTTCTTACTGTCAACCTTCTCATCAGGAACCAAAAAAAGGTATTTTTAGGATTTCATTGAATTTTCTTCAAAGCTACTCTGAAGAGCTTTCATTTTTTATGATTATTTATGTGACCAAATTTGTCTCAAGTTTAGGAATAAGGCTTAAAAAAGAAGGATAAGCTTTTTGCTGAATTAAATAATTTCTACCTCTAAACTGTACTGTACTCCAGTTAGACCTGGAGCTCTTGAGCTTTCAGGAGTTGGAGATGTCCAAGTGTCAGTGGCTACTTCAACATTTTTATTTTTCTTCCCAGTATGGAATAGTTTCTCCTATCCCAACCTATTTCTCCTGCTCCATCCTGTTCCTCAAAGATAAACTCTTTAGATGAATTTGTTCAACTATAAAGAATCTAACAAAATCAGCTTCTATCATGCTATCTAAGTGCAACAAAGAGCAAGAAATTTGCCTACAGATGCAAAACAAGTTAGTGAAAAAGCCAGGAATGTCTTACTAATTGTCATCTTGGGATGAAATTGTTCCTTAAGGACAACCATGACAGGAACTTGCCTTCTGGTGAGGACAGCATGTTGCTGAGTAAAGAGATTAAGGCTGGGAGCCATTGCTGAGCCCTCTGTTTTCAAACATCAACAAAATTCTTTCAGAAGAGCCAATATACCCTTGGGAGAGGCTATGGATCCAAAGAGATGAGGAAGCAGTTTTAATCTGCTGCAGTTCAGAGGAAAGGTTTCTTAATGAAACTAGAATTCCCTGTATTCTAATTCTGCTAAGCTAATAGGTTTTGTAAAGACAAGGAGTTATTCTGCTCTAACAGTTCATCTGTGTTTAAAGCAGCAGTTTAAAGCACAGGATCTATTTGTTTCCACACAGCAGGTAGGTGCATGCCTGTATGGAAGTGGTAGAGGACCTGCTCCTGTGCTCAGATGCTGTCATCAGATGAGGTTGAGGTCTATGCAGAGATGTTATTTGGTTATTTTGTCACATGTTGTGACAGTCCCCACAAATTGCCAGGATATGAGTGCATCTGTCACCCTCTTTTCTTTTCTTTTTTCTGCCAGGCAGCTCTGTATGTTTTTAATCACAGTGGTTTAAGGGAGGAGGTGGAAGGGGTCTGGAGTCCAAGCAGTCCCTGTGTTTTCTTTTCATAATCTGTTCTTTCTGTCTGACCATATCAGTCATTTGCAGAGCCTTGAGAGGCTTAGGCTGTCTCCAGTTCAGTGAGAGCAAGGAATGAAATGTAGCTGGGGGAGTAGGAAAATAGTGGCTGTATCCTGCCAAGTGTTATGCCTCAGTGGTGGAAGTTGTGTGGGATGCTGTGTTTTCCCCTGCATCAGTCACTGTTGCAATGTGAGCCCAGGAGCACTGAAGTCAATGGAAGACTCCCTGTTGTCATAAACAGCCTTTGAACCAGGCCTTTCAACAGCAACTCCAGCATCAGCAAGGGCAACCTGGCCACTGATTCTGGCTAACTGCTGCTAAGGTGAATGTCCTGCTGGAGGCAAATGTAGGCAGCTTGGCTGCTGGAGCCATGCATGAACATGGTTGCTCGTCTGTCTGCTGAAGTACCCTTCTGAAAGCACAGTACTGTGTGGGGAGCTCTTCTCTGGTTCTGGGCTGGCCTTAGAACTGGCAATTTGTGGGGCAGATTGTCCTGGAAAAATGACATTTCTCTACTGAATGAAAGTGTCTCTGTGTGTACATTTAATTCATTTACACTGCAAACACCTAGCTTTGGATTGGCCTCCCCTGCAAGTGAACATCACTGGGATCCAGAAAGTAAGGAACATTGAGGACAGTGATGCTGGCCTTGGGGGACAAATGTTTCAGCTGCTGGGGTGAGTGGGCTGGAGAGAAGAAGGGACTATAGGTAGAGCTCCACATGTAGCTTTAATCTGTTAATTGTAATTAATCTCAGAAGACAACCAAATTATTACCATTTTCCTGAAATATCTCAGGAATGATTCTCCTCTTCACTGCAGCTATCTCTATCCTCAAGGAATTATATATATGAAGGTCTAAACTTTTTAGGGCCACAGTACCAGAACTGATATTTCAGTTTTTGTTTGGGTTTTTATTTGAGAAAGCCCTTGGGAGCACTTATATCTCCTAGGGCTGAT
The DNA here is from genome assembly GCA_013399015.1 of Galbula dea. Lineage (NCBI taxonomy): Eukaryota > Metazoa > Chordata > Aves > Piciformes > Galbulidae > Galbula > Galbula dea. The sequence continues at coordinate 173,318 of VWZX01002400.1, read as the reverse complement.
TCTGCTCCAGTGAATTGAGCCTGTGCATGCTTAGCCCTTCTGCAAACTGAGGCTTTAGTGTCCCAGACTGGAGAGGGGTTTTGCAGTTTGGGGTTCCATGGCAAAAGAAGCTGCCTCAGCATCAGTTAGGAAAAATGCAGCCTAGGAATAGAATTTGCTTTCTCTCTCCACCTCCAGGAGAATTTTTGTGGACACTCTCTGTTTATAACTTCCACAATGTTTTCTAAGACTCAATCTGTAAAGGAATCAAATTGAGATGGACAATTCTATACAAATAACTTGCTGCAAGATTACCTCCCAGTAAAGCAAGTTTGACTTGTTGCAAGCAGGTAATGAAAAGTTGTAGCTATCATTCTGAGTCTTCTCCTCTTTCAAGAAATAGAACATTTCCTCAGACTAATATGGTGGTTTTGTATTTCAGTACCTGCCAAAAGGGGGGGGGAGTTGGCTGCCAAGGGAAAACAGGAAATGGCTTGAAAACTAATAAAGCTTGCAGAAAACAGTTTTCATGCTGCTGAGCAAATATTGCAGGGCCCACAGCTGCCCCTGGGGTATAGAAACAGGAAATTTGGCAACAGAAAGAGACAGTATCTTTTCAGTTACAGAGCAGATTTGCAAAGGATGTCATCAAATTGAATGCTTCATTTTCACTTGCTGAGTGTATCTTTAGTGAAAGAATAGGAAGGGGAAATACAGGTTTAAGTTCTATGTACTGGAGGTGTTGTAAGCTAAGATTTCTCTTGTGCTGGAGATGATTCTGTGGGAAGAGATTCTAGTAGTTGGAGCTGCACATCCATGGAAATCTATGGAGTAAGTCAGGAAGAAGCCAGGGAATTCAAATCTGTCACCATGGTCCAATCTCTGACAATTTGGGGGCAGACTTGTGGGTAATTTGGATATTTATCTTGCAAGATATGAGACATTTGTGTGGCCTTTGTGTGTGTGTGTATAGAGAGAGAGAAGTCATCTGTATACAGACATGCACAGACTCAGTTCTGCACAGTGCCCTTTCAACACTGGATAAGTTGGTTCCCACCTTATGGGGTCATTTACATGAAAGTCAAAGGTTCTTAAATGCTTTTGCAGAAATACAGAAATGGCTTTTCCCTTCCTTTATTCACAAATTAAGGTTGAGGTCTATCATTTCTCTTCAGTGATTTGCATAGGTCTTAAACAGCCATGGCTTTGTGGTGCTTTTGGCTTTGGGTCACTGCTTTTAGCTTCTCATTTCTGGAAATGCATGTGGTAGGCAAGGTGTGAAAACACATATTAGCTTCTAGCTTTTCAAATGGCAATCCAGAAGTTCTTTGGGCAGTTGTCAGGGGGTGAGAGAGCCAGGAGATGCTGCCTTCACTCTGTGTTTCAGGCAGCCTTTCCTGGCTGGCAGGGACATCACTTTGGATGGGGAGGCAAACTTGCAGCTAATAGAAGACAGAAGAATAATTCCCTGTTTGAAAAATAAAATGTCTCCTCTAGGAAGGGATTGGTATTAGTATTGACAAACTCAAATATTCATGTGATGCAGCTATTAAGATAAGCAGCTATAAATCAAATCCTGTTCCTTGACCATCTGTGCTCCTGACTGTCAAATATTCCATGCACAGATGTGTGAGCAACCCTGGCTGTCAGACAGAGAGATGAGAGGTTGTTGAGTCAGAAAACTGTAAGACTGCTTACAGTTGCAGATCTTAAGCTAGAATAGTAATGATACTATCAGTTTTAGGGATGGGGCTAGATCTTCAGCTGGTGTAACCTGGGTTCACAGAAATCAATACAGAGCAGTGCTCCAGTCAAGGGGTAACAGAAGCAACCTAAAATATTTAATGGTCTAATAAATGGCCATGATGCTTAATCAATCAAGCCTTCTCCTGAGACTGAAATTCTCTAGGGGCACAGTCCTGAAAACATAAATTTCATGAAGTCCACCAGGTTCCACATGGTGTAGGAGCTGATTTAGGGAGTGGGCATGCTCCTGAGGACACTCTGGAGTTGGGATGTCTGTCAAGAAGTATTTTATCCAGAAAAAGGCCTGCCAAAATTTGCCAGCAGTTGTCTCTACGTGACACACACTGGAGTGACTCAGAGTTAAATATGGCATGCCCACTCTTTACTACTTTTAAACCTGTGGATGACCACCATGTGTTTAACAAAAAATTATAAGGTTGCTGTAGGTTTTCTTAGGTCAGGAGTCTTCTTTTTAATTAGAGCAGTTATATAAGGAAAGCAACACAGCAAGGGAGTCAAAAGGGGGGGAAAACACACATACTGTACTCAGTCCCTCAGTTACTACAGAATGGTTCTAGGGGTTGTTTCTTAATGCTTTTAAACACTTTCACTGCTTTTTAGAGTGAGTTTATACAGATAAAGCAAATGCCTGTCACTAGGAGTTTATGTTCTAATAATAAATCCACCTTGTGTTAGTGTGCTGCAAATGCAGCAGGAAATGTTATCCTGACAACGCAGCCGAGATCACAGCTGCCTGCAGTCTGAGCACAACCCAGCACAGCCCCTGGACCATCTGAAGTCATGCTGTGTCCTAGCAGCCAGGCCATCAGCTCCCTGGATGCCTTCAGCCTGGGGCAGGGTTTGCCTGAGGGCCACAAAGATGATCAAAGGACTGGAGCACCTCCCCTACTAGGACAGGCTGAAGGAATTGGGGTTGTTCAGCCTGGAGAGGAGAAGGCTTAGAGGGGACCTTATAGCAGCCTTTCAGTACCTGAAAGGGGATTATAGGGCAGAAGGAGAGAGACTTTTCTCCTGGTCTGATTGCAACAGGACACGGGGGAATGGCTACAAGCTGCAGGAGGGGAGATTTAGGCTGGAGATTAGAAGGGGGTTCTTTACCCAAAGGGTGGTGAGGCACTGGAACAGGTTGCCCAGAGAGGTTGTGGAGGCCACATCCCTGGCAGTGTTTAAGGCCAGGCTGGATGTGGCCCTGGATGACCTGGTCTAGTGCATGCAGCGTCCCTGCCATGGCAGGGGGGTTGGAACTAGATGATCTTTAAGGTTCCTTCCAACCTGAGCCATTCTCTGATTCTATGACAGACCAAGGCACACACAGCACCTGGGTGCTGGCAGCCTTTCTGTAAGTGAGTCTTTCTGAAGAAGCTGCTGTGTCTTGAGGAGAAATGACATGCTGATGGGTGAATGCATCAGAAACACTACCCCATTAACTTCCATAGCAATTCCCATTTCAGCATTCATTCTAGAGAGGAATCATATCAAAGAATGTGCTTTCTGTATGCAAAGCATGTTCCCAAGAATAAGCAGCTTCATGGAGGAAATATAAAGATGAAGGAGAGCTGGGGGACAGAATAGTTGTTGCAGAGGCAGGGACAAAAGCAAGCTGATAGTGGGTGCTGAAGAATGTGGGGAAGGAATGAGCACAGGCTGGTGTTCTCCAGTGGCCTTTCCTGACTCTGACATTTCATCTAACTGGGATTTATCTGCAAGTAACCGAAGTGACTAAGCAGAGACCATCCACAGAGTTGCCTACAGCCACCAGAGGGAGTGAGATGTTCACAGGTCTTGTTCAAAATGCTCCCACTGCAGGACTGGGTTCCACCACCCCCCTAGTCCAAGTGAGGAAACTCAGCAGGGAAGTACACTCTATTTTTTTGCTATTTTTTTGCCACATCTTGAGGCAGCAAAATGTCTTTTCCACACTGGCTGCATGTCCAACTGGTCATGAAAATACATGTGTCATTGAAAGGTTCAGTGAGAGAAATAAGACCTAGTGATCTTCCAGCAGTAAACTCGTGGTTGTTTCCTCAGATGCCAGCTGTGGTGATTCCAGCTTACCTTCTGACCAGCAACCAAATTCAACAGAGCAGCTATTTGAAGAATTTTATTAAGGGGCAGAATGTGCCTCAAATGCAAATGAAAGCACTGAAATCAGGGCAGGGATCATGGATGTGTTAGCTGCTTTGGAAAGTCTGGATTCACTCACACATTATTCCACTGGCATGGCTGGATCATGTCCTGTAATCTCTTCAGATGAAATACTCTAGTGTGAGTTTAATAAAGGGTCTCAGCTGCAGCTGCTAATGCTTTGTCTGGGAGAAATACTAGGCTAATAACATGGCTTTGCAAATAGTTTTGCCAAGTGTTTATAGTATTGGGTAGTTTTCCTGAAAAATGAAGTGAATAAGTCTCATAGGAAGGGAAACAAGAACAAGAGGAATGTTCACCCCAGTGAAAACAATGATTGGCTTGAGAGCCTGTTTGTCTCTGAACTACACTATAAATCTGTCTGGATAAAATGAAATGATGGCTTGAGAATGTGTAGAGGGGTGGAGTCCCAGTGGGAGTGTAAAAGGTGCACCTAGAGGAATGTGATTAAACTGGAATGCACCAAGATAGACCTTATCTTTGCATCATTCACACCATTGCATGAGATCTCTTTGATACTAGCTTGTCAGTAGTAACCCAAGGGAGAGAAGAAAGGCACTTGGAATGCAGAATTTTCCTATCTAAGAGGTAAGTTCATTCATGCTTTAAATTAGGGAATAAATGTTTTATGCTTTGCTGTGTATTTGCAAGACCTATCTTGCATAAACCAATTCTAGGACACAAAGAATGAGAGAGTTGCTCTCTTGGAGGACTGCTCACCACTTCACTAGCCCCAAGCCATCTACATGTGTCTCTGGATTTAGGCACTCTTGTTAAAACATGAATATTTAAAAGCCCATGCCTTTTAAAATGGAAATGCTGAAAGCTTTTGAGGTAAATATCATCTGTCTTTGAAGTTCCATCCTGTTGCTGCTTCTAGTTCTTTCCAGGTGAAGCAATGGGGAAACTGAGGCACTGAGTACTGTAGTGGCTTTTCAAGGGTACACAGGAGATCAGGGGTAGAGAGAAGTGTTGCAGAGTCTCCCTCCTGTGCCAACACTCTGCTTTATACACTTTTCCACTAAAGTAGTGAATTAAGAGGGTTTTTCTGTGTTGGAATGTTAATATCTTCTTGGTTTCATGGCAGGAAAGTGAATGAGAGGACTGTGAATCATGTAGTGGTAGGCGTAGGCAGCTGAACACCAAGTACAATACAAAGAGTATTAACAATTTGCATTGCCTGCAGGCACCATACAGCATCTTTCATAGCAGAGATTACTCCTAAATGAAGGGATTTAGATCATCTGTCTTACACCCTGCATGGCCCATGAGTTTTACAGCAGTTTTAGCCTTTCCCCTGTTTAAAAAGGGGAAACTGAGGCTCTGAGGTGTTGCATTGTCCATGTGAGTAAAGGTGAAATGCTATATTTTAGGGGGTTTTGCCCTAGAATGTGTATCCAGGGAGTTTGACCTGTACTTTATTAACATGTAGAATACTTCTGTTGCATAAAACTGTGTGCACATAAATCTTCCAGAAAGCTCTTCAGGAATGATGGAGCTCTATTCCTGGCTCAGCAGTTGTGACCCTGCAGCCTTCTGCTTTTGCCTTCTGTCACTGAAGGTAATAATGATGTTCTAGAGGGCAGCAGGCAGAACTAGGCAGTAGTTCTGAGTAACAATAAGGTGTCTGCTCTGAGTAATGCCCAGTAGCCATGCTAGCAGTGACAACATTTTGCTATACTATATAGCCTGGAGAAGAGCAGCCCCAGAGGGGAGCTGCTCAGTGCTGTGCAAGAGCTGAAGGCTGGGGGCAAGAGGCTGGGGCCAGACTCTGCTCAGGGGTGGCCAGGGCCAGGCCAAGGGGCACTAGGCACAAACTGGAACCCAGGAGGTTCCACCTGAACAGGAGGCAGGACTTCTCTGCTGTGAGGGTGTTGGAGCCCTGGCCCAGGCTGCCCAGAGAGGTTGTGGAGTCTCCTTGTGTGGAGAGATTGCCAAGGCAGCTGGAGATGATCCTGGGCAAGCTGCTGTGGGTGACCCTGCTGGAGCAGGGGGGTTGGACTGGATGATCCCCAGGGATCCCTTCCAACCCCCACCAGGCTGGGATTTGAGGATTCTGTAACATTCTGGAGGTTATATCTGATATTGCTGAGTACCAGAGAGGTACCCTCAGTTTGACAGTGAGGTAAGCAATATCTGAAGCAATTATCAAAGCTACCACTGGTTATCAACATTGATTACTGCTGGTTATCAACATGTTTTTGAAAAGCAGATCCAGAGGCAGTAGTAGAAGGCTCCAAACATCTCCCTTTTGGGGATTGCTGCAGTCCCTGATGTAATTTTCCCTGACATTTCACCCATCTTATTAAGAGGGTGAGTGAAGTGTCAGAAGGCATCAAGTCAAAACGTGCTGCATTCCCTGAGGGACACCACACTTCTGTGTAGCCAGAGAAGCTGGAGGATGGGAAGATCTCTAGAGAGTGAAGACAAGTGAATGACCAGGATCATCCACTGAGAACAGGACTTGTGGATACCTCACTTAGACCAAGAGATTGATAACTGTCAAGAGGTTTTGGCACCTGGCAAAGAGTTTTTGCCTACAGTAAAGTGTCCAGGGCTTTTCAGTGTTGGCTTTATGCTGGAAAGGTAAAAACAAGTCCTTTGCATCAGGGGATTTGAGCCTATTGGTTCAGGGATCATTGACACCATTTTATTTTTTTGTGTGAGCATAAAAGACCTAGGTTTTCCTTGACTTTATAAAAGGAATCTGATTATTCCACATAGGTTTAAAAAGGATGACAGGTCTGTCCATGGAAGGAGCTCTCCAAGTGAAGTGTCAGGGCCAAGCTTTCAGTTGTTTGTGCTAGATTGCACTCTCTGGATTTTCTTTACTTGATTTTTTTAATTAGATAAAAAGGGACTGCATATGCATTCATTCAGGTGGGGACACAGAAGTACACAGCTGAATCCCTTTACTCTCTGTTTACTCCCATTTAACCATAGTGCAAGACTCTACTGGTCCTTGTCTTGCCTCAAGTCCTAACCTATTGTTTGTTGTCCCTTTGTACTTCTGATTCCTCTATGGTTCCAGTGTAGAGAGATGTATTTGTGTGAAGTGATCTTGCAGAAAGCCAAATTGTTCAGAGTTAACCTGTAAAATACAGAAGTGCACACTTGTGGGGATAGTGCATGGAATTCAATGTCTGATGTGTTTCAGAGGGCAATTTTCAAGCTCTATTTTGAAATTGATCTGATCCTTTAAGCACTTAATTTGTTCATGAAGTATTTTTATAGTAAAATAAACTGGCAACAGAGGAGTGGAATAATTATCTCCATTATTTTACCATTTCATTGTTGCTAGGAATTCCCAGTGACACAAACATGCTTCCTGCAGATTGAAATCCATGAAGTGTAGGCAGCAATAGTCAGCACGGTAGATGGGAAGGAAGCACAAATTACTGCCTTGAAAAAAGAGCTAGATCTAGCCTGATTTTTTTTTTCCCTGCTGTTGAGCTGCTTGTACCACATGGAGTAAGTTAAATTAATACAGCCAGGGAAGGGAGCTTGTGATGTCTGTGAAATCCTCTTATCAAAGCAAATTGAGGAGTCACTAATAGACCTTGACCCCCCCAATTCAATTAGCTGTGCCTTTGCAAATGGAACTGTTGTCTTGCTGGCTGTGTATTTGGGCATGAATTTGCATAAGATCCTTCCAAGTGCACCATCTTCTTTCATCTGGAACAGACCTTCAGCCCATTAGCATTACAAAGTTAATGGCAAAGTTAGTTCAAGTCCTTTTTAGTTTGTTTTGGGGGCTGTTGGGGGGGGGATTTTGGTGGGGTTTCTTTGTTTTGTGGGTTTTTTTCCCCTCACTGCTGTACCATGCAGACCTAATGAACTGGAAAGGTTTTATACACCAAAAAATATAGGTGGTGTTTTAATAAACATCAGCTCTATGTTCTTTTAATTGCTGGAAATCTGTTTGTTGTTCATTAGAACAAAGAGAACTCTCCAAAGGGTTTTCTAGGTGACAAATTAAATGAGTACAAATTAAAACTTCCCACTGTGAGAATACAGATTTGCTTTGCAGATATTGCAGAAGAGTTGCTAAGTTTCCTTCCTGCCAGGAAGGGCAAACTTGTCTCCTTTCCACCAGAACATAGAGCATTTGTCATGCTTTGCCCTCTGCTCAGCCAGATTGCACAGTGCTGTGTTCAGCCCCTGAATGCTTTGATGAAGTCTTGGGCAGATGTTCTCTGTAGATGGGCTAGAAAGAGTGAGTGTGGACTGTACAACTGGGAGGAAATCAGGTCCCCAGAGTTACTAGGGCTTTGTCTTTCTGGGAAAAAAATTGCCCTGTTTATAATGGTAATCATGGATTAAAATAACTTAGTTTTACATGAGAAGTGGATTAAATTTCCTGGTATCTTGAGGCTTTGTGAATTTGCTCAAACTTCCTTCTCTGTTTAGCTTCACTGCTTGAGACTTCAATGCAGGTTGAAACAAGCTTCAGATATGAAAGTTATGTTCAACTCCAACTGCTACTTTAAAGTTACCAACTTCCATAAATTTTCCTCTACAAATCCTCTGTTGGATTTCTTCCATTGTAGACACTGAGCTTCTGAAGAATCAGATCTTGACAGACCCCTGGGGGAATCTAACCAGTGTTTGAGAAGAAACCTGAGACTAGCTTTGCTTGTGACTTTATTACATACAATGGATATAGATGAGCATATTCCTCTTCAGCTTAAGAGAACTTACACTTCTAATCACCTTTAATTTGCTTTCAAGCTGTGCCAGTTCTGGACCAGCATAGAAACTGTGTAGAGGACAAGCAGTTGACTACACTGTAGTGGCTGGACACAAACTCATTCCTGAGGGGAATAAAGGAAATAAAACTTACACTTATTGCACCTCTTGTGAGTGCTTTTAGTGATTGTAAATGGTTTACAGTGAGCTAGTGACCACATCTCTGCCTAAGCCACAGTGTCTAGAGCAGATGATGGAAGTCTTTTGATGGGTTTAGGCTGCTCTCATTTGGCTGCTGAACTGCAGTGTCTAAAGTTTTCCAACTCAATCATTGCCACTGCCACACTGATGAATTCTGATCTAATTTCCCTGCAGTGGCATGGCAGCAGCAGTGGCAGCAGCACTGAAGGATTGGGCAGGTGTAATACAAGCTTCAGTTCACTTCACAGCTTCTGTCATCTCAGAAATGGTGAGATAACAGAATCTACTCTTTCTCTTGCTTGTTCAGCCTCTCTTAGACGTGAGATCAGAGGGGAAGCTGTCCAAAGGTGCCCCTTGGCTGTGTTGATAGAACCATGCCTGGTCATAGCAGGGACAGATCAGCCTCAAAAGAAAATAAAGCACTAAAGCCAAAGCAGTAAATGCCTAAAAGGAGACCTTTGTTCAGAGTTGTTGTCTAGCACTCGATTTCAGTGTTTAATTGATTAACATAGTGTTAGTCATTCAGGTTGGAACACTGCCTCTGGTGACACGTTGCTAATGTATGATAATGAGGAGGAAAAACCTTTTGCAGTCATGTGCATCTGGTGCAGCAGCCTCAGCCATGACATGTACCTGAACTCAGTGGAGCATGAGCCTGGAATAATAACTTCCTTCATGGAAAAATATGCTCAGTTAGCTGTTCTAAAATACAAATGAAGATGAACAGGGTTCAGTCTCTTGTAAGGAGGGATTTACTGCCTGAGATCTGTAGCCTTCATGTATCTACTATGATCACTCTTTCTTTTTTTCTTCCATTGCTCAAATTATTTGGGGAAATTTTGAGCACTTTTAAGATGGCTGGAAGTTTCTAAGGGAAAGATGAAACCTCTGTCATTTTCCCTCAAACCTGTTTCTTACTTCCACTAGGCAAGGAAGTGAATGGTTTTCTTATTAGTTTCCTACTGCTTGCCATAATAACTTTATCTGCAAGCACACTAAAGGTCCTGGACCAGTGTGTCTTGTCACTCTGATTTTGGAGGTTTCTCTTAGTAGTATCCTGAATAGAAAATTAAAGGAATGGAAAGCCAGATCTTAGTTGTTTTAGCCCAAACCCTGCCTAGAGTTGTGCTTCTGTGCTGTCTCACTGTGCACCTCTCTAAATACAGCACGTGAGAACACCACCTTTTATTTTAATGCATGGAGTGATTGGGGTTTCTTTAACAGGCCACTGGAAGAGGAAAAGGTGAAGCTCAGAGTGTAGTAAAAGTTGCTAGCAGCTTGTCAGATGAGAGCAGAGTGGTGGTGGACTGACCACTGTCCTGCAGGGCACAAGAGGGTGCTGTGCACTTAGCAGAGAGCTGTAGTAAAAGTTACTGTGACTGATGCAAGTACAAGATCAAAGAAGTAAAGCTTTACTATCTTATAGAAAGCTTTGTAGAAACTCCTTCCTGCTAGACAAAATTGCCTGAAATGTCTAACAAGTGACTGAAGCTTCAGAAAGGCTCAGGAGATTTTCTGTGCAGTGAGGGAAGTGGATGAGGTACAGAAATGACCAGTAGCTGAGAAATGAATAAAGCTGAACAGGCAAAATGAAATGGAAAATGTTATACAGAGAAAGATAGGTCAGGAAGAAACTCTCTGAAATCCAAGACAGTGAAAGAGGTGTCAGACCATGGCAGGTGGCCCATGGTGGTGGCAGGCACTGCAGCCGCTCTTGTGTAGCTGAAGTTCAGTGCTGTTAGGTGTTGGCAGTGAAACTGTTTGCCTGGATTCTCTGGGAACAGGGTTGATGTTTGACAAACCTATGGGACACCTATCCCAAAATATCCAGAGTCTGATAGTAATCCCAGTCCTTCACAAACATCTCAGACAGGAAAGCTCCACAGGTTCTGTGAAGACATTGCAAGCTACATACGAGTGTGCAGAAGAAGCTGTGAAGATAGTCTTGCTTACAGTGCTTTCCCCATGGGTTAGCCTGTGAAGAATCCAGGTGAGCTGCTGAGCAAAAGGAAGGTCTGCTTCTTACAGAAAAGTGATCCTTTTAGCAAGGACTGGTGGAATTTTTAAGGATGCTGAGTCCTGTTCCTTCCCCTGCCACTAACATGTTCTTGGATCTTTCACAAACTGTGCCTTATTGTCTGTAGTCTCCCATCTGTGAAATAGGCACAATAACAGAGGCAGCTCTGAAAAGAAAATGTCAGAGTCTGATTCTGTACATTTGATAGAAAAAGGAGGAGCTGTAGGGACCCTTAAGTCCTGTGTGTTGATAACTTCACTAAACAGAAAGCTAGGTCTCTCTCTATGAAGTTATCATTACTACAAGATACCAAGTCAGCTCTGCTTTCCTGTGTTAGGAACAGCTTTATCTCTGACCTAAAGCCTTCACTAAATTAGGGACAGAGGAACATTGAATTACAGCAGGAGCAAGTGTTTCCAAGATACAGCCTTAGAAGGTTGAAAGGCATCAATTCTGCATGGGAAATACCAGTTGCAATTCCTTGTTGAGGCTGATTCATGGAATCCTGTCTACAAGAGTTGTCTTGCACCTCGGGGTAGTTTTCATTCAGAGGTGACCTATCAAACTTGGACTTCTGTCACTGAAAGATAAATATTTAAAGTAATCATCTCAGGGATTTCTTTAATTGGGCTTTGCCCTGGTGATTTCTAGAGGCAGCAGTGCCCATTTCTTTCTAGGTGCTGCTTTGAAAATAAAGGCATGAGAGGAGCAGGATGTACCTTTATGGGAGGGATGTAGAGGCTGGCACGAGGTGGTTTAGCTAAAAGGCCTGTGAATTAGAAACAAGGGGTGTTGCAAAATGGAATAGAGAGGTGTTCAAAGGTATAAGCCTTGCTGGCAGTTCAGAGGATTGAGGTTGGAAGGGACCTCTGGAAAGCATCTAGTCTAATCCCCTGCTCAAGCAGAATATCAGCAGGGTGCCCAATGCTGTCTCCAGTTGGATTTGGAATATCTCCAGAGATGGAGACTCCAGAATCTTTCTGGGCAACCTGTTCCAGTGTCTGACCACCTTCACAGTATAAAAAACACAAGTGTTTTCTCGAGTTCAGATTGCTTTTACTGTGTGCCTGTAGCCTCTTTTTCTGCCAGTGGGCACTGCTGAGAGCAGTCTGGCTCCCTCTTTGCTCCCTCTCAGCACTTCAGTGGTTCTGCATGCTTACTGAAGAGAGGTTGCTAATGCTGCTTTCATTATTTGAGTTTAAGTGTAGGTCTCTTGGGGGTTAGGCCATCTTAGAAGGACATTTTTGTTCCCTCTCCTGGATGAAAGATACTCTGAATGCAGTTAGGAAATACATCCCTAAATTGAGATTACTGCCCTCGTTTTGACCTAGAAGTGAGCTTTCCACAAGTGTTTGAGTCTCTGCTCTCATCTCCAGGACAAAAACACCCAGATACAATCTGTCTTTAGGAAAATCTTGCCTCACAGCACCCGGGTGTAGCCCAGGCACTAGGGTCCCATTTCTGTCTGCTTACACAATGTGCCTGAGGAGGGAGGGATGGAGTTAAAAGTTAAGCTTGCAGCCGGCAGAGGGCTTGCCTTGCCGGGGAGGGATTTGGGGATGTCGGGAAAACACGGATGCCCTGTTGCAAAAGCATCTCTGCTGTCCCTTGGGAGACAGGCAGATTGATTGTCAACTATTGCAACACCTTCAAAATGAAGAAAATCAGTTCTTTAACTAGCTGAAGATTTGACCCCCAATTCACTCTTTAAAGTGGCCCAACAGACTTTACTGGTGCTCTGTCAGAAAGTAGCTGCTTTTGGTCATTAAAACAGGAAGGAAAAAAGCCCTCACTTTTAAGACCATATTCCTTGTTGCTACAGTAGATAATACTTCTTGGTTAAAAGATGAGCTATTATTTAAGTAGTGTTAATATGTTTGCTCTAAAAGCTGAGGAGCCATCCAGAAACAGAGCAAGCCAGGTTTCTTCTCTTTAGACTCTATGCCCTTGATGCTCTTCTGCTCCCAATTTTAGAAATGAGAGGGAAAACCAGTGCTTATTAGGCAACCAGGATACTTCCCTGACCCTTGCTTGCATTTCTGTAGAGGGTTGGTCACCTTGGGGTAGGCTTATGGGAAGAAACAAAAGGAGGCATTTTGTCGGGGTTTATTACCTGAAGGGCTTTTTAAAGATGAGCTGTTGCTGCCAGTCCCAGGATGAGGTGTGATTTCCCCTTTGTTGGAATATCTAGCAAATGTGCAAGCAGGCTCTCAGGTTATTTAGCTTACAAAAGCAAGGGAGCCCTTTGTAATCTCCTCCCTTTACCCAACCCTCGCTTCCCCCTGTACAGCATTCCCACTGGACAGCATTACCATATTCTAACAGTATAAATCCTCACATTTGCCTCCCTCCCTCTTCCCTTCAGTCACTCTCCCTCCCTCCTTCCCTCCCTCCCCCTCCCAAGGCTGCTGCTATCGGATCTGTGATGATATGTGATCTCCTGGATACAATCACACACACACACAAGTACCAGGCACTGCTGCTCAGCCGAGCAAAATGTCTTTCTCTTAGAAGCGGTGCTCATCACAGCTTCCAAATCCTTGACGATGTTGCCATGCTTTCCTCTCTGCCTTCTGCCTTTTGCTGTCTTTGTCTGCCTGCTTTTCTTCCCCGTGGCTCCTTCTTGCCCTGCTGTCTGTAGCTGTATGGACTACCACACCATAGATTGCCGGGATCAAGGACTCCCAAGTGTTCCTAATCCATTTCCACTGGATGTCCGGAAACTTCTGATAGCTGATAACAACATCCAGGCAATACCAGCTGATTTCTTTATCTTTTATGGAGATCTAGTCTATTTGGACTTCAGGAATAACTCCCTCACCTCTTTAGAAGAGGGCACTTTTAGCAGTTCTACCAAACTGGTCTATTTAGACTTAAGCTACAATAATTTAACCCAGCTTGATGCCGGGATATTCAAATCAGCAGAAAAACTGATCAAATTGAGCCTTGGAAACAATAACCTGGTGGATGTGGATGAGGCTGCTTTTGAGAACCTGGAACAGCTCCAAGTGTTAGAACTGAATGACAATAATTTACAGAGCCTAAACGTGGCAACCCTAGAAGCTCTTCCCTCCCTGCGGACTATACGCTTGGAGGGCAACCCTTGGGTCTGTGACTGTGACTTTGCCAATCTTTTCAGCTGGATCCAGGACAATGCATCTAAGCTCCAGAAAGGTAAAGCTTGGGTGGCTTACAGTGGAGTCTGTACTTTCCTGTCTGTTTGTCTTGGAGGGAAGGAGGGTTCTTGCTCCAATTGTCTGTGTGCTGCCTTGCCCTGACCCAAACTGCATTTTGGTCAAACTGTAATTGCATGCTTTCAACAAAGGAGTGCATTAAAATGATGTTAGCTTCTCTTTAGCAGCAGCTCCTCCTCCCAGTTAGGAACTAAAATTTGAAAATTAAGCCCTAATAATTTTGATTTATAGACTAAACTTACACAGGCAGTGAAAGAGCCTTTTCAAATTCATTCAGCCCAGACCTGGTTCTCTTCCAAGCTTCATTTTTCTTTCTGGTAAATATATTTTCTACAATGAGCCCTTTGAGCAGCTAAATATTCTGTGCCAGGTCCTTGGGAAAAGTGATTTTTCTCTCTTTGCTGATCAGCTATAAAGCTGCTACAGAAGAGTTAAATTCCCATTTGAAGCAACTGTGATTGTCAGCCCTTGTCTGGAAGTCTTTTGTTGTGATACTGTGTTTGAAACTCCCAGTAGCTTGATTTTGGGCTCTTTTCATTAAAGCAGCACTGCTTCCAATATTAGGAATAAATTGAAATGGCTGGAACATCCCAAAATGTAGGGCACAGAACCCTGATATTTGGGCCATTAATTTACAGAAAAGCAGAGGGAAAAAAAATAAGTATTAAGACTGCCATGTATAGGGAATCCAGCCTCCTGCTCCATGTTTCCCACTGGACCCCAAAGCCTCTCTTAATCCAGCTTTAGCAGGAGATCATCTGGCAGTTCATGCCTCCCAACAAGCACTAGGACAGAAACTCATGCCACTGAGCCACCCAGCTGCTCACATGAGGCAAACTGCTCAAAGCAGGAAAACTTTGTAAGGACTACAGACAGTATGCAAGTATTACCTGACATGAAGTGACTGGTGTCTGGGCTGTGCCTGAGGGGGGATGTCTTTGCAGAAGATGATGAGAGAGAAAAGGCTGGTGGAGAAGAGGTTGAGGTCAGGTAACTGTTTCTTTGAATTCAGACCAAAAGGGAGAAAACCACAGTAAGCCTATACATTTCAGAGGTCTTTTCTTGATCATCAGAGTCTGCACTCAGTTACTGAACTTCTTCCTGTGCTCATGACCCTGGGTAGCATTTTTTTAATGTACTCATCTTGGTTGGCCTAAATATTCTTAGCTATAAAGCAACCAGTTTAAGGAAGAAGTCATTTGAGGAAGAAGTGTTGGATTTTTTCCTGTCTGCCTCAGTGAAAGTTTCATCTTGATTCTTTCTAAACCAGACCTGGGCTTTTTCTCCCACCTTCCCTCAGTCTTTAGCTAGAGTTTGATCTATTTGAACAAGTATTTGCCTGTCTAAACATCAGTTCACTTTCCCTGTGCTTTCCATCTCTTTTGACTTCTAACTCCTTCCCCTTTGTCCAGACTGAGTCTATTCAGTTTGAGAGACTGTCCCAGCCCATCTTCACTGTGAGGGTGGTGAGGTATTGGAACAGGTTGCCCTGAGAAGTTCTGGGTGCCTTGGAAGTGTTCAAGGACAGGTTGGATGGGACTTTGAGCAACCTGGTCTAGTGGAAGGTGTCCCTGCCCATGGCAGGGATTTGGAACTAGATGATGCTTAACATCCCTTCTAGACCAAACCATTCTATGATCTCTTTTCTCTTCTGCCCTGCTGATGTTTTAAAGTATACCTGAAGAGGTGGTTGAGCTTCTCTGTAGTGATGCCAGTGTCTTTCAAACCTAGAGATACTTTCTCACAGCACATTCTCTCATCCACAGCTGTGTTTCAGCCAACAGCTAAAAAACTACTGGTTATCCAGATCTTCCAACCATTCAATTAGATTTGAATTTGGAAGACAAGGAGGGAAGGAGCAAATACCCAAATGGTTGGTTTCATCAGAGCTGTCCTGACCCTCTGGTCCTCCCCATATAATTTGCATGTGTTCCCAGGAGCAAGTCCCTTGCTGCCTTTGCAGCAGTCCTAGCAGTGAGAGCCAGTGCCTGTGTGCAGAGAGCGTGTGAGGTCAGTGTTTGCCTTCCCCTGAGCTGCTGCCACAGAACTGCTGCCTGTCCCCACTGATAACTGAGCAAAGCATTGTTCACCAAGGGGAGGGCAAAGCTAACCCCAAAAAGGAACAGCTGTCTCACTAACACTTTAAAACCTTACAGCTACAGTTGAGTGCCCTTCAAAACAGCTAAGTCAGTGTAAAACTGATTCTTAGAATGGTTACATTTTATATCCAGTTTTTAGTGTTTTAAGTTGCAGCATTATACCCATTGAGAACTAATGACATCAGCCTTATTGGTCTGGTTTTACTTGTCCAAAGCCACGTTTGCTTGGCCCTTCCTCGGAGGGGTGGGTGGAGCAAACGACAGGTTCAGTGTTCAGACTCTCTGGCTTCCTCAGGATACTGCTGTGAGGCTGGGGACAGGAGCATTCCTGCAGCAAGCACATCAAGAGAAGTAGGGCAGCAGGCATTATGTCTCAAGTGCAGCAAAAGAAAAGGATAAGGGCACATTTTCAGGACCCAAGAAAAGAACTTCATTACCTTGGCTTCATGCTTTTCCTTTCTCTTCCTGCAGCAGCTCAAGCATCTGCATTGCATGGCCTATCCAAGTGGGAAAGGCAGGAAGGAAAAATATCAGCCAATTCCCTTTTCCTTTCTTGGTTTCCCTTAGGACTAAACAGTGATTAGCAGTACAGAAGGGTTCCCTGACACACTGAAGTTCTGCAGCCCTTCAGTGACAGACTTTGTAACCTACATGAGAGGGGAAACTGTGGAAAGGTGAATGACAGTAAACCTGCATCAGTGAGCCCCAGTCCTCTCCTGAAAAGTACAAAGCACTGCAAGGAAACTGAAAGCTCTGTTCACTGTCATGAAACTAGGGATGTTTCAGAATGGGTTAGGCAAGAAAGGATATGCCCAAGCAGGAAAGAAGTATGCTCCAGCCATCTGTGGATGGACTAAGATCCAGGACTGCCATTTGCAAGTGTCACTGTAGCATAGCAGTCCCTCAAGAGTCAGAGCTGGTAGCAAGAAACAAGAGAGAAATGGCTGGGGGAAACACACTGACAAATATTTGGGTTCTGGGTATTCATTTTGATTCCTCATTTTGATACTTAAAGTACTTTAATGTGCCCTGTCTGCATGTCTTACCTATTTACTGAGCCCAGGCACTGCTCCACCTCTTTACCTTTAGCACTGCAGTTAAAGCAGCTACCACTTGGTCAAAGCTGCTCTTGCTGGTTTAAAAATGGAAGTTTTGTTCACATGAACTGAAACCTAGCAGATCCTGAGGCTCTCTACATCTATAACCAAGGGCTGTGGAGAACTCAGTGATCTGAACAAAAGCCATTCTTCAGCTCATTAGTTTTGCAAAAGCCAGGTCCATTTTCTTTCTGGCACAGCACCAGCAATAGTTTGTAAAGTTCTAACTGCTGCTGACCTGTCTGACCAGCTAACTGTAAAACCTCTTCCCAGCTGAGCTGCCTTTGCACATCTGACTTGTCTCTTCACACAAACAGCTGGGATTTGAATCATTTTACAGATCCCAGCACTTATTCATCCCACCTACCTTTCTAAATAAAAGCCTAATCAGCAGTGAGTGAAGACTCTCCCATGCCAGGTTTGCAGGCAGACTTATTAAAGAAACTGCACTAAAAGTCTGAGAATGAAGCTCAGCACTTTCCCTACAATCAAGCTCAGCACTTTAGAACAGCAAACATTCTGTTTAGAATTGTACAGGGATCTTAAACCCAGCATCTTCTTCATACTCCAAAATCAAACCACATTTTTTACCCTCTGATTTGGTTGTGAATCAATTCAAACCAAGTTAGTGTGTGTAGCACAAAGCAGGCAAGGGAAGTGTGAAGATCAGTAGAATGGTGAGAAGTGGAGGATGTCTAACTGTTCTTCCTAGAGCAGGCAGCTCACTGTGAGTCAGAAAGGTTAAGTGATAAAGATTTGCTGTAGAAAGATGTTTGGTTTCATAGGTATTTGTTGTGCCTGAACAGCAGCATGGTGGCCAATGGCTCCTGTTAAAGGCTTCCCTTTAGGAGCAGCATGGAGATCACAAACATTAGGTAATTCTATGGAAACAGAAATGTTTTAAGATCTCTACTGTCTCTGCCCTTTCAAAGGTGGCTGTTAACAACTCCCATGGGAAGTTTTACTCCAGGGGTGCATGCAAACTCTCAGAATAAAATAATATCATTTGAAATTCAGGGCTCATCCAGCAAAAGGCTGTCCCTGGTGCCCATGATCTACAGAACTAAGGCTTAGGAGCTCTTCCCTTTCAGTGTTTAAGTACAAATGGCCTTGAGGGAATACATTTTTGGTGAAAGCTTCTGGTTTAAAGTGCTGTGTAGCTCTGCAAAAGAGATTTCTTAAACCCCTCTGTGGATCTCCCCTCGAAGGGATTGAGCTGAGATGAAATGCATGTCCCAAAGAAAGACAAGCAAGCTGCAGTGGCTTTGGAGTGATCCCTGTGGCTGACTTTTGCTTTCTGTCACTGTGCTGTGGGCAGCTGTGTCTCTGACCTTGTTTGCTAATGACTAATGTATTTTTAATATTACTTTTAATTAGAGCTTAAGTATTCCTTGGAGTGTGAGTGTAGTGTCTCCTTTCTGTCATCTTGCCCTCATTTTGCTCTTTGCTTTATTTTCTTCTCAGTATCTTTGGGAAAACCTTTTTGGGGAAGCTGTGTGGAGTTTCTGGGATTGCAAGAGCTGTGTCTATGCTTTTTGTGCCAGATGCAGTGGTGGTTTCTCAACCTTCTGTGTTTCATACATACTCTAAGTTCCCCACTATCCACTGCAAGAATAAAAACTTTTGCTGCCTCTGCTAAAACAGTTTTAGAAAGACTTTTAGCCATTTGATGAGGAGGTTTGGACTCAGCATTTTTCTGGGTAGGCTGTATACACTGGTAATTCCAGGAAGAGTTGAAATTCATTCAGAATTGGCCAGTGACAGAATTCCAGGTAGCTTTGTACTGCCTGGGTGACACATAAGGAAAATAGATGTTCTGAATGTTTGAAATTGAAGCAGCACAAGTTTAAGTGAGGATTGGTGCCCAGTTGGGGAACTGGAAACAGATGAGAAAAATCAAAAGGGTTGGGGGGTTTGTCTCTTCTGCTGGGTGATAGGACAAGAGGAAATGGCCTCAAGTTGCACCAGGGGAGGTTTAGATTGGATATTAGGAAAAGTTTCTTCCCTGGAAGAGTTGTTAAACATTGGCCCAGGCTGCCCAGGGCAGTGCTGGAGTCACCATTCCTGGAGGGGTTCCAAAAGCATATAGCTCTGGTACTTAGGGACATGGTTTAGTGGCATAGGGGTGATAGGTTGACAGTTGGACTTGATAATCTTGGAGGTCTCTTCCAACCTTAATGATTCAGTGATAGGCTTCCCTGTTACAGAGGAGATTAGCTGTGCCTCTGTCACTGCACCATCCTCCTGAATGCTCATGTTTCTGTCCATAGCACTACAAGCAGAAATGGTGAAAGAAGCCTGAAGAAGACAGAACTGGGTCCACTTGCAGAACTGTCCTGGACTAAGGTTCTCACTGAACTTTGGGAGGCTGTAGCTAGGACCATGTTTTCCTCTTCTTGGTCAAATGTTGCTCCACTTTGGAAACTTGTGTGCACAAGACTACAGATTTTTAAGAACCCAAAGGGGTTTTTGGTGCCAGTATTGCTAGACATGCTGTTTGTCTATGTTCAAGGCTTGTGTAGCTAGTACCACCTCAATGTGGATGAATAGGTAAGTTTTGGCAAAGTGACATGTTTCCAGGTAGGGATTCTCTGTGCAAGAGAATAGGAGAAGGATGGCAGGGAAAGAAGGCAGGAAAGAAGTAAGAGCAGGTGACAGTGAGACTGTAAGCAGCCTTCTGGAACAGGAAAATCAGACTCAATTCAGTACTGAAAGAAAGCAGTTAAGATGCAGGAGTGAATTGGAGTAATGAGAAGAAAGAAGTGATTTTTTGTAAGCCTGTTGAGAAGGCTGCTTTAACTTCATGTGCTAATATAGAACCAGAGGAAGCTTCAGCTAGAAAGGACAGGCTGTTCTGTCCATTGCAGCCATTCAGTTCTTCCCCAAGAATCATGCCCATGGTAGCTCATCACTAGTACAGAACATAATATCTAGGCTTTTGGGAAGGAATTAAAAGCCCTAATACATTTCCCACATTCAGCAGCTTTTATTCTGTCCAAGCAGAAACTCCTAACAGAAATTAGATTCCCTAACAAGCACATCAAATCTGTTTCTATATATAGACACACATGTATAAATACATCATTTGATATCCTAGTTGTTTTCAGTAAAATGATCTGACTGCCACTGGCTTCTCACTCTTTCTTCCATCTTCAGGTTTTTTGGAGTCCTTCTACCTCTCACAGATCTGCAGATGTGAGGACAACATTTGCAGATGTGAACATACCAGTTTATCTCCCTGCCTGAATGCAGAGTACTCTCTAATGTTCATCTGAGAGACTCTAGGGCACTTGGCCATAACAAGTTTTATTTAGGGACCTAAATCTAGGCTTCAAGTTTTTTCCAGCCCTGTTCTTCTAATAGCATGAGGCTGTTTGTAATGAATTTTCATATCTCTTCAGAGGCCAGGCCTCTCTCACTGCTTATTAATACATCTAACACAGTAGTGACAGTCTTTAAGTAGACTAAAGACAGCTCTAGCTTTAGGCAAAATACCATACAAGAAACAAAATGCCACATTTAAACATTTGAAGTCTGTGTCAACTGCATTTAGTAACATGAGAGAAGAGCTAAATCCAACTCAAAAAGGCAAATACCAATTTAACAATGAGTTTCAGAAGTTCTCCAATAAAGATAATTAACACAGGTATTAGAACTAAGCAAAGTCCCTGTAAATAGAGTCAGGTAGACCTGGTGGTCTTGCTTCTTGTCTTTAGCAGGATGTCTATAAAATGAACCTTCCAACACAATATATATTCACTCAACATATCTAGGGAGAAGCCCCATCAGGTGCAAGAGCAGGCACTTTCAGTGTCCTCCATGGGGCAGCCAATGGCCTGCTTGAAAATTCCTGATCCTGTGAGAAACACTTGGAATGCTGGCTGCAAAGTACCAGCAGGAGGCCAGTGGAACAGCTTGGGATCTGGGCTTTTGTGGGTTTGCTGAGAAGGGAAGATCAGTACAGTTATAACTTGGGGCAGGATAGCATTGTCAGTCTGCTTGCATGGATTTACAAGGGAATTATTCATTCCTTGGCTGAAGGCTGGTTTCAGGCTGCACCCATTTCCTGAGAGCTTCATTTGCACAGGGGATGTGTTTCAGCCTCTGACTCTGCCAAGACAAGTAGGGTTGGGCAGAGTCCTTCCCAGAAACAAATGTAAAGTGTTTATTAGGACCTAGCTGCAGCTTAAGTGTCTATAATTTCTTGTCAAGGTTTCAGTGCTAGACTTCAGTGGAGTTTTAATCCTCTAATGGGAAGGCATCTCAAAGTCACATTGCTCTAAAACCTAGTGGGGAGTTTCATTGAAATAAACTCTTCCTGGAGCCCTTCTGGATCACTTTAGAAATACATTTATCTAAGGCTTTTTCTATTTAAGCCCATGCCTCTCCTTTTAACATGATGGGTTTGGAATTCCAGCATTTTCACACTTCCTGTGTTCCTTAGACAATCTATTCCTCAGGGTACAGACCCATATTTTAGTGTTATGTTATTTTTTCAGTGTTAAGGGACAAGCCAATATAGAATCTGGTACCTGTCCCTTGACTGGGACTTCAAATCATTCCCTTTTTAAAAGCAAACAAGACAGTACAGCTAGGCAGTATAGTACATCTGCTCCTTCAGATGATGCAGCAGAAGGCTAAAGTGTGTGACATTGTCCTTGGGACAGCTGGAGATGTTACAGATAATGTGGTGGGCCTGACCAAAATAAGCTATGTATTTATAACACTCACACTTGTTACTTCATTTGCAGGTTTGTTTGGTATGAAGCAGCAGCTCTTTGAACATGTTGTGGGAGCAATGAGATATATATATATAACTATCATCAAAGGTTTTCTTGCTGCAGCCAAGCATTAAATATCAAACTTCTTTAAGATACCCTCTACAAGAAGTCTGGCTGATTTGTTTAAAAGGATAAATTGAACAGGTTCTACAAAATACAGGGAAAAAAGGGGGGGAAGGGGAACCCCACACAACCCAAACCAAACCACTCAAACTATAAAACAATAACCATTCAAGGGATTAAAGTGTGTGACAATAGAGCACTAAGATTTAACAGCACTCTCTGTCCTCTGGAATCTTCTGTACAGGGACAGGTAATTTGTTTGAGCCAGTCTGTCTGGAATGGAATCACCCAGAGGAAAATCCCTACACCCTATAATTAATGATGATCACTTGATAGAAACCATTGTTTGTTCACAACATGAATTTGTGTTCAGCTGGAGCAGCTGGGAACTGCTTTCAGGTCTCCAGATTCAGATGTATCCAGGGTTCAACATTCATTTTAAATTCTCAAAGTCATGATCCCAGGTTGTACCTGACATCCTGGAAAACTGAAAGGGAAATAACTGAATTTCCAGGAGCCACTCCAAGGGGTCATGCAATGGCTTTTGGATAGTGAGAGGGTTTATTCCATTTTCTCCTGAGTTTTGTACCCAAACCTAGAATTAACACTTAAACTTTTCAGCCAGGCAGTCTCTGACCAGAGCAATGGAAGGATTCACCAATATTCTGCTGACTTATTTCCCTTTCCTCTTCTTTGCAGGTCTCCATGAAATCCAGTGTTCCCTGCCTGTAGAAAACAGAAGAATCTTTCTGAATGAATTATCTGAGGTCAGCTTTAGTGAATGCAAATTTAGTTTGTCATTGACAGACCTTTTTATCATCATCTTCTCTGGAGTGGCAGTCTCCATTGCTGCTATCCTATCAAGCTTCTTCTTAGCAACTCTAGTGCACTGCTTCCAGAGATGTGCTCCCAGCAAAGATGACGATGATGATGAAGACGACAGTGAGGACTGAACTTAGTCTTCACACTTAAGTTTCCTTGGTTTGTATCTTACTAAATGGTCAGCCAAAGTCTAGGAAGAAAACAAGTGGAGTAAAAGCTTTAAAGATGAACTGGATGAAATCAGAATGTTTAAGGATCCCTTTTCATTTCGTGGTGGGCAGAGGTGGGAATTGCAGTTAGCTTTGCTTCCATCTGTAAGCTGAGGCAATGAGACTGGGCGAATGGCTGGGGTCCTTAATCAAACACTGCATTTCAGGTGGAAGACTGGAGGGAAAAAGGGAAAGGCAACAAAAATTTTCAGTATTTTAAGATTAACTTAGAGCTTCCAGGTTGTCCAGAAGAGATGCAGATTCCTGTAAGTGCTTCCTAGCTTCTTCTCAATGCACTTTGAGAAGGACTGGCTGGCTGGAGGCATTTCAACTGGACAATATGGAAGCTATTTTAAACAGTGTCCTTCCTAGATCCAGTAGTGGGAGATTCTGCTAAGCTCCCAACGTTTCTAAGTAACAAAATACAATTAAAACAAATCCTAGAATTGTAGAAAGCATTACAGAGAGGTTGGCATTTTCTCTCTATAAATATTCATCCTCCATTTAAAGACAGCAGTTGCAGGCATCATTCAGCCAAAAAAATGTCTTTTTCTATAAGCAAATCCGATTCTGGGTCTGAGTCACTCACTGCAGCTGCCTGGCACCTCTTTGGGCCTGGCACAAATACTAAATATACCAGTCTTTTGCATTTTTAGATGCAATGAAGTAAAGGATTTCCCTTCCCTCCAATGCTAGGCAGAAGTAACTGATGCAATATCCAGTCCATTTAGTTATTTTAAACCACTAAGGGCTATATTCTGCTCCTGGTTATACTAGAGTAACACAGCTGAAGTGAATACCATGATCCAAACAGGCAACTGTATAAACAAGAGTGGAATCTGCCCCAAGATGTTTCTGACTGTATCATAGATTTGTTGAAACTTGAGCTCTTCTATATAAGGGTAGATATTTTTGTTAAAATGAACAAAAAAAAGACATTTATTACAAGAGATTTTTGGACTAGTGCTGGACAGCTTTTTAGGATAAGTATATTTTTTAAATATTTGTAATGGAACTATTTTTTTAAAGCTCTGTGTATTTCAAGTATTATCTAGAGTAGCTGTGAGGGCTTAAAGTCATGCATAACAGTAATAAACAATCTAAGGACTGTATGCTATTAGAAGAGAATTAGATCTGATACAAAGTAGCATCTATTTAACTACTGTCAATGGTATTATTGCTTGAAGAGCACTCTATAGTTAAAATATTGCCTTGCTCAGTTAATAGGAGTGGTCTTTTATGGACAGTTAGTTGCAAATCTCTTGTATCTGTTGTGCAGGTGTTCAGGCAGGAGTGGTTAGACTGCAAGGGGTGACCTGGCCCAGCAGGCAGGGCACAAGGCTAGGACTCAGCACTCCTGGGTGTCATCCCCATCTAACAGTGATCAGCTAGAAGTCACTCAATAAATCAGTATCTGTCTGTGCCTCAGTTTCACTGCCTGTGAACTGAAGATCCTGGTACCTGTTTCTCTCTGTCAAGTGCTTTGAGAGCTGCAGGGAGGGCACTAGGCTGGGGCTACGTGTGCTGATTCTATAGGTTAGGCTGAAGCAGATGTTCCCCAGTAGGTCTAATCTCATCTCCTATGACTTCACTGCCATCAGTGGAGTTACTGCATTGGCTAACAGCTTGGCAGTGGAGTTTGCACCATGCTGAGGTCAAAACCAGGACAAGAGTGTTTATTTCTGTTGGCTCTACAGCTTATTGAATGCGACTTAATGCTCCCCTTGTTAGGATTATTATTTCTGAAACCACATTGCAGCAGAATGAAGTAGGACAGAGAGAGGATTTTCTGTATCAATGCTGTCTTCTTCTATTCTGAGTCT
This sequence comes from Galbula dea, assembly GCA_013399015.1. Classification (NCBI taxonomy): domain Eukaryota; kingdom Metazoa; phylum Chordata; class Aves; order Piciformes; family Galbulidae; genus Galbula; species Galbula dea. The sequence goes on along the minus strand of VWZX01002400.1, from coordinate 148,432 downwards.
CTCCAGAAAAATCAACTGACATGATTTTCACTGTGTAGTGCCATGATTAAAAAGCAACACAAATATATTTGTAATTTCAACATGGGCTTTCATGTGTATTTGTACATGGGGATGAGAGAAGGAGCAACCCTGGGCCTGATCCCTTGATTTGTGAGCAGGGGTTTGCAGGGAAAGCTTGAAAACACACAACTTGTTGCCTGGTGCAGTTCCTGAAGCAGGTTCCCTTTGCAACCAATAGGGATATGTTATCAACACTTTTATATTTAGAGCTGTGCAGATTGTTCAGTCCTGGAAGGAGAAAGTGGGTCACACTTTTTTGTCTGCAGGTTTTTGTATGGACTCAAAACTTGCAAATGGTTAACAAAGTTCTTTGTCCTGCCAGACTTTTTCAGGGAATGTTTCAGCAAATGTTTGCCCTTCCTTTGGTCTCCAGTTTATGGGTTTGTTTCATTATCCTGGAAGGCTGACTGATTTTGCAGGGATCACATCTCAAACTCAACTATTTTGACTGGGTTCTGCTCTCACTTGCAGGTTCATCCTACCCTGGTGCCTCAAAAGGAAGATCTAGATTGCTTTAGAGTTTGTAGCTTTTTGGTCAACATAAAGCCCTGAAAGCACTGATTATATGTGGAAGTTAGCACCCCTCAGAAGAGCAAGGAACAGACCAAGCTGATACCCACATAATCCAGTGCAGGCTGCAGAGCAAGGCTTAGTAAAGCTTTCTGTCTGAAGCTGCCATTCTGGATACTCCATCACATCAAAGTGATGTTGCAAGGATATTTTCCCCTACTAACTAGTGTGTATTTCCTGAGTATGGAACTCATTCAGTTAGGAATATTTCTCCACTGTAAGCACCAGCAGCTACCTACTATTACTATTGATTTTTTTGCTTATTCTAATTGCTAGTAAATGAACCAGAACTTGGATTTAGTTCTTACTGGGATTTTTCTTGATGTAATCTTGAGAGAAAAGCATTCTTCTGCTGGAGTGCTGCCAGAACTAGTGATCACCACAATGAGCCCCTGCAAAACTTTGAAAGCAGGTTTCATCATGAAGAGGAAGGGGCCTGGAGGCTGCATTATTGTTGCAGTTTCACCTCCACAAGGGTAGTAACATGGAGGTGATGCCATCCCCAGCTCTGTGGAGGTGGGAAGTCTTCCCATGGATGCTTCTGTGGGTGGGATCCAGGGAGTGTGCACTCCCTTCTCAGGCTGCAGTAACCTTCATGAAGTTTGGTGAAGTTACAGAGGTGCCAAGTGTTAAAAGCTGAATTTAGCTCCCTGTGTGGTACATCCCTAGCTGGAGAAGCACTGTCTGTGGGTGATAATAAATGTGCAGGAGAGAATTTGTCCTCATTTACAATTTTCCAGCTAAAATGGCATTGCTGTAGTGGTGCTATCTCTCACTGTCAGAAAGGAGCAGACATTTTACCTGCTTCAAGGGGAAGGAAAGAAACTCTGTGTGACCCACATAAAATGTTGCAGCCTCAAAGAGCCAGGAAGCAGCTGTCACATTGCCTGCAGATATGTCTCCTTGATGAAATGCTGGCTCTTGGTATGTGTGGGGATCCAAAAAATGTGCAAGGAAGCAAATCTGCATGATGTAATAGAGCCCTTTTAGAGATGTGTACATTGGTTTTAAAAGCTCTAATCCATAGATATTAAAGATCACCTGAAGCTAGGTGATCACTTTCATCCTCAGCCAGCCAGCATCCTTCTGAGGCAGCTACAGTCCTGCTGAGATTCTCACTCAGATGTGAATATCAAATGGATCATTTTTTAGAGCAGCATAAAAATGGATTGAGAAAGTACCTTGAGGGGATGCTTCTGGAAGCTCATAAAGAGGAGCATACTGCTTGCCTCCCTCAGATACAGAGCAGAGAGAGAACCATTGTACCTGACAGCTGAAATTTAGCCTGGTGTACTTAGAGGTGACCAAAACTGGTCTTGTCTTTGGACTGTGAGAACTGTGTGCAGCCACCAATGTATGTGGATAGGGTGTGCACACTTGTGTGGTAGGGAGGAGTATGTATAACAATACTAGAGCCTGCTGTAACTATCACCCCTGTAGACAGCCTCAGTGGAACAGCTGAAGCCTGGTGGGGATGCTGAGCCTGAGACAGTCCTTCATCCCTAGAGGAGGTTCCTCTGTGCTGGCTTTCAAACCCCTGGGAGCAACTCCGTGCAGAACCTTTTGCTGCTTCAGCACCTGCTGCCTGCCTGCTACCTGAGTAACTTCCTTGAGTTTCTAGGGCTGCTGCCTGGCACATTCCTAAGTTCAGCTTGTGTCCCCCAAAATAAAGGAGCAGAGGTTTTGGTCATAGTCTGAATCTGACTGTTCCTCTCAGAGAACCATGCTGTTGTTGGTGCTGTAACCTGTTCACTGACCTCTAGAGGTTACTGAAGTGCTTCACTGTGGAGGTAAGTGTCATTCCTTGTAGGGAAGGTGATGTTGAAATGCTGAATCCTTGCATTCTCTTTCCAGAAGGAAACAGAAATATGCATTGGGAAGTGAAATTTCGTGGTGAGTAAGGTCTGCCAGGGACTCTGAGTGCCAAGCAGCCTGTGACAGGCTGGCACAAGCCACCTGAAACCTTTATTTCTTGTCCTAGCTGTTAATGTTGGAGCAATACAGCCTTGGAATAGAGCTGTGGAAGAACCTCAGGTAAGTCATCTGATGAGAGCTGATGCTTTGTAATAAAAAATACTTGGTTTTCTAATCAAATTCCTACTCTCATCACACCATCATTTCCCCTCTGTGGCTTGGTTTCTGCATCTTTGGATCTTGCCTGTATCTGAAACAGCAGCCTCACAGTTTGGTACTAGCTCTGCATGGCACAGAAATCCAAATCACCACCAACCAACAGACTAGGCAAAGCAGTTTTGCTTATGCTGACCAGCTACCCACCTAGGATTGTAGAGTCAGCAGGAAAGAAACTACTGAATTTGAAGCTGAGAGAGTTCAACAGGAGACCTTCTGTTGCAGAGCAGAGTGCCTGAATTATGATGTGTCTCTCCAGTTCCCAGCAGCTCTCACACCCCACCCAGAGCTCCATGAAGCTGTGTGAAGTTGTGTAACAGTGAGTTAGCAGCACATAATGTGCTTTTTTGGGGGTTGTCAAAACCCATACAAGTAAACACTTCAGAGCAGGCTTCTACTGTTAGTTTTGTGGGAAGTGAAAAGTTTGCAGGGAAGGGAGCAGCAAATAAGGAGTGAAACAGCTTGGGCCAGAGCTGTTCAGTAGAGTCAAGTTTGCTTCAAAGCAGAATTGTTGTGATCTCAGAGCTGCTTTTTTACCAGTTTCTGTTAGTGGTGAGGTCTAAAGCTCCAAGCTTAGCCAGATCACACCCAGGTATGAAGTAGTACAGTCCATTTCTAGCTTTCTGCTCCCTGCCAAAGCACCATTTGCCCATTGAAAAGCTTTCATTTGAATCTGAAATGCACTATGTCACTTAGTAGACTGTACAAAAATCTCCTGAGAACTGAGAACTGAGTTCTGAGAACTCTCAGAACTGAGAAAGTCCAAGATGTCCATCCAGGCAATGGTGCTAGCAGGATCTGCTTCAGTTGTGAGGTCATTATTCCAAGGTGACATCACTGGAGTAGAAGTGATTGGACTTCAACTCTTCCTTCTTTTTTTCTCCTGGTCTTGCTACTCAGCATTAGCTAAGTGCAAGATCCAGGTCTTGAGGGGACAGATGTCACCAGGCTGAGAGATTTGTATTGTTTTCAGAGGGCATCATTTCATGGAGGCTGATTTCTTCAGTATTGACATCTAGGATGCAGCTTATGCACCACTGAGTAGTGTGAGGTTTGTGAGACTCTGCAAGTCCATCAGAGGAAGTAATTCTTTCTGTTTAGCCTGAAGTATGTTTTGAGAAAAATAACTGTAGTTGTATGTTGGCCTTAATTTGGATTTCACTGCTAAATTATTTGGGATTCAGTTCTTATCTGGCAGACTGGGAGAGCTCCATGTACTGCCCTCCTGCAGTATGCTGATCTCCCTAATGAAGATACTGCCTGGACAAGAGGAGCTCTGGAGTCATGTATGTGTGTCTTTATTCTCTACATTTTCATGCAGAAAGAAAGAAAACAACCTGTGTGGGCCTTTTGCAGTGGTGATCTGTGTGCATGGCAGTAAACTCAGTGTGGTTTCTGCACTGGAGGGTGAATGCTGCTATTATTGAGGCTCCTGGGAGGCATTATTTGGACATTGCAGACACTGTGTGAAGGGAGGCCATATAGCTTTTCCAGATTCCTTCTGGATGCAGTGGTGTTGCTCCCTTCTCTGGGAAAGGAGGATCTGACCCTGCTTAGCAAGATTTGACTGCAGTCCTGTGTAGCTGGGGCAGCAACATAGGAGTTGCCACTCCTAGCACATTCCCTCCCTCCAAGATTCACTGTACATCTATGTCCTAGTTTGATGATGGATTTCTAATAACAACCTCAGCCTAGCCCAGCCATCTGTTCTGGGAAGCAAGCTGACACTTTAAAGCCATTTTTTTGCTTCAGGGTGTCTCCTTGTAGTCTTACAGAGTATAGAGAGTCACCTCCCCCCACCAGGGTAAAGCAAGTCTATCCTAGCTCAGGGTGAATGGCCAAGTTTGCAGAGAGCACCCCAGTGAGATACAGTAATTACAGCTGCACTGAGGAGAAGAAAGGTTTGTCAGAGCAAGTGGGATAGACACATGTATGTCCTCAACAGGGGCTGTAAAGGGAGCTGGAGTGGGGGTTACATTGGCCAGGCTTGTGAGGGGTCATGAGTAGAATCTCCTTGGGGGTACAGAGACATAGAGACAGGCAGACATTGGTTGGTAATCCTTCTTGAAATGCAGAGGGCAGAGAAATCAGATAGGTGTTTCCTCTTTTCTGCAGGCCTCAGGGCTATTTCCTACTGAAGATGGGCACCAAACATTAGCATTATTGCTTCCCAGCTGAACTGTAGAGAGATGACACTCACCTCTTGAGGGATGTGTTGGGTATGGGGATGTTTAACTTCTGTGGTGGATGAAGGCAGGAGTTTTCTTGCACCTAGCATTGATAATCTGATTAAAACAACAAACAGAGGTCATTTTTCTATTTAATAGGATGTCTCAGAAAGAAAAAGCCTGTGTGAGGACACTCACTTCAGTCATGGAAACAAAGTTGAGGTTGCAAAACTTCTCTCCACCTATTAGCAGAAGTGAACCTTTGTCAAGGCTCCAGGATTTTGGTCTGTCTTCTGTTGCAGCCCTAGAAAATTAGGGATGTCCAGTCTTAAATGGGGAAGCCTAAGAAGCTTTGTCTCCTAAAGTAACATGTCAGACTTGTCTGTTTTTTGCTGTGTTCTTTACTAGATTATCCTCCCTGCTGCCACCTTCAGATGAAGTGATTTAAAATGGAAGGGATATTAAAGCCTTAAGAGAGGGGTTTAAACTAAATGAAATGCTATCAGGACTGTAATGGTAACAGCTGTTGTGCCTGCCAGCTGGACTGGAAGCTTAATCACTCCCTCCCATCAATCCCACTCCCCCAGTGCTGCACTTGTTTTCTCTCCCTTCTGTCCTTTCACCAAAACCACAGCACAAACTCGACAGGGGGATGCTTTTGTGTGCTCCATAGCTGGCTCTGTCAGAGCCATGGAAGGAGCAATCTCCTCTCTGAATTGTCAGCACAGCATGCAGTGTGCAGCTGAGTTTGCCTCACCTGGAACATGATTGCTCCAGTCCCAAAATCAGGAAGGAACAGGAGCTCAGGCTTAGAGCTCTGTACATGCTTTTGTTTCCCTGTGTGCAAGAAACAGGTAGGAATGTGCTGTTCAGTGCAGTGCTCTACACAGCTGCAAAGCAGGACATCTTGGAATCTGCTTTGGTAGAGGTTAGAAAAGTGCCCCTGCAAGCAGAAGTCCTATTTTCTGAGCCTGCTGCTTGAAGCAGTGTCCTTCAGAAAGAAGGAACTTCTGTGACCAGTATGGGATTGAATATTAACTATATCAAATATATTCCAGGGGGTCTGTTGCTTTGCAAAAAAAAAAGACCTTCTTGCTGCTGGCTTTTAGGCTGCTGCTGCCATTCACAGTGGTTCCAGGTACCAGGCAGTTCACCTGTCAAAACTCACTGGTGAAACAAGTTATTTCCAACTGAGTCATCTCAGAAAACAACTTGTGGTTTCAAAATGCCAGATTTCTATTAGACTTTGACCTAAGCTTTGAAGAAGGTTTAGCCAAAGAGTTTGCTATCATTTCCTTTGAGATTAGACTCATCTTTTTCTTTAGTTGACAAAAACTAAGTGTTTAGTTGTATCTCCCTTTGCTGAAAGAGCCCTTGCAAGAAAGTGACTTCTAGTGAGACTGAAAACAGCAGTTCTTCCATCTGTGCATCAGCTACCACACCAAAGAAATAGATTATTTATCCAGGTCTGGGTACTGCTAACTTAATGAGCAGCCATGGACAAGGCAGTTAACCTTTCTATTGTGTGTTTAACCATCTGTAAAATGGATATGATCCTGCTTACCTGCCTGGCACAGCTGTACAGAGGCTTAATTTTTAATCAAGCTCTGTTCAAACACTTGGAGCTCTCTGTGTAGAAGATGCACAGAGGCAAAGAGGATTTGCTCCTGTTTTGCTTCTGTAAGGTTTACATTTCCAAGAGTGATAGATGGTGAACTATTAATATGCTACAAGTAACATCAAAAAGGAGAGACAATGTCAAGAAGCAGAAGAGCTGGAGTGGGCTGGAGTGCAGACCTTCTGACAGTCTAGGCTTCCTTCCTCCCTCTTAATTATGCATGTGGAGCAACTTGTTACTGCCTTTCTAAAGGCACGTTGACACAAGCCCAGACCTCTCTCCTGGCAGGCAGTCTTAGGAATTAAGTTAACCCTGGGATCAGAAGGAACTGGACAACATAGCTGAAGGCATTTCTAGAACAACCTGAAGTAGACTACCCTCAACAAAACAGATTGCCTGGGTCCCTGAGGGAGCCCAGGAAGTAATGGTACACCTTCCTGGGCAGCTGGTTATCAATAATTTCTGGAGAAGGCCCTGGCATTACATTTCAGGCTGATTGTCCATGGAATATGACCAGGTATCATTCTCAATGCTATTCCTTTACCCTCTGGGCCCTCCAACAGTTTCAAAAGTAGTGCTAAAACTGAATTGTACTCATGAAGTACTTGAGTCATTCAGGAGTTGTGTTTATGGTAAAATATAGTTGCTTATATTTAACAACAACAAATAGAAACCAACACTTAATTATATTTGAAGAGATTGACTAATGTATGCTGCAGTATTCAAATGGTACCTAATCTTTTTAAGTAAATTTGACACTCTGTGTGCTTTGCAGGCACAAAATTCACACAGTTACTGCAACTGCTGTTCAGGAGAGGAGGTGCAGTGTTTGAAGTGCAGTGTGCTCTGTGGAGTGAGTGCATACACAGCTTTTTGAGGTTTCCTCCTTTGTGCTATCTCAGAACTTGACACCACACCAGTGCTCTTTACAAAGGAATGGAGAATAGGACAGCCTGAAACTTCCATGGACCAAACTGCAGCAATTCCTTGAGGCTGTAGATGAAAAAGGTCATAAAGAACACACCCCCTCAATGTGCTATGAAGCTATTACAGGAGATGCAGGGATTAGCTCACAAGAGTGCTATGGGCTCTTCTTCAAAGTCACTTAGAGAATTAGACTTTCCAGATAAAAACCTGGGGTGTTGAAAATAAAAAGTGCTACTGGAAGAGACAGCCACAGTGAGTGTCAAAACTATGACATTAGGAGTACATTAGCTTGATTATTTTAAATTGCTGATTCATTCATAGTGAAAGTGTGGAGCCACCCCCCACTCCCCAGCTAAATGTCCCTGTGGGTGCCTCAGGCAATTCAGAACATGAGTTCTTAAAACACCCAAGTGGCTTAAGCAAACACTTGCAGGTAGCTTGTGGTTCTGAGTGTGCAGCTAGAGAAATCCTTAGGAACTTGACCTCCCAGTGCTGAGCCCCTGCTGGCTGGGAAATGCTGAAAATTGGAGATCCCCAAATAACTTCAAATCCTACATCTTTAGTGAAAAGCCTTTGGAAATCCTAAATCTTTGCCTGGAGACCAGAGCTCTTGTATATTATAAGTTCCTGTAGAGAAAAAAAAAAGTTTAAATTAGTATGAGACATTATAACCATTACCAATATTATGGCTATGGATTTTGTGGCTTAGTGTTGTCTTTTTCATCTTCCTTTCCCTGCCCATGCTGTTCAGAAAGCTCCTGAACATCTATCAAGGTTAAATCTTTATCCACCAAGAGCTCTCCTCTTCAGGCACAACCCATCTAATCCATAGCCCATACAATCCTGCAGTGTTAAGCCTGTAGTTTATGCTTGTTACTACAATTTCTGGAATTGACCAGACTAATATGTTTTTCCTCTATTTACTCAGTGAAAAATAGGCTTCTGGATGAGCTTGAAGAGCAATCACATCATGCAGTGACACTTGTCACTGCAAAAATCCACTTCAGTTTCTACCATTTAAGTTGGTTTGGTTAATCTAAGCTACAGGGTGGCTCTTTTTCCCCTGAGTCATTGACACAACCTTGGAAATGACTAAAGAGTTCTCTGGGTGTGGGACATCTAGGAAGGTTTTGAGACAAGCACTACTCTGGCAGTATGAGTGCAGGTGAGAGTCCCTTTTAAAGGGTGTTACCTACTGCTGCTTTAAATAAGGCTCCAAAGCTCTAAGGCTTTTGGCAGGAAAAGCAGAAAAGGAAAAGAATAAAAACATTTTTGAAAGCCTGAGCAACTTAGTCAAGATCTGCTAGCAGCCTGAGGGCCCTGGGAATGGTGCTGGAAGGGAGTAGTAGATGGCACACTCCACAGAAGGAGACAACAGGAACAGATTGGTCAGATTTCAGGAGCAGTGGGAACAAAATGCAACTTTATTCCCCAGTCAGTGTTGCTGATGTTTAAACAGGTGCTCACACCATAGGTACTAACTCTGTGGCTTCCTTCTTCAGATGGAGGCTGTGCTTGACTTTAAAGAGTTAATGGTTTCTTGCTCCTCCTTTTTTTCCCCTCTTTCTCTCTCTCCTACTGGCTCAGAGCTGGCTTTCGTTTGAAGGGCACAGCATGGGGAGTGATGTTCACATGATACCAATGACAGCAGCATGATAAGCCTATTTCTGACAGTGTGGCAAATTACTATTATGAAATCCCAGTACATTTGATTGCAGAGTGACTTTCAGAAGGGATCACACGTAGCAAGGTTATGAAAGGCTCAGTGTTTGCTGCAGTAATGCTGACTTACTGCAAAAGAATACCAAGAGCTCTTTAAATAAAAAAGCTTGGGAGATTCCCAGTTCATAGAATATTTGGCTGAGTATATCCAGTCAGGCATTATGTTTCTCTAAAATGACAGGATTAAAAATTATCTGTATCAATCCTTGGGCTTGTTATTTTATTCTTTCCCCTTTGGTGACTTGGTGAAATGTCTTTGCCAGAGATTGACTCAAAAGGGTTCATCAGCTGGAGGCTGTCCTTGCCCTCTGCCATTGTTCAGTTCTGTCTCTCCAGACCTGCCTCCCCCTTCCAGTCAAAGGTCAGCATCTCCTGTGTCTGGGCAGCACACAAGATAGAAGGAGGACAAGATTCAAATTAAAAAATCATGAAAGCAAAGAGAAGTAGGAAGAGAAATAGGCAATTTATGGGCTAAGGAAGCAGGGACATTGCTGGTGAAAGAAGCATATCTGCCAAATACAAAATAGCAGTAACCAACCTGATGAATTGTTGTCTGCATCCAAGGGCATGTTACAACCTGGAGATGAGTTGTCCCTTCCCCAAACACCTTCATGTACCTAAATGTTGGCTGAAATAACAGCTGGTTGCTGTGAGTATGGATACAGAGTAGAAAAGCCCTTGAAGTTTAGGTAGAACCACCCAGATTGATATGAGGGGGGTGTGTATCCCCATGCAGTCCTGTTTGTCTGCTGGCTGGAATGGGACTCTTCATCTGCTGTGATTATGTTTCCCTGCTGAATTAGAGAGTTGATCTCTTAGCTGAGTAAGTGAAGCCTTGCAGGTGTTTTGATATTTTTTGGTGATGTAAATATATTTAGCTGATGATGGAATATGGCTTCCCAGTGTAGGTGGCCACAGCCTGTCCTGGGTTTAAGCTGACCCAGTGCCTGAGGTTGGTTGTGTAGCATCACCAGCTGTCTTCTTTAAAGGTTATTTTTTAAAGACATGTGGTCTTGGAATTTATTTCCTGGGTGGCATGTTGTACCCTAGAGAAGCCAAGTGTTTAAATTACCTCTTCAAACATGTGATTTGCACTTCAGGCCTCAAGAGAATTGTCCCTGAAATCAAACTCATGATGCAAAGCAAAAGCTTTGGTGCAAGTGAATGGAGAGTTATTGACTCTCCCTGTCTGTGAAAGGGGAAGAAATGACAAATTGTGGATCCTTTGGCATGTCTAACAGATATTTGGATAAATGAGACTTTCACTTCTGACTTCAGTGGGGCCAGAATGTCACCTGGAAGGTTTTGAAGAAGAGAAATGCTGATGTTGGTAATGCTGTATTGCTGTATACAAGCTAGGAGGAGGAGTGCTGCTACTGTTTGCAGTGATCAAAGACACAACTGTGACTGCAGAGGTAACTAGCTTAGGTGCAGAGAAACTGTCTAATCACAGCTGCACAACCCACCAAAAAGGTGATTTTCAAGAGCTATAGCTAGGCTGCCACAAGTACACAGGTTTGCTACTTAAAAGTTGCTGTGTTCCTAGTCCTGAACTCACACCAGTGACTTGTTTGTAAACCCACCCGTGTCCTCATCAATGCCAGAGAAGGCTTTTGGGGTGACTAAACACAGAGGAATTGCAGTTGATGTCTTGTGATCATTTATGGGAAGTCCCAACAATTTGGGAAGAGAAGAGGGTGCAGAGGTTATCCAGCTTCCACAACAGGAGTGCTCCTCTGAATCAAAGGGAAAACATCTGGTGGTTCTACACAGCTATCTGCCACCATAGCCTATGCATGGCAGTTCCTGGTTTCAGGGTAGGGGCTGGCTAGTTGGACCATGGATGATTTAATCTATAAAGTGATAAGGGAAGAATGTCCCCAAAACCTTTGAAGTGCAAGTGGACAAGTGGATACATGAAAAATGGGATTTCTTGTGAACCATCGTGGTTTAGAAACACAACTATTTGTAATCCCCTGAGTTGCAATTCTAAGCACTAAGTATTAGCAGCCTGACCATAAAGATTTTACAGACAGCTGAAAATCTTTCCACTCTTTTCAGTTTTCTTTGGATTGGATTGTATGTAATGCATCTCATGCTCTAGAATTCCTAATTTCCCCCTGGAAATATAGTCTGGGTCCCTGCTGTGTTATATACATGATGATGCCATTTCCAGCAGAGTTTAAGGAGTAGGATGATAAATGCTGGTGTCACAGCAGAGGTTTGAATAGCTATTTCAACTCAGTCCTACAGTGGCTGCACTCAATCTGCATGGCAATATTTATGTTATATAGGCAATTTGTGGTACTCCTGACATGGGAATTCCATCACATATGTGAAAATAAGGAAATAATGACTGGTGCAGAATTCTAAAGGGAAGAAAATAATTGGCAGTCGTGGGGGCTGCTTAAAATAGGCTTTAGAGGAGTCTGGAAGTTTGCTGTGACTCAATGTGTTTGAAGGGAAGAAAAATGTTATTTTAACTATGAAGCTGGCAAATTGTCCCATTTTGATTCCACAGCAGCAATCTCTGTAAAAGACATGATTGAAAAGCTGCTCTTCCTCCCTGTCTGAAGCTAAATACACTTTCCTACTCTACCCCATCTGAATAAAATCAGAGCACTGTGCATAAACTCCCCCTGCCTCTGCTCCTGCTGTCTGCGCTCGAGGCGGCAGCAGATGACTGGGATCTCTACGACTGTCAAAGCAGCACCATCAGCCAAAGCTACAGCCACCTTAACAACAAACCCCATCAAATTTCTTCCAGCTTGGTAACAAGCTGGTCCATTATTTCAGGCTTTTGGTGCCAGTGTTCTGGTTTTTAAAAGGCCATCTGAAACCTCACAGGCATTTCTGACATTTTCCCATTTACAGAGTTGGTATTTGGGGGCTTGAGAGTGCTCTGTTTGTCTTCAGATTTAAACTCCTAACACCTTAGATCTGTCACCAGTTTACTGGGAAGATGCTATTTTGATTTTCCTGGTTAGCAGCTCTGAAAAAGGGACAAACCCCCCAAATTAGCACATTTCTGATTTAATATTAATTGGAACATATTTTTCCCTGTAGCAGTTTGCTGATGATGAGATTTGAGTGCTGCTGACTGAGGTGGCTTTGCAAATAGTCCCTATAAATAGAACATAAGAGTGGGTTTCTGTGAGATGACCAACTAGAGAAGACTCTTTAATCAGGGTAAGAGGTACAGCCCCCCAGCCCTGCCCAGCACTGATCCTGTCAACACAGGCTGACAGTGCTGTCCAGCAGAACAGTTTGGTCTGTGCTAAGCTTTATGGGCAGGAAGTTTAGTCAAGTGTTTAAAACATGGAAATAAGGCTCAGAATGCCTGGGCTGTTTCTCCAGCTCTCCTGCTGACTAGCTGCAGGCAGATCACCTTGTCTCCTTGCAATGTAATCCAAGGGCTGGTGAAAACAACAGTTCTTGGATATAGCAGTATCTTAGAAGGTCACATCAGAGAATGTGAAAGGGGAAAGTGGCCAGTGTGTAAATCACATGGATTTGTGGCACAGTGCAAACTGGGCCTGTTAAAAGACTGCAGGTCATTTTGGGCTGGCTTGCATTCATGTTTTCTGTCTTCCACATACCCTGTAGCAACTGCATTGACTATTTCCAGAAAAAAACCCCACTATTCATGAAGGGGAGTGAGACCTCTTGTGCCTTATCTGTCAGGAGTTCAGCACTACCTGTGCCAGGGTCTGCTTTTTGTGTTGGCTGCATCAAATCAGAGTTTACCTTCAATCCTGCTCTGACCTTGTTTCTATTGGAGTAGAAATAAATAGTAACAATGGCATCTTTCATCTCCAGGGATTTCAAACCCGCTGGAAAGCTGCATCCTCTGAACACAGATATAACATGTTTTAAGGAGCCTGTGGAAATCCCTTCCCCATAAGCAAGAGGAGGCTACTCATTTCCCTTAAATCAAGGAGGAGCTCTGAGTCCCTGAGGACTCTATCAGCTCTCACTGCCAGCAGTCCTTTGGTTAGCACTCAGGCTTTTGCACAGCATGCAGTGAGCACCCACAGATAGTCGGGGTGCCACAGATCGCAGGCCAGGAGCCAGCTTCTCACAAGCTGTCGTTAAGATGCCAGAGAAGCTAAAGCACCATGGTGCAGTCTTCAGGGAGGTCTAAACCAGAGCAAATTCTGCCACCTGCTGCTTCCCTGCACAGCTACAGTGCCCTTATTTTCAGTACAGACTAAGCCTTGGGCTGTTCTAACCTGGTTGGGTTTTTACTGGTGGCGTGTTTAGCAGTGGGGTTGCTGTACTTCAGCCTAAAACACTTCAGCATTGCTTTCAGTATTTAACAATAATTCAGCAGGTGGGTTACTGCTGTTTGGCAGATATGCTTCTTTCACTGGAAATTTCCATGCTTTCTTAGCCCATAAATTGCCTATTTCTCCTCCTACTCCTCCTTTTCATAAGCAATGAAGAGTGCCCATGCAGTCTGCAGTGATAGACATGGTGAGGAATGTCCACACCTGCTTCACAAAAACAAAGACTTGGGATTGTGCTAAGTGTATGTTTGAAAGTAAAATTACTGATAACACAGAATAGCAAGAATACTGGGGGAGTGTGGGCTGTCCAGAGAGAGCATGGACATAACTAAAGGTCCTTTCAGAGCTCAGGCATTTCAGGGAACAGATTTAAATGCAGGTTGGCCTGTAGAAACCAGTGGATGTTTTATAACATTCCTCTTAGATGGCTGAAAGTGAAGAGTTTAAATTAGAAAGCTGACTCTGTGGGCACTTATCAGCAAGCAGCATGTGCAAAACCACAGCTTCTGTATTACTGGAGGAATTCAAAACTGCTTTATGTTTAAGTTTAAAAAGCCAAGATTTTCTCTTTGCTGGCTGCTAGACTGAGGCACACAAGCAGCTTAGGCAGTGCCTAGCCTCTAAGCCTCTTCTCCATAAGCACTTTTCTGCCTGGTGTGAGTGTTCCCCTCCTTGAGGTGAGCTGGGGAGGACAAGGCTGTAAGCTTCCATGCCAGCTGAAGCTGCTGAAGTGCTGCTATGAAGGATGTCAGGGTTGCCACAGCAGAATGTAGTTGTCTGAAACTTAAGGGAGACTTTGGCAGCATTCCTCAGGGATCCTCAAGTACTTCTCAGGCCAACCACTGTCAAGGACAAGGGCTACCATCAGGTCAATGTCCTCTTTATATATAGTGCTACCTAAATTTAGTGTTAAATCTGCTGTGAAAATTTACAGCTTGTAATATTTACCTGACAGGCACCCAGCCCCTCCTGTCCAAATATACCATTCCTTAAATTAGCCACAAAAGATGTCATGAGGCAGCAGCCTAAATTACATATTTCTAGCACTGAAGCAGGTAAGTACATATTTATGCAGCCAGTCCTGGGTTCTTACTTTAAAAAATGGACTGCCTTGTTCAATGGATGTTTTAGAGTCCTGCCAGAGGATTTAAGCAATCCCATGTTTGGGGCTGGCTGTATTGTCTGCTCCCAGCCAGCTCTGCACCAAGAGGCTGGTGTCCTTAGGGGCTGTTGCAATTGAAAGAAGGAAAGTATGTGACAATAAAGAGCAACTGCTTACAAAACAACTGTGCCTAGAGATTTTTTTCCCTGCTTAGCAAAGGAAACAACTAGAGTATTATTTATATAACAGTTTCCTTCTGGGTCAGTGTTGAATAGAGCTTGAGTCCTTCCATACCATGCCACTCTTCCATGCCCCCACCACAGCAACTCTAGAATTGTTTCCTCTATACACTCTCAGGATGGAGTTCTTCTCTACACCCAGCAGCTTAGAAGCTACCTCACAGTTACACATAGAAGATTTTGATTCTATTCTACAGCAGTTCTTCAACAGCACAGACTGACTTCTTTGTGAAGTAATTCCCACAAGCAACCTTTTGAATTTGTGTAGGTTTTAAATCACAAGAAAACAAAACCAGAGAAATAGCCAAGGGAACATCTTCATAGGGGCAGCTGATAGCACAAATGCTGCTGCATTTCTGTTGCTTGTGGCTACTCTTGAAGACAAGGGGCTCCTTTGAAATGTGAATGTGGAGTATAGATTAAGTTAGAGGTTTCTGCAAAGAATGTGTCATGTTTTGGGAGGTTTGTGTGTTCATGGTTTGGGTGAGTAAGCAGGAACTAACCCTGCCTGATGGTTAGATTAGTTTTACTGAGATCAGGAGGTCTATGCCCCTGCAAGGACTAAAGATGATTCCTTTTAAAAGCTAGTTAATTTTCCTCTTGAAGTGTTACAACCCCACCTGGCAGTAAGATGATCATCATAGGTGTATTGCAAATTAAATCTGCTTAGGCTGCTTAGCCTTGGTGGGGTGGGGGAAAGGGTATCATTGGCCTGGTTTTAAGGTGGTGCCTTTTAAGAGGTGATCAGTTCAGCTCAGTTCAACAAGCAGCACAAGAAGGGTAGTTACTAATGGCAATTTGATGTTTTCATCACCAATATGAAAACTATGTGTTTAAATATACAGGAAGCTGTGTCAGACATGCATGTCTTGTGTAACTGCCACCAAAGAAAGCTTTTTTGTATTCTTAGGAAGCAGGGGGAGCCTGAGTGCCTGTCCCAGGAGCTACACATGCTCAAAGGTGCTGCTCAAAGAAATCAGTGCACTGGAATGTGCAGATGTGGAGAACAGGACTTGGCAGCTGTGGTGTCCCTGCTAGGTACTGGTCCAACTCAGAGCAGTGAAGCTGTTTCCCAGCTAACTGACTTGGAGAGTTCTTCTTAAGCACCTTCCAAGGAGTATTTATAACTTTCTGCAAGAGGCCTCCCAACCATGCAAACAACCTCTTGTCAACAGCCTGTTTCTCTTCTGCATGAAACCTTGCCATTTAGTCTCTGTGACCACCCTCACTTCACAGCAGGCATCCACAGTCCTCAGTTACTGCAGAACTTGCCAGCCAGAATCAGTGTTCCTTGTCTGAGTCCCAACCCTGACTGAGATTCTCAGTCCAAAGAATCTCTTCTTGTTTATGCAGCTCATCTAGGCTGACATTGGTCTCCTCCTAGGCAAGCAATGTGCATACTTTGAGAGATGTGCATCAATTCTAACTAACACCTTGCCTTTTTGATGTCACAGGAGTTCAACTTTGAGGCTGATTTCATGCAATCAAGACTGTCCGGAACGTTTTCATAACAGAGAGTTGTATCAAAACATCTATTTGCTCCCTGAACACTTGAAGAGACCAGAGAGCTCTTGCTTTCCAGCAACAGGTGACCACAAGGCCCTGAGACTGAGACAAAGCTTTTCAAAACAAGCTGGGATAAATCTGACACATCAGCAAAATGTAGTCCTTTGCGAAGGATAAGGATTCCCTGGAGTCTCAAAGTGCTGTTGTACATTAATGAATTATGCCTTAGGACATCAGAGTGTACCAGGAGAAATATCACCTGTTTACTTGCCTGGAAGAAATGTACTTCAGTTCTGAACTGGATCCATATTTCAGAGGTCTCCAAGTTCATGATTTTTTATCACCAGGTCAATATTTCAAGTTGATCTCTTCTCTTAGTGAAGTTATGCTATTTTCAAATCTCCTCTTCCTGAGAAGTGCACATCTTCCCAGTGTAAGCCAGCATCCTTGTTCTACTTGCCCATAGTTGGCTGCATTCTCTCTTTCCTTGTAAATGGATTTCAGAGTTCTGGCAAAGTTTTTAATTATAACATTTCACATCTTCTCACCTCTTGTCCATGGCAGCTGTGAACATCTTAATTGCTTCAGTTTTTACCTGTTCTTGAAGCACAGACAAGATGACCTCTGTAGTGGTTTTGTCTTGAGTAACAGTCCTTGTAATTTCTGAAGATTTGGGGGAGTTGGGAAATGTCTTTGTGTTAGAGACAAGAGCATTTGTTATTAAAGCAGTCTCTAGCACAGCAATATTGGATCTGATTAAACAACACAGTTTGTCTACAGCTTCCTAGCAAGGGAAAGCAGAGGGACAGGAGCTGATCTCTTCCCTTTGGTGACCAGCAACAAGACCCCAGGCAATGGCATGAATCTGTGCCAGGGGAAGCTTTGGTTAGCTATTAAGAAAAGGTTCTTCCCCCAGAGGGTGGTGGAGCACTGGAACAGGCTCCCCAGGGCAGCAGTCACAGCACCAAGCCTGACAGAATTCCAGAAGCATTTGGAGGAGGCTCTCAGGCACATGGGGTGATTTTTGGGGTTGTCCTGTGCAGAGGCAGGACTTGGACTCCATGATACTTGTGAATCCCTTTCAACTCAGACATTTCTGTGATTCTAGGATTCCATCTTCACTGAACTCATACCAAGAGGTGGAAAAGCCTGGACTCTTTCTGTCACGAGTTCAGCTTGAGGCTTGAGTCACCAAAAAGCTAACTAGATATCTGTGATGCATATTTAGTATTGCTGAAGCAAAACCAACTAATCAGTTAAAGAGTTCAAAGCAGATATTTTGCTAGAGGGTATTGTTAATCACAACTGACATGTTCTGTAGAGCTGTGCATTTCTCTGTTGAAGCAGCTCTCTATCAAAATGCATTTCATCCATTAGCTAGCACAGTGAGTGTGGTTCCTTTGGGTGTCAAGAGTTGTACATTTGACTTGTAAATGGCTGAATAGCTGAACTGATCAGACCTGTGCTTGGGGAGCACTGTCCAGTCAGCTTACAGATCTGGAATTCCTCTTCTCATGCAAATTTAACAGGTGCTGCTTGTGCATCTCAGTACTTCCCAAAACATGAAGCTGGTTATTTCTTTCCATATATAAACTTTGGTTTTAGAAGCACAGTAGATAATAACCATAAATGTTTCATTTACTATAAATACTTAATAACTATGAATGATTAATGACCAGATTTTCAAGCAAACTGATGGAGTTGTGTGAACTGGAGACTACCCTGTGTAATTCCTGAGCTCTAGTCTAAATGCTGTATGGGGTCTATGTGCTGTTAAGATGCAATTGGTATTTTCATTACAAATATTAGCACATGGGTAACACACAGAAAAATTACATTTTTATAGCCCTGTAAGCAACCAAATTAATCTGAATGGACTTCCTTGTAGATAGAAGAATTTCTGTACCCAGTTTTCATTCCATTTCATGGCATGCCTTCTTTATGTGTTATTTTTTTGGTAAGAGAATGGCTTTTTTATACCAGAGCAGTAATAACTGGCAGTGTTTCAGGGACTACTTTCACCTATTTATTTTGCTTTCCATTTTTTCCTAATTGCCTTTCATCTCCCTGAGGCTTTGAAGCCAAAAAGCCCCACGTAATGCTTATCTAATTAGCAGGGCTCTTGCACCTCGGAAAGATTTCATTAACGATGCAGCTTTCTGGGGTGTGTGGCCAGCTGAGGCTCTGCTCACCTCTGCCGCAGACGTTCGTGGATGGCTCTCAGAGGAGTGAGGATTCAATCCCTCTGCCAATAGGTGCCACTGTTGCTCTGCACACGCGGCTGAAGCCTCAGTGTCCTTCAGCTGAAAGTCCGACCTTGGAAAAGCAAACCTAAACCACAGGGACTGAAATGTTGCAGCAGTAAAACTCTGTCGAGACCGCGGCCAGAGGTTTGTCCCTGCCAAGACTAAAGTATATGCTTTATCTTGTGCCTAAAATTAATTACATCACTGATAATCTTCAGCAAAAGTTGATGAAGAGGTAAATATGCATTGAATTAATTCCAGATCTACTTAATCTAAGCCTTTAACTTGCTGCAAGTTTATTGTTGAGCCTCAGACCAACAGCAGCAGATCCTTGCAAATGATCTCCTCTGGACCAAATGTGATTTAAATGTAGAAGTTGCACAGCAGTGTAAAAAGAATTTGGACTTCTGTCAGCACTGTCTCCATAGGTCCTTCCCATAGTTTCTCAACTGAGGAAATCATCAGGGTAGCCTATCCAGCAGTATAAAGGCCACCTACAGCTATTTCTTCAAGGTTTACTGTTTGGTAATGGAAAGTCAGCTAATGTAGTTCACTTTGCAGCTTATCTACCATTAAGTGCCATTCAGTCTGTAAAGCCAAGGGCAATCAAGGTCTGCTTGCTTCCTGCATTAGGAGAAACCTTGGTTCACCTTGTCCTTAGGCACGCAGCCATTTCAGATGTTTATTTTATTCTTGGATGTTTCAGGCACATTATAGAATGACACAAGTTTATTTTCTGTTCTTTCTTCAAATAAATGCATAGGGAACTGTGACAAAATCTAAAAACAACTAAGGAAAAAGCAAGTAAGAGATTTATAACCTCTCAGGTTCCATCCCACTCTGCTTTGGTTGCTTTGTTATGGCAACTATTCATTGACTAGACACCAACAGATGAAACTTTTGCTTTCAGTGATTTAATACCTTCTGAACTATTTCTAGCCATCTGCAGGTCAGAATGTAAGCCAGCAAGTAGTTCTAACTAGCCAGCAGCTCTCTGCCTAGATAACCTAGTTCTCATTCCCTCTGCATGGAACAGATCACCCTAGGTACGTGAGCGACAAGCGTTAAGCAGTGCTTAAGATCGCCCTAAGCAGTTTACACAGAGGCTTCCCTTGCTGCTCTGCTCCTGGCCATTTGGCCAATGGCCTGCAGGTATTTCTGAGCCTCTTCATAGTCGAGGATTTGGCTAACATTTTGGAGATGTCTCTGGTTGTAAGGGAGGTCATAGATTTTAGCTTGTTTTCTCACTTGGCAAGCAGCAATAGCAGAAAGGGGTGGCCACTTATAGGAGATGGTGTAGACACTCTCCCTCACGTCTTCCTTCTCATGCCATTTTGTCAACAGGTACTCCAAAAGGCCATAGTTGGTGGGTGGTTCTGGGACAGGAAAGAATTCATGATTAGAAATGCTAGAAGGCCAGAGTTGGTCCTGGTGTTTTTAACTGCACAGTTGTCATAAGGAATATTTGTACCATAATAAGGACAAAACTGATCTTTTTTGTTCCCAGGGCATGTTGTGACTACCTCCTGGCTGGAAGGGAAAATGCTGATAAATAATTGATAGTACCAATAATAGGTTAAATATGGACAGGACAGCGGTAATGGTATAAATGTAAGGACTCAGGATTCCTCCTACTGTCTCTGGCAGGTATTTAAAAAGCTAGCAGAGCTGTACATGCCACTTAAATTCAGAAACTTAATAATAGTCTCTGAACTCCTCTGCTAGTCATATCTCACAGCTCTCTCATCGTCAGCTGGTGTCTTGCATTATTGCATAGGGCAGAGCAGTCTGTTCATGGACACTATCCTTCACTGCTTCCTGTGCTAATTAAGGATCGTTGTGTGGGTAACATTTCCATCTGAAAAATAAGCTACTGACTGGGCAAAGAGGGTAGCCAAAAGTCACCACAAGATCCATTTTCAGAATGAAAACAGAAGGAAGCTCCTGGCTCTAAGTCTATGTATTAAGCACTGCACCATGTTCCATCTGATTGAATGAATAACACCAAGAACTACCAAGAATGGGGAAATCTGATTTCTCAGGAATCCAGGTGAGCTTGTGTCCATCCCAGCTGCGGAGAGGAGGCAGCAGAGGGTTGCAGCCACGTCTGTTGTATTTATCCTCATACTCCGATACGAAGTTTCGGCTTCTTGGCTCGTCATGATGGGTGAAGAGGTGCTGCACTGGCAGGCCCTGTGATGAGATGGACACGAAACCATGCTGTTTGTCTTTGCACACAGCATTCAGATGGCTTAGCATGCCTTTGAGCCAGACTGTACTACCAGGGATGTCACCAAATTTTGTCAGGACTTGTGTGACTTTTACTTACCATTTAATCCCTGAAAATAAGGGCATTTGCGTTTCAGGGGACGGAAATGTCCAGTTAAATTAGGCAACTGCATCTGTATGTCATGAGATCTGATTAGTCTGAGTTCAATACAGGCATCATGGATTTGCAGGTGCATTTAAGAAGCCTGCAGATGAAAAGCTGATCTTGTGCTGCTTAAGTGGTTCATTGCGCACTAGCATTACACACACAACCTTCAGCTGCCTGGCACGACAGAACAGTAAGAATATTTGGGGGTGGAGAAGCACCTTAGAGATGACACCTGTGGGAAAAGTATTGTGAAAGATTTGGGACTTGTTTAAGTGCTGTTTGTTCCTATCAATTGGAAATATGCTGATGAAAATTACCCTCTTTTAATGGCAAGCTCATAGTAGAGGTCGTGGAATGTCCTGAAGACACAATACCCAGGCCTAGCTGGTAGCAACAGGCTGGCTTTCTTCACGTGCCCTGGTCACTCTCCAAGGCAGAGAGTGGGAAAGAACATCCTACTTTAATCAAACATACAAGGGAGCTCAGCATCCTGTAAACTGGCCAGGGAGCTGCAGTCCCTTCTTTTATGCATATACATGATTAAGGATGTAAAACACTAGTGAAGCAGTAGTAGAAACAGTAGGCTGTTTGGAATGTTGGCACACACAGCTCTACATTGGAAATTTCTGTTACTCACCTCTGATTTCTCCAGCAAGATTCCCCTTGTTGTTTGTTCTGGTTTCAGAGCTGAGAGCCAAGTGAAGTCTGTACTGTATACACTGCTGTCACCAACTTTCCCAAAGTCTTTTGCAAGCTAGAGAGATACACAACACTCAGTATAGCTAAGGCAATGGGGTAATTACAGCAGCTTTGTGCCTCTGCTACTTTTTTCATCTACACATTTAAAAAGCCCCTATTAAAGTTGGTGAAAGAAGCTGGTGCTCTGTGCTTTTTCTCAGATGGCAAAGTCAGCTGGTTTTATCAGCCACTGTAAAATTCTGGATTGATTTATTGGTGTAAATACAAGGTTTGTACAGCCCTGGAAAAATTATTCATGCTTTGCTGTTAAATACTTTCATCAACAATGTGAACCAGCATCTGAAAAGGACAAATTCAACCTTTTTTCTGCCAGTTTCTGCAATAAAGTCCAGCACAGTGCTCTGGGGAAAAAAAGTGCCTAAAGGAAGTAATTTTAGCAGAGCCAGGAGGATTTGTCCTAACAGCCCCAACATTGAACCTAATTGGCATGTTTTGACAAAGTTAAATGTCTAATGGTAACATTTTGTTCAGCTCTTAAGCAAGTCATGCAATCCATCGAGCAGCTCTTCTGGCAGAGATGCTCTTGTTTATAGAAGCAAATTAAACCAGCAACCAGCTTAGGAAAGATCCTCTGATACAAGTAACATTAACTTCTGGAAGGGTTAATGAAGCCACTGGTATAACGCTGGTATATGTCATGCAGTCGTACAGTGGCGTGTATGTTGCATAGCAGTTTGAAGTGACTCCCTTTTTAATAGGTTGATGTTATGCCCAATGTGAACCACAGAACAGAACATGAGCTCAGGCACTCCTTCTGGCCTGGCCTGGAGAGAAGACTGGCAGATCATCAACACAATTAATGAAGCAGGCCAAGCAAGGTGCTTATCCTTCTCCTTGTATTGCTCTTGTGAGATGAGCCTGGTCTCTAGCTTGTGACTGCAGTAGTATGCTGCCTCCACAGCACTGGTTCTAACTCACTCTACTCCTGCTCTCACACTTCTTTCTTGATCTTACCCTTTCCCTCTCTTCCAGCCAGTTTCCAATGAGAACTTTAGGAGAGTATTTGGGTTGGATTTTCCACCAGTCCTGCCCATCACTTCGCGATGCCATCACACTTCCTCACCAGCACTACTCTCTGGTTGTTGGATCTGTCCTTCAAGTTACATGGGTGAAAGATTACTCATTATTCCAGTGCTAATACTAGGGCCACAGGGGGCTCCACTTCTCCCTGCCTGTGTGCTGAGAAACGTGGAACTGCATGGTCATAGAACCATCTGGCTTTGGTATTCCCATGGTGACTGTTGTTCCAGTAACCACATTCTAGGCTGCATAAGTTAATGTTGACCAGAGCAGTGGCTCCTAACCCACCAAAGGCAGGTGGGATTTTTTCCCTCTTAAGAGATCAGCATCAGAGCACAGACTACCTCCCAAAACACTGTGACACACTCCTCTACACCAACACACCACACATATGGGCACCACACACAGGCTCTCTTCATAGACAGACGCATTTTGTTGTAAACAAGTGGGACAAACCAGGATGTCTGTTCACAGTAATGTTCCTCTTTATTGACACAGCTAAAGATCAGGGCTTGCAGCATGGTAGGAGCTTGTACAAGGTCTGCAGTCCATGTTCCAACTAACAGCTGGAATGAGGTTCCAGTGAGCCTTGTTCATCACTGTTAATGCCTGCTCTTGACTGACTACCCATCACCTGATATTAAATATCCTAAAAAGATATTTTCCTAGGTTGAGGCAAGTACAGACTCGTGGAATCTAAGATGTTTACTATAAGCTTTTCAGGAAGTTAACAACGCTGTCCAGTCCCCTTTTCCCAGATGGAAATGAGAAGCCACAATAATCATAGAGGCTGATGATTCCATGGAATCCATCCTCCAGGTGGTACCAGGTCACTGGAACACCATTGTCCTCCAGTCTCTTCTTGTAAAGCAAGCCATCATCCCTCAGCACATCATACTCACAGGTCAAGATGAAAGATTCAGGGAGCTGGTGGACAACAGCATCTTCAGCTAACAGTGGACACAGGTTGGGCTCACAGAATCTTTTCACTGTCTCATAAACTTCAGCTATAAAATCAGTGGGCCTAAGTGGCTTCACACCTCTGACCTTAAATTTTTCGGGGATGTTGTCAGGACTCACCCACTTCCTGTACTTGAGCCTCATTTCTGGAGGAATATGGGAGCCCTCCAAGACCTCTTGCATGTGCAATGCATGCCCATTGAGGTACTGCAAAGCAAAGAAAGCAGCACGTTCTCGGAACAGTAAAGGGACTCCCCGATTCTGGTGGTAGGATGGCAAATTGAAGTCCAGTGCCTGAAGGCCTGGGTAGATCAAGATCTGAGCACGGAGTTTGGGGAGGTCTGGTCTACCTGCAAGGGTCTGGCTGACAGCAGCTGCTAGATTGCCCCCAGCACTGTCCCCACAGACAATGACATTGGCAGGATCCACACCATAGTGCTCTATGTTCTTCATGAAGTGTATGGTGGCATTAAGACAGTCTTCATACGCAGCAGGGTACTTGTGTTCAGGAGCTAAACGATACCTAGTGCACAAAAAGAGACAACAAAAGTAAGAGAAGGAAATGGCATTAGTATTAATCAGGAAATGGTATCCTATCCAGCCCTATCATTTGGAGTAGTCTTCCTCCAGGTCAGGACATTCATTAACTCCTAAGCAGGCAGCCCTCAGTTAATGATGGCAGATAAGCTGTAAATTGTGTATTCAGTCACAAGGACTCAGTAAAGTAGGATTGTCTTCTGATTAAGAGTCTGCCCAAGACTCCCTGTGTATTCTCCATTCCCTGTGAAATCTCCATTATCACTATTTGTCTCTTTAGGGACTTCCCTGATTTCTACAGAAATTTCTCTGCAAAAAGAACATCTCCAAACCCAGTGCAGCAACACTAATCTCCAAATAATAGAAGTGGGTAGGGTTCACTTACTGAACAGACACCACTACGGATTCACTTTCTCTGGCCAGGTAGCGGCATACTTTTTCATAGGTATCTGGAAAAGAAACATTCTCATCAGAACTTTGGTACTGCAAATCTTTGTGACAGCTAAGGAATGTTCATTCCAGAAAGGCACATCTTTGTCTTCAGAGTTCCTCCCAAATCACATGCTGGAACCTCCTCTTATTTCAATTGTATAAAAACATCAGAATGTTCTCTCTACGTTATTCTTATTCCTTCAGGAAATATCTTACCAAGACTTCCAAATACCCAGCCTCCTCCATGAAAGAAGATGATGCCTCTCCTTCGCCCATCAGAGGTAGCTTTAGGCTGATAAACCCTCACAGGTACTTTGTTAAACTGCAGATCCTGGATGAAGAGCTTTGGATCCACCCCTAGTTTCCGTCCCTGTCGTACATATCGGCCAAAAGAGATCTGACTGCAAAGCCCAGTCTTCTCCAAAATCTTCCCCTGTTAAAGGTAAAAGAAATGAAGGCTTCTGTAAAAGTCTCCAGTTAGACAAGGTATAAAAGCTCTGCATCATACTTACATTGAACTGTATTTGAGGGAAATCCAAAACAAACACAGAGGTAAAATAGGAATACACTGTAAGAAGATACAGTAATGACAGCACAGAAAGTTAGAATAACTCCCCTGAGGACTGCTCATAGAGGAGGATAGTGGCTAAGCAAGCATCTCCCAAACTCTCTAAATGGCTCCTTGTACACTAAGTACTGATAGGAGAGTCTAATTCTAGTAGGTTCTTTAGTCCTTGGGTTTGGCCTTAATAAACCCATGGAAAACTGGGGAGAAGTAACTCCACACTTGGTTTCCTTGATAGGAATGCCCAGTCCTAAGAGAGTCCAAGATCCCAAGACAGAGTCAGAAAACAGGGGGGGTTTTTTAAGCTTGCCTAGATTAGCTTTAACAAAAAGGAGAAATTCTACCTTTTAGCATAGCAGCTGGAATCTGAAGAATCAGACTGAAAAATCTAGGCTTCACATAGAGTAATTTGCCCCCTGTTGTCTGATAAAAATAAGGCTCTCTGATTTGACACAATTTTCTCAAACTCTCACACCTGACAGACTGGGGAAAAAATGTACTTCCATCAATCCAATCCAGTGTCATTCTAATACCAATCAAACATTTTATACAGGCAATCCAAACTGGCTGCCTTGCAGTCCACAGTTGCATTGTCAGTATCGTCCTGCACACCTGTGTGCTCATTCCTGTGTCATTTATACTTGTAACACCAATGAAACATCAGCTATAAAACCAGCAACAAGGGTTTAGTAGCTCTTCACTGCAGAAAAATAATATTCCTTTATTAGACCATAAAACTCAGTGAAATTGCAGTGCTGATCCGTGTTGTGCAAGTTAGTTACTGCTTTTTATTTGCACAACAGACATCCCGAGCAAAGTCAAGCAGCTTCCTTTCCCAATGCTCTTGCAGTGATCTTACAAGATGGAATGTAAAGCTGATGCAATAAGAGAACCAACAACAAGCTGGGAACCAAATTAATCAATGGAGTCAAACAAATGAACTGTTATAGTTCAGTTACTAACCAAAATCCCAATTTTAAATGCCCAGTTAGCGTCTGTCTTTATCCATTCCCATGTTGTCACCTGCTAGTGGGATTCAGGAGAGCTGAGTAGCTTTTTCAGTGAATTTCAATAGGATGCAAATGGCGTAAGAAACTGCGGAGGAGAGCAGGGTCTGTGTGATAGCAAAGGTGACAATGTTGTGGCTGAAGGAATGAAGAAGGAAACTGATGATTTTAAAAAATTCCAAGATTCAGCAAGTGACAGAGGAAGAAGAGCTCAGGAGAGTTCTACTGCCGTTTATGCAATGCCGCCAAGGGAGCGCAGGGATTAGGCAAAGCAGCGCTAACCGGATTCTGTCCCAGCCATGTCAGCAGGGCAGGTAGAGCTGAAGGGCCGCGGTTTCCCTTGTGCAAGGTGACTTAGCCTGAGGCCGAGGGCAGTTACCAGCCGAAACACCATCTCCGCTCTGAAGCGGGGAATCCACTCCGCTCGGCCGTTGGGCAATCTCTGCCGGCGATCCCGACCTCAAACGGGCTTTGCCCGTGACGGCAGCCGCTCCTCGACTACGGGTCGGTGCTCCCGCAGCTCTCTCCTTCGCATGTGCACCCCAAGCATCCCTGCAGGCGGCAGGAGCCTGCGGAGACTCACCCAGGCTCCCGCGGGCCGGGGCTTGCCCCAGCCTCAGTGCGACGAGTAGGGTGCAAGCGGCGGGCGGGCGGGCGGCTGCGGGTTGCCTAATCTCATCCCCTCCCTTCCTCCCTTCCCGCCCCAGCGGGGCTGCCGGCACTGTCCCGCTCCCGGAACCGGTAGGCGGAGGGCGCGACTCACCAGGGCCGCCGTGCCGAGGAGGACAGCCAGGACCAGGCGCAGCTTGGCGGGCTGGTTGACCCCGGGGGGGATGTCGTAGCCAGGGAGGCCGAGCAGGACTGCGGCCAGGGCCGCCGCCAGCGCTGCCAGCGGCAGAAGCANCCGCCGCCCGCCCCACTCGGCGCCTCGGCCCGGGCCGGTGCGTCACGGGCCCTGTGTGACGGCTCCGCAAAGCCGCCCGCGGGGTCATGGTGCGGGCGGTCAGCGAGCCCCGGGGGGGAGGCTGCGCTGCCGGGCCGGCCTGAGGCTAGGGGTAATCCCCTCTCAGCTCCGGGAGGCTGTGAGTGACCTGTGCGACAGCGACGGCGTCTCAGGGCCGCTTTCGCCCAGGGATCGGGATGGGGCGGTGGGAGACCTGGGAGGGATGGAGCTGGGGCGTTAGGGAGAGCTGGAGCTGGAGTGCTGCAGAGAGCTGGAGCGCTGCAGAGAGCTGGAGCCTTGGGTCGAACTGGAGCCGGGGCGTTGGAGAGAGCTGCAGCTGGAGCTCGGGCGTTAGGGAGAGCTGGAGCTGGGGCTGGTACTGCCTTTTCAAAAGAGCCGGGAAATTTACAGCGCTGCTGGGTTGGAGGGCACCTGCCTTGCTGGTGCATTCATCTTCACTTCGCGGGGAGCATGTCATTTGTCCTGAAATACAGGGATACTTTGTGTAACGGAAGCCTGCAGGAAGCTAAGGGCTAGCTTGCTTTGTGCTGTGAAATCTAAATGGAAGACAGCATTTGTTTCTGTAAAAATTTCTGATTTCTCCAGGGTTGGGATTATTTTTATTTCCTTAAGATTTTCATTTCTTCAGCCATACTATTTTGAGTATGCTGACTGCTGTTCTGTCCTTGCTTTCATCAGCAGAGTATAACTGATTCTGTGAAGCATCATACCAAGGAACACACCTGCCTTGTCCTGGAAAGAAAACTCAAACCATGGAGAAACATCACAGCACAGATTCTAACAAAGTAATACAGGGGAATCACTCCCTGAAGGAACATGAAAACATTTTAGTTCTTATTTTTCTCTTTAAGCTAAACCATCCAGTACACACAAATCAAGAGCCCAGTTCACTGATCCTTACTGTCTTTCTAAAACCTGACTCAGGTGTTCCCTCTCAGCCAGTATCTCTTGCCCTGAGCTTTAGTGAGCATAATGTGGAGGTCCCAAAATTAAGAAAGAGTTTGTAGAGCTATGGTTATTGCAGAATCACGGCAGCCCTTACTTGCCTTCAGCAAGGTGTCCCCAATTAACTCAGGCTTGCTACTGCTGCTCTTGCAGATGTGGTTCTGCCATGGCCACTGAATAGGTGTTGAATCTCCTGACAGACACCTTGATCTCTGCCTGTTTTTCCAAAGCTTTCCTGTAACTCATCACTCCAGCTCACTATGCATCTAACATGTCCTTTTTAGCAAAATAAAGTCATGCTTTCGAGCTTCTCAAATGGACATCACCAAGATCTTGACTGTGACTCAGGAGTTATTTAATCCAATCATTCCACAGACATTATTTACATAGCAGTAAATAATCTGGTAATTAAATACACAGAACCAGTCAGATGCTGACTTGAAAGAAAAGTAACTGAAGCACAGCATGTGGAAAATAGTAAACCTGTAAAGACTGAGCCATCAGTAGTCTCATGAGTACAAAGAGCACTGTTCAGACAGCATTTAAAGTTCATGAATATCAAAATTGGCATTTTACACATCAAAGGGTATCAGAGTTTTCTGACAAGTGCTACGTGAGGTTTTGGAGCCTAAAGTGAAACACTGGTCAGAGAAGCATAAAGAAGGAAAGTTGCTTTTAGAGGCCTTTTATGAATTTAACAATTGCATCCAATCCCCTTTTCCCAGCTGGAAATGAGAAACCACAATAATCATAGAGGCTGATGATTCCATGGAATCCATCCTCCAGGTGGTACCAGGTCACTGGAACACCATTGTCCTCCAGTCTCTTCTTGTAAAGCAAGCCATCATCCCTCAGCACATCATACTCACAGGTCAAGATGAAAGATTCAGGGAGCTGGTGGACAACAGCATCTTCAGCTAACAGTGGACACAGGTTGGGCTCACAGTATCTTTTCACTGTCTCGTAAACGTCAGCCTTGAATTCATGGGGCTTGTGTGGTTTGTAGCCTCTACCCTTAAATTTTTCAGGGATGTTGTCAGGGCTTACCCACTTCCTGTACTTCAGCCTCATTTCTGGAGGAATATGGGAGCCCTCCAAGACCTCTTGCATGTGCAATGCATGCCCATTGAGGTACTGCAAAGCAAAGAAAGCAGCACGTTCTCGGAACAGTAAAGGGACTCCCCGATTCTGCTGGTAAGATGGTAAATTGAAGTCCAGTGCTTGAAGGCCTGGGTAGATCAAGATCTGAGCACGGAGTTTGGGGAGGTCTGGTCTACCTGCAAGGGTCTGGCTGACAACAGCTGCTAGACTGCCCCCAGCACTGTCCCCACAGACAATGACATTGGCAGGATCCACACCATAGTGCTCTATGTTCTTCATGAAGTGTATGGTGGCATTAAGACAGTCTTCATACGCAGCAGGGTACTTGTGTTCAGGAGCTAAACGATACCTAGTGCACAAAAAGAGACAACAAAAGTAAGACAAGGAAATACCTGAATTTCCTGCAGCACATTAGCTTTTCCTGGGTTGTTTGGAATAGTTTTCTTTCAGCAAAAAAACCCCCAAACAACGGCGCCATTATCTGTGAAACAGGTATTTGAGCACGGAGTTATCACATATAAACAATTGCCAGTAGGATGAAGTTGCAAGGACATATTAGTGTTTGATTCTCACTTTTAGAAAAGTCCTTTAAGTTTACTGGGTGGTTACATCAACCAGACCACTGAACCACCACCTTCCAAGTTGGTGTATTAGTCAGTTCTCAACACATAAGAAAACTTCTGGAAATCATTCCTTCTTTTTGTGTGGTGCCAGCATAGCTCTGGGGTGTGGGATACATGAACCTTGCTTTGGGGTCTGTTGCACTCTCCCTATATTAGCAGACTAAGGGGACAAAGAAATGAAGAGAGTACCCCTGAAATTCTGTCTGACCTTCTGGGCACCTGATGGATTCCCGAGGAGGAGTGGAACACTGTGGTGCTGAGAAGTGCAAAGAAGCAAAAAGACTTCTGTAGGGCAGTACAGACAGAACTCACCCAACAGACACAACCACCAGTTCGCCTTCTCTGGCAATGTAGCGGCAGATCTTTTCATGGGAATCTGCAGAAAATCGGGTGGTTGTGAGCTGCCTGCTCCATTTCCAGATGCAGCATCCACAGAAAGTAGAAACCTCCTGGTGCCCCCTTGACCATGCCCTTCCCATTCGTGAGGGGCCACCTCCTCTTGTCCCTCTCCCCCTCAGCCCTGCCGCCTTCCCTCAGGGCGGGCAGCGGTGCCTGAGCGCCAAGCTGGCCAAAAACGGCGGGAAAGCTCCGCCAGGCTCCAGACAGCTCCCAGCTCTCGGGGCAGACCTCTTCCCGCCGCTGCCGCCGCCGCCAGCAGATGAGAGCGGCAGGCAGGGGTAGGGGAAAGGTCCTTGCCCTCCTTACCGATGCTGCAGTACAGCCAGCCGCCGCCGTGGAAGAAGATGGCGCCCGGGCGCGGGCCGGTAGCTGCTGCGCGGGGCCGGTACAGCCTCACCGGTACCAGGCCGAACCTCTCGTCCTCCAGAGAGAGCTGCGGGTCCGGCCCCAGCTTCTTCCCGGACTGCAGGTAGCGGATGAAGGCGATCTGGCTGCACACCCCCATCCGTTCCAAAACCTTCCCCTGTCCGCAGAAACGGAGGAGAGGCTTCAGTGAGCAGCCTCGGGCTGCTTCAGGGAGGCTGCCGTGAGGGAGACCCTGCGCCTGTCTTCTCCCAGCTGCAGCGAGGCCTGAGGGGCGCCCAGGCTTCGTGTTGTGGTGGGGTTCTGTCTGCCCCAGAGACGCTTGCCTCTCCCCTCGGTTTAGTGTGGTCCTCACTGGAAAGCTGGCCCAGGAGAAGATGGAGCTGTCGTGGTGCCCTGGAGGCTAAGCGTCTGGCTGAGCAGGTAGGCTTTCATATTCTGCTCACCCACACGTCCCACTCACACTCTGTCGGGCAAAGTGTCTTAGGGTCAGAACAAAGGAGTTTCTACCTCAGGGTCACTGAGTCACTGAATCACAGAATTGTCAATGTTGGAACAGACCTCTTACAATCATCAAGTCCAACCACCAACCTATCACCACCATGCTACTAAACCATCTCCCTACATACCACATCTGTATGGTTTTTTTTAACTCCTCTGACAATGATAACTCTACCACTTCCCTGGGCAGCATATGCCAATGCTTAACAATTCTTTCTGTGAGGAAATTTTTCTTCATAGCCACTCTAAACCTTCCCTGGTGCAACTTGAGACCTGTGGTTTCATACCAGCCTCCCACCGTCAACAGGCTCACAACACAGTTGTTTTGTTCCTCTAAGGTTTCCTGTGACACTCTAGTTTTATCTGCTCAAGAAGCACCCACCCTTCCATTAGTGTTACTGGAAAGCCCCAAGAATGGCCTTAAAATATCATCTGTTCTTAGCTAAAATGAAAAGCAAGGCAATCTCACTCTTTATAAATAAATCATTTAAAGTTAATTAGGGAAGCTCAGCTGACAAAGCTTGGGCTCTTAAAGTTGGCTTCATCCCTGTGTAATAGGGGAAAACCAGACTGAAACTGAAGTCTAACAAGTAATTTTACAAAAGAGGTCCTCAAAAGTCAGCCCCCCCCCCCAAAAAAAGGAAAGCCTTTAAGTTTTAATACAGCCAGCAGGATTCTAGTACTTGCACATATAACCTCACAAAAATAACATCTATAGCACATTTCTGGCAGAAATCATGGCAGAGTAACTCACCAGAGCAGACACACAGACCATATAAGTGAAGATAATTCGAAGCTTTCCAGGGTGATTCATTCCAGGAGGGATACTGAAATTGGAGTACTTGGATTGAAGTGTTTCTATAATTGCTAGTATGAATGAAGCAATAAAAATCACCAGTGCTATCACTGGCAGCATATAAAGCCCCACCATTTCCCTTAGGCAGAGGTGAGGTGTCTGCACCCAGCTCTGATACCGCTTTCTCAAGTAACAGGATATCTTAGGGCAGTCCAAGTTAACAGCAGATCTCTTGGGTGCCACACACTTTAAAGTCCTTGGAAATGTCATGCAAGTTGCCAGCATGCATCACATAGGAGAAGAGGCAGGGACAATGTGTTTAATTTCCTGTTTACTCCTGTTAACTGTGGGACTGATAGAGGGCCTGGTATTCTTGGACTGCAGATGATAAGAGTGACTGTTCAGAGATAGCAGCTAGGTACTCAGTGAAGTTCTGGCTTATGATGAGTTGCTGTGTACAAGGAGAGGCAAGTAATTTGGAGATTAAATTGTCTCTTGCAGCTGATCTGTAGCCACGTGTTGCTTCCTGTATTGTGGACATTTTGTAGGTGGTTTGGAATATATGATTTTAATGAGGGTATTTAGAGAAGAAAGCAGGACTAACGTTGTTGAGGGTCGAGGCTGGGCTGACCACCAACCCAGTGACAGACACTCCCTGTTACCCTCCTCTTCCCCAACCCAGGGGAAGGAAAAGGTGGCAAGAGAGACAGAGAGATTTGTGGATTGGAAAATAAAACTAAAACTACTTTAATAATAATAATGATAAATTAAATAGATACAAATATGTACAGAACCCAATAGCGAACCCAAACCTCCCTTGGTGGTAACTATGTCACCACTGACACTGCGGCAGAAGGCCTCAGGATCACCAAAATGCAGGAGAAGGAACCAAGAAAGGAGAATAATCTAGCAACTCAGAACAATCATCCCAATAATCATCTAGCAAGGGGCAGCTGACCCCCAGTTTATATATCAAATATGACATCTATGATCCCATAGAATAGGAATACTTTAGTTGGTCAGTTTGGGGTCACCTGTCCTGTCTGCTTCTCCCTGAAGGTGCAGCCTTTACCTTGCACCCCCCAACATGAGACACAAGATTTAGCAGTGACCTTGCTTTGCATCCCAATCCCTCATAATAGATCTAAACATTAGGCCTTATCACTGCTAGAAGCTGGCAGTGTCTGCAAAAGCATGTTGTTAGTTTTAGAAAGTGCAGTTTCTCAGAGGAGTTTTAACTAAAGAGTAAAATCTCTGAACAGAATTAGTTCTGAAACCAGGACACGTGCACTATGCAAAAGTAA
Organism: Galbula dea; assembly: GCA_013399015.1. Lineage (NCBI taxonomy): Eukaryota > Metazoa > Chordata > Aves > Piciformes > Galbulidae > Galbula > Galbula dea. Next base: position 115,202 of record VWZX01002400.1, on the reverse strand, counting down.
CTGCATCAATCTTATCTTTTTATTAGAGTACTTAAGGACAGGAACAAGTTTTTCAGTATACTCTTATGTTTGATAAAGGTAGGAAAACACTAAGAGCATTCCCTCCATTGTAATTTAGTTAAAGCTGTTTATAGAGTATCTCTGCTGGGGGCAGGGGCAGTTTTGGCTTCACTTTTTGAAGTCTAAAATAGCAGCTACCTAGTTCATAGAAATTTTCTGCAAGTCAGTGACCAGGAATCTTAGCCTCAGATGCTGCCTTTAGCATATAGCACAGGCACTGCACTATAGCATTGCAATATCAGTATTTCTCCTTTGTTGGAACACAGTCTTCCAGGAAGAGTGAAACCATAGAAGATAATCAAACAAAATAGGTCAGACCAGATGTTGATTTAAAATCTTACTGCATCTTTAATATTTACCAGGATTGTAGCAAGTGCCTAGTCCAGACAGATCATGAAAATAAGCAGACTGTACATGCAATAATTCAAACAGCACTGAAAGAAACTTTCACAGCATTCCTGAAATACCTTTCTTAGTGGTTACATTGGCATAATTGCTCATTAAGAAATTGTAATATCTAAGCCTTTTATATGGAGTTTAGAAGCATAAAAGACCACAGAAAACTGGCAGTTAGGATCATTAGGGTTGGAAGAGAGCACTAAGATCATCGAGTCCAACCATGGACCTAGCACTCCCATGCCCCTAAACCATGTCCCTAAGTACCACAGCTAGATGTTTTTTGAACCCCCCCAGGGATGGTGACTCCACCACTGCCCTGGGCAGTCTGGGCCAATGCCTGACAACTCTTGCAGCAAAGAAATTGTTCCTAATACCCAATCTACACTACCCATGGCACAACCTGAGGCCATTTCCTTTTGTCCACGGGAAGGAAAAAAATTGTTTCTATAAGCTTTTTAGAAAATTCACAATATTATCAAGACCCCTTTTTCCAGCTGAAAATGACAACCAGTCACTATTAAATGAATTTATGATTCCATGGAATCCATCCTCCAGGTGGTACCAGGTCACTGGAACACCATTGTCCTCCAGTCTCTTCTTGTAAAGCAAGCCATCATCCCTCAGCACATCATACTCACAGGTCAAGATGAAAGATTCAGGGAGCTGGTGGACAACAGCATCTTCAGCTAACAGTGGACACAGGTTGGGCTCACAGAATCTTTTCACTGTCTCATAAACTTCTGTTGTACAGTCAAGTAGCACATGTGGTTTGTAGCCTCTACCCTTAAATTTTTCGGGGATATTGTCAGGACTCACCCACTTGCTATAATTTAATTTAATATCTACAGGAATATGGGAACCCTCCAAGACCTCTTCCAGGTTTGATGCATCCCCATTGAGGTACTGTAACATGTAGAAAGCAGCACGTTCTCGGAACAGTAAAGGGACTCCCCGATTCTGGTGGTAGGATGGCAAATTGAAGTCCAGTGCCTGAAGGCCTGGGTAGATCAAGATCTGAGCACGGAGTTTGGGGAGGTCTGGTCTACCTGCAAGGGTCTGGCTGACAGCAGCTGCTAGATTGCCCCCAGCACTGTCCCCACAGACAATGACATTGGCAGGATCCACACCATAGTGCTCTATGTTCTTCATGAAGTGTATGGTGGCATTAAGACAGTCTTCATACGCAGCAGGGTACTTGTGTTCAGGAGCTAAACGATACCTAGTGCACAAAAAGGGACAACAAAAGTAAGAGAAGGAAACACTAGTTTTAGATATATTGCTGAAAATACTGGTTCTTGAAAGCCACAGTACCCTGATTACCTCAGAATCATCCCTTTCTCCACAGGGTGATCATAAATAAACTGTGGCTAGTTGGAGCAGGTGGTGCAGGTTAACTTGTTGAGATATCAGCTCTCTGAGGCCTTTCTCAGGTCTTTAACAACACAGGAGTGCTCAGCTACCAATTATGTCTGGGGTTTACTGACAAGTCATTTACTCATTTTGTGCTTTCACTTTCCACAGGTCAGATACAAATGAGAATTCTTTTGGTTTATGTCTGTGTTACAGGGCAACTAGATCCTCATTATCCAAGTCATTGTGTCAGTATATTGATGATATTAGCTTGTCATTCACGTAGTGCTTCTGTAAGCATCAAACAGATTTTCCTTCAATAAGGATTAAGTATAATGATAGAATCATTTTGTTTGAAAGAGACCTTTAAAGTCATCAACTCTAACCATTAACCTAGCACTGCCAGATCACCCCTAAACCAGGTCCCTCAGCACCACATCTGTATGTCTTTTAAATACCTGCAGGAACGGTGACTGTATGGCTTACTGTTTACTGTCAGTTGTGAGTTTGGAATTTAAAAACCTAGGTTCAAAACTTCCTAGCTAGATATCCCAAGCATTGTTTGTGAAGGGGTCAGATGGTGAAGACAGCCTGAGTCAGTCTTCAGTGGCTTCAGACAGGAGCAGAGGGAATTTGTAAATCACATACTTGACAAGTCTCACAGAAACATTTCTCTGAGAGTGGTTGTTGCTATGATCAGGGAAGCTAGAAGGTGATACTTACACTCTAGGAAATAAGGTCTGAAAAACAGCATGAGGAAAGACTCACCCAACAGCTACCACCAGTGACTCGCTTTCTCTGGCGATAGAGCGACATAGCTTTTCATGGCTCTCTGGAAGAAACATATTTGGTGGAGTTTGGCTTTGTTTTGCTTTGTGTTGTTGCTGAAATATTGATGTTCTCTATTGCATAAGTCAAAGAATTGCAAGAAGAAAATACTCCCTACTTTTCTCTGCCCTCTCCTACATAGCTCCTCAGATCTTTTGTACCCTCTCATCTTCCTGTTTTGGTCTTTGCTTACTGTGGGTTTTTTCCCCTCGTATCTCATTGTCTGTGTCTTTGAGAAAAATCAGATGCTTTCTTCTGACAGCAAGACTTAGGAGAGTGCATCTGTGCCTGTGCTCAAACTTCATAACTGCTACAGATCAAGTGACAATCAACTTCACCATTTATGAAGTGGATAGTTCTTTAACTAAATTGTAATCTTTTATCTGTTGGATATCTTACCAAGACTTCCAGATACCCATCCTCCTCCATGGAAAAACATAACTCCTCTCCTTTGGCTGGCAGATGGAACTTTAGGCTGATAAATCCTGACAGGCACGTTCTCAAACCACAGGTCCTTGATGAAGAGCTTCGGGTCGACTCCTAGAGTCTTGCTACCTTGCATGTACCGGACAAAGCCAACCTGGCTGCAGATGCCAATATTCTCCAAAATCCTTCCCTGTTCAAAGGCAAAGAGAATAGGAAGGTCACTCAAGAGATTCTGTGTTTTCCATAGCAAAGGAACTCTATGGGTAGTGTACTCATGATGTCTAAGTCAGGTAGGGCAATCATAAAATAAAACAAAGAGCTAGGCAGGGCTGGAAGAATGCAGTACAGTCTAAAAATCTGATCAAGGTTTCTCTAGCAAAACTGACCTTGTAAATACAACATGCAGCATGATAGCTATGCCCTGCTCTCCTCCCTGAAAATTAATTCCAAGCAAGGTTCTAGCATTGTGTCAAGTTTAAAATCGACAGGTTCACCCAGAAATCCTCCCCCAGAAGTCCCCTCAGGTTCACTGGTTAACTTACCACCACAGCTGTGCTTATTAAAATGATGTGGATGATATGGAGCTTTACAGGCTCATTCACTCCAGGAGGAATTTCTGAGTTGGAGAAGTGAAAATGAATAGCTCCCATAACCAACAATATAAATCCAGCAACAAAAACTGCTAAGAATAACACCAGCAGTGTGTATACAACTGCCATTTTGCTGAGCAGCAAAGGGATTGAAATGTCTTTGGTTTGACTTTCTCAGATATCTTTGGCTTGTTACTTCCTGATTCTTTGTTCGTGGTAAGATTGCTCCAGTAAAAACCTTTCTCCTCCCTTTCTCAAGTGCATTAGTAGGTATCTTTCCCTCTCTCACTTTCTTTCCCCCCTGCTCCTTCTGTTCTATGAAAGATAAGTTGGTCAAAGTCCTGAGTTTGTTAAAAGATCTATGCCAGCATCATTTTGGAATTTTTGCAAGAAACCAATCCTTAGCTGGGGGAGGACTGTTCTGAATAACCTGCATTCATATGAAACTAATTAGGGGTGGAAAATGGACACAGAGGGTTTGTGTGTGTTGAGTTTGTGGCACTATAAAACACTGTTCTGAAGAAGAGTTTCTCTAGGGTTGTGCAGAGATAGGAGCCTGTGTGTGATGATTATCACTCTAAGGGCCAAATGGATTGTCACTGATGTTTTTTGGAAGGGTGCACCTATAAAATTATGTCATTACCACAATCTCAGCTTTTTTAGTATTTGTATTTTCTTCTAAAAGAGGAACATGGTTGAGAACCAAACCAGGAGGCTGAGTTTAGATTCATAATCAGGTTACTTCATATCAGATAAGCTTCACTGACTCTCAGTGTGCAACAGATGCAGCATGAAATGTCTTAATCAGGATTAGATAGTTTCAAATCAAACTGCTTTATCTTAATAAAGAGTGGGATGGTGCTAATGTAGAGTTCACAGAATCACAGAATGTTAGGGGTTGGAAGGGATCTCTGGTAATCATCTAGTCCAACCCCCTTGGCAGAGCAGGTTCACCTAGAGCATGATGCACAGGTCCAGGTGGGTTTGGAATGTCTCCAGAGATGGAGACTCCACCACCTCCATAGGCAGCCTGGGCCAGTGCTCTGGCACCCTCAAAGTAAAGAAGTTCCTCCTTATGCTTAGATGGAACTTCCTCTGTTCCAGTTTGTGCCTGTTCTCTCTTTGTCCTGTCCCTGGGCACCACTGAGAAAAGCCTGGCCCCATCCTCCTGACCCCCACCCATGAAGTATTGATAAGCATTGAGAAGATCTCCCTTCTCTCTTCTGAGATGTTGTAGTTTAAATGATGCTTGAGGTATTAATTGTGAATCTGAGTCTGCAACTCTTCGATCAGCCAGGATGTCAGAACATATTCCCAGGGGAATGAAAGAGGTGATAATCTAACTTCATCAAGCAGGCATGGAATAATTATTTTTTTTTTAAGTTAAATTGTAAGTGGTGGGGGGAAAGTGCCATGTCATTTGAGTTAGGAAACTTTATACAAGTGAAATGTCATCATTTTCTCCAGGGAGAAGTTGAGTGTTTTTAACAGGGCACGTGGTCATCATAAAATATTCTGAAGTAGAAGGAAATACTCTGTTTTAAACCAGCAAAAGTCCAGATATTATTAAAAAAATAATAGCCCACCTAGTGGTGTTTCTGGGCTTTCAGTGTTATGTTTTCACAGTTAGGTGATGATATAGGAGAGTCTTGGGCAGCCCAGTTGTCTGGTGAATTAATTACTGTGCAGAGCATAGATTTGACTGGGTAGCATTAGCAAGATTGTGATCTTTGCCACTGTCGCATTGTCCTTTCTCCATGAGGTGTTCATTTAGGTTTACCAGAGAGTATGTGTTTAGCAAACAGAACTGCTCTTGTAACAGAAATATTTGATGTGCTAGTTTTTATTGTTTCTTTTTGTTGAAAATGTCCCAAAACTGTCACAGTCTTACAGTGATAAGATGTTGTGCTTCTCTACCTTCTTACATCTGTGATGTTCAGACCTTTTTCAACAAATGTAGCATAAGAGGCAGTATAAGAGGTAGTCCCAAGCATAAGATAATCTTCAGAGAAAAACAAAGTGCCAAAAGGAAAAGAAGTCTCACCTCTGCTCTTCCCTAACATGTACACAATCATTAAAGTTTAGGGATTCCAGTTTAAGAATCAAGTTCCAAAATGAAACACCATTTCTCAGATTCCAAACAACATCAAACCCATGCTAGTTCCAGTTCAGAACTTCTGCTTCAGACAGAAGCCTTTCTTTTGACTACATTTTTTCAAGTGTACTCTTTTCACTAACAGGGTGATTCCTGATCCTAGGAATCAAGTTGCAGATCTGCGGTGTCTATCTGACATAAGACTTCACAGCACCTGAGTCATTGGGCTCTCCACCTGATAACCTAAACATCTCCTGTCTCTCACAGAGGACCAGAGTAGATGCTGTTTGTTGTCTTCAGCTTTTCTGGGCAGTCTAGAATCTTCAGGAAGAGATGTTCTTGCTGCTTGCCTTGAGTGTGTGCTGATGAAGCCAGGGTAGTGGAGTTGGTACAGTTGAAGTAAAACAGTGTGTGCCAGGTGCCTCTATTTTGTATCTTGGTCAAAATGGTGTGGGTTTATGGTAATGCTTTCCAGAATGGTGGTTCTTTAAATAATCATAACATTTGTTTGAGAGTCACTGCAGAAGGAGGAATTAGGAAGTATAGAATGCAGTCAAAATCCAAAATAGAAATCCGAAGTGTTTACATTCTTTGCCAAGTATGATTTTGCCAAGGATAATGTAAGACTTGCATCTTTTCCTGAAGAAAACTGTTACAAACTGTTTATATAATTCGCAACACTCTCCATTATCTTCTTTTCTGATGAAAAAGAAAAAATCCCATAGCCAAAAAAGGCTAAAATTCCATGGAAACCACTGTCACAATGATGCCAGGTTACTTGAACACCATTGTCCTCTAACCTCTTCTTGTATAGCAGGCCATCATCCCTGAGCACATCGAATTCACAGGTCAAAATATAGGATTCAGGGAGCTGGCAAATAATGGAATCTTCAGCTAAAAGTGGAGAAAATGTTATTGCTAAAATTTCTTTGATCACTTCATGGACTTCAGGTTTATATGAAGTGTATTTCTGTGGTATGTAGCCTCTAGCCTTAAACCTGTCAGGGATCAGGTCAGCACTTACCCATTTTTTGTACTTCTGTTTCATGCTCTCAGGAACGTGGCAGTTTTGTAGGATATCGTCCATGTGTGATGGCTCTTTGTCAAGGTAGCGAAAACAGAAGTAGAGAACTAGCTTCCGGAACAAAACGGGGACTGAAGCATTCTGCTGATAGGAAGGCAACTGAAAATCTAGCCCCTGTAGTCCTGGATAAAGTAAGACCTGAGCACGTACTTTTGGGACATCTGTTTTATTCAGCAGTATTTGGCAAATAACGGTAGCAAAATTAGCTCCACAACTGTCACCACAAATGATGATGAGAGCAGGATCCACGTGATACTCTTCTAAGTTCCTCATGAAGTATAAGGTGGCATTGAGACAGTCAAAATATTGCCCTGGGTATGGGTGTTCAGGAGCCAAACGATAACTGAAAATGTCAGAGATGTTGTGGTTATTGTCTGAGTAATTATCAAAGGTTGATTTGCACTCTTCATGACTGACTGCTCTCTGGTCAGTGTATGGAGGCCTTTATTTCTCAGTTGTAAAGGTCAGAGTTGTTTTTAACTGCTGTAGATTAGAAAGGCAAACTAATGGTGTTACAGCTCTTCTAGAATACTCTGCTTGGAAGCAAAGTTGAATGAAAGACTAAGGTGAAAAGTCAGCAACACAATCCAAACTAGTAAATGTTGTCAGCGTTTTTTCCAGCAGTGTTTCACCATAAATACTTCTGTGTAAAAGCTAGCACTTACCCAACAGACACAACCACTGAGCTGCATGCTTTGGTGATGTAGCGGCATATCCTCTCGAAGGCTTCTAAAGAGAAAGGTTATCAGAAATGGTGTTTTACAAAGCAAACATCCTTTTGAAGTGAAAACACAGATCCTTGGACATATGCTCTGTAGAAGGGACTGCAACGTGAGACCAACTTCCACTCTGCAGTGGGGACTTTACATGTTAACATGTTCAGCTTATTGTATTGGTTAGTGGCTGTCAGGGCACAATATGAGCATGAAGGAGTGGTAATGTTAGGAAAACATAGCAGTCTGTCTAGGCTGGTATCACATCTCAGCTGATGGACAATGAAAGATGCCTAAGGAGAAGCTGAGGACAAGCATTCAGTAATAAGAAGCATATGAGAAGTTGAGGCTCAAGGCATGTTAATATAATTATTGCCCTTGATTAATGGCTCTTCCCTGGATTACTCAAACCACTTCCTGAGTCCCTGATTGTAACATTAACAAATTTGTGCAGTGAAGAATTCCATAGATTGCTTACAAAGTTATAAAGTACCATTTCTGTTTGCTGCTTCTGTGCCTGACATTCACTACCACCGTTTGGTAACATTTACTTTCGCACTGTAAGAAATGGTTGATGGTCATTCCCTGTTTGACTTCTCTTGCTGCTCCTGATTTTGTAGACATTTAGTGTATCTGTCATTATCTGTCTTTTCCAGCCTGAAAAGCCATAGTCTGTTCATTTATTCTCTGCACAGAAGCACTTTCTCACTTATGCAGCCTTTTCCTAAGCCTTTTTGCTCCTGCTATATCCTTTTTGAGGTATGGCAACTATAAACAGTATCCTATATTTAGATGCACCATGGATTTATTACAGTGTCATAAAAAAGTTTCCTGTTTTGGCCTTTCCTAAGAATAATTCTTAGCATTTTATTTGTTTTTTGACTGCTACTGTGCAGTAAGTCAGCATTTTCAGGCAATTTTCTACCATAATGCCAAGATCTTCCTGCAAGGGAGTTGTCTGCTTAGAATCCATTGTTTTCTTTATAAAGAAAGTTAGGATGCTCTGTTGGTCTGTTTGACTTCTCTACTCGCTATTTCACTTGTCATTTTATTGTCCAATCCTTTGCTATCATAAAGACATCCTGCAGTTTTTCACCCATCCATTTACTACCTCGAAGGACTCAGTATCCTGTCAGCTTTCTCTGTCTGCTCTGGTTTTGAACAGATTGATTAACACTGGTCCTAGCACAGATCTCCTTGTGGGAATCTCACAGGGACCTCCCACCAGCTATCTTTTTTCCTGTCTTTTAGTAAGTTTTATCCAAATGAAAGACCTTCCCTCTTGTGTCATAGGTGTGTAGCCTCTTCTACAGACTCTTTTGGAAACTGAAGTAGGTTTTATCAACTCAGTCTCCTTTATTCCTGTGTTTGCTGACTCATTTAAAAAGCTTACATTGATTTCTGAAGTGTGACTTCCATTTGTATGGATTTTAAAGGGTAAATCATATTTATTTGTCCACTGATTCTGTTCTTCATTGTAGCTTCTGCTAATTTTCTAGTTGCAGACTTCAGGCTTACTAGTATGTAGATTTCCCAAGTCCTTTTCCAAACTTCTCATCATGTTATTTATTTTCCTGTCACCAGTTACGAATGGGAATTCAAAGGAAAGGTGAGGGAGTACAGTCAGTGTGTAGGAATGGCTTTGATCTTAAGGGATGGCCATTGTATTAAGCCATGGTATGTGATACAGCTCCCTCAGTGAGCTGATTGTGCAACAGCAATAGTGTTGTGAACAACAACTACTACTATGCAACTTGGTGGTGTGGGGGTTTTTTCCCAGCAATAGGATTTCACCTTTGACTTAGATCAAAAGACTTATCTCAAGCCCTCACTGCCACCCAAACCAGCTCTAGAACCAGAAGCATCACAGCTGGTGTCAGCCTAACCCTCCACCCAAATTAACGTGCACTGCACTAAAAGAGAGGTAGGTTATTTCGGAGTGCAGAATGGAACCTTAGTTGCTAGAAGTTCTAGTATTGTTTCTGCATGATGCTGAACAAAGCTAGGTAGACTCTCCAACTCAGTTGCAGGCGACTGAACTCTAACTAGTGCTGGTGGAGACTTACCCTTTGAAACAGCAAAGGATTCAAAACTCACAAACTTCCGTGCCTGACCCTTGAAATGAAATCTAGATTTCCATGGTAGGTGCCTTGGCTTCTAGGCAAAGCACAAGTAGGCATGGTTGCTTAGGAAGAGATTCACAACAGTTAGGAGGCTGAGCCAGCAGCTACTGAGACAGTCCAAGGGCTGTCTCTCTTTCTGAAAAAGCAGTAAGGTATTCTGTGCAAGAATCAGCCCCCCCCCCCCCCCAATTGGCTCTTATTTTTAATGCTTATTTATTATTTCTATTTTCTTTCATTTGGATTCCTTGTTTTCATGCATGTGAATATATTTACAGGGGGGGTTATGTATTCTTTAAATTCTTTCTTGGACTATGTTGAATCTTTAGACTGCCTTAATGCATGACCTGCAAGTTTAAAAATGCTGACTTTTGTAGTGTTTCTACACAAAAATCAACTACTGACCACAGAATTGCATCTTAAATCCTGTACTTTGAGGCCCTGTCCAGCTCACAGGAAACTTCAGTCCAGTTGAGATCCAAAGCTAGACATTTCTTCTGGAGAAATAGTCAAAGTATTGTTCCAAGAAATGAAGCCAGAATGTATTCTTTTTAGCAACAGCATTACCATTTTCATGATACTGTAATTATTCCAGAAAGTAGATCTAAGCTATCAGGATCTAGGCTTCTATCAGCCTAGAAGGATTTTAAGTTACATTTCCAAAAGAGATGGAGCACAGAGGAGGAGACATGGATTCCAACCCTTACTCCAGGACTGTTGCTGTATCTTATTTTCAGCTACCAGTACGAGAACATCCTGTGAGCTCAACATCCTCAGAGTGACCTAAGCAGCTGCGTTTTGTTTTAATGGTGTTTCTTTCTCTGCCCCAGCAAACTGAATCTTTATCAAAACAGCTTCAGGAGGAGGAGGAGCAGAGTCCCTCTGCTGTTATTTGACACCTGATTGAGGGGTTTCTGGATCAGAGTTCTGGTGTTATCTGCTAACATCAACTTCATCAGTAGCCCAAAGGAAGTAGAAACATGATTGCCCTCAACTCTGCAGTAGACTGTATATTCCACTTTGCAGTTACTGTTGAGATTGCAAAGACTATTCTCATTAGGAAGGACAGGTGAGATATTGACTGATACGTGTCAGAAGATAAAAATGTCAAAGTTTGGATTTGATTTTAAAAATAAAACTTGCTGATTTCTTACTAATGCTCCCAAATGTGCCAGCGCCTCCATGAAAATACAGAATTCCTTTTCTTTTGCCAGAAGGTGGCCGTTTAGGCTGATAGATCCTCACTGGTACCTCATCTACTGTGAGATCTTTGATAAGAAGCTGTGGATCTCTCCATGGTGGTATTCCATCTAGCACAACTCGCAGGATGCTTAAATCGCTGCAGATCCCTAGCTTCTCCAGAATCTTCCCCTGTGGAAAAGAAAGCATTTGGAAGGAGTAACACAAGCTTGGTTCTGATTAGACAGCATTATTGTATATACATGCAACAGGTACAGCAGACACAGAGTTATCCTTTTCAGTTTTCATCTGGAACAGTTTTTCCAATGTAAAGTAGCTGCAGTTTGACAGATGCACTGAAAAAATAAGCTTTTAAGATTAGTCACATCAGTTTTAACATGGTTTGGTTCCTATAACAATGCTTACAGGCTTCCAGGAGGTGAATTGCTGCTGCTTCTTTTCCTTTTTTTTTCTTAAGCCATTATCTTCATTTCCCAAATATCCTATCAAAATAATAGTGAATCCCCAGTTTTAAGAGGTTAACTTACCAAGGTCATGGTTGTAATCAACACTGAATTGAAAAAGCGAAGCTTTAGAGGTTGGTTAATTCCAGGTGGCAATTCTGAATTGAAAAAGTCAAACAATACTGCCCCAATAAACAGTCCTGGTATTAGAACAGGAGAAAGGAAAACCATTGCTACTGCTGCTATGGTTGTATACACAGAGGCCATTTCACTTCGGTGGAAGTGAACCCTAAAAGCCTCTACGCTCTCTTAAGCCTTGTTTTCAAGTGTGTCTCAGGTGTCTTCACAGGAGACTAAGCACTTAATTCTTAAGCAGAAATAAAATGTTCATTAATGTTGCAATACCCTAATTTTCTCCACCCTTTTCTTGCTAATGATATTATTGGCAACACTTCCTTATACTAACAAAAAGGGGAAGGAAAAGTTTTTACCCCTTACAAAAGGTAGGATTCAAAGTAGGGGGAATAGATTTATACAGGTTCTTCACTAACAATGAGAAATTATTATTCCAAGGGGCCCTTATTTGAAGATTGTCATAGAATCATGGAGTCTTATGAATTGGAAGGAACCCACAAAGATCATTTAGTCCAGCTCCTGCCTCTGCACAGGAGAACCCCAAAAATGTACTGATGTGCCTGAGGACTTAGTCCAAATGCTTCTCGGTCAGGCTTGGTGCTGTGACTGCTGCCCTGGGGAGCCTGTTCCAGTGCTCGACCACCCTCTGGGCAAAGAACCTTTTCCTAATTTCCAACCTAAACCTCCCCTGGCAGAGGTTCATGCCATTCCCTGGGGTCCTGTCATCTGTGTTTGGTTTGCTGTGGATTCATTATGGATAGACATTCCTGTTGTAGAGTTAAATGTTAGTGATGTGGGGCTACTTGCAGCTGTCACCCAGCTATATGCTGAAAACAAAACTATTCAAATCCTTTTTTTTTTTAATAAACTTTGTTTCATAGTGGAATGAAGGGACAGACACATTCATGCTTTAATTTGAGTTTGCTCAGTGTATAACCTGGGGTATGCTTGGGCAGAAGGGTTTGCTCTGTTTCTGTGGTCTATGTCTACATTACATTAGCTGCAGGAGGTGTTTCTTTACACTGGAGTAGGAGTACAAGTATAGTCAGTGTTAGTTAGACAGGACAAGTCCTAACATCCATTAAGGTATGTCCAACTGCACAATGGTATGCTAATAGATTTCAGCCACTGTTGTTTCTGGTAAACACTCTTCACTACTTAGACTCTCAGAATTTGATATTTGTTGTAGTTCGTTCTTGTAGTTCCCTGCAGAGGCATTAGGAATGCATGTGTACTAGTGAGGGGTGATTAAAGGGGGTGACAGTTGTTTGGTGGAATTGTTTTTCTGGTTTGTATTCTTCTCACTGGAATTTTGTTTCCCACACAATTGTAAAGTTTCAGCTCCCAAACTTTTTCCTTTTCTGGCTTTTAAAGTGAAATTCCAGTCCGAAAACTGAGTTAGTGCTTAGCTTCAGTAGCACAGTGTTTAAAGGAAAGCAAGCATGATGGCTGATTTGCAGAGTGTTAGCTTGTGGAGATAACCAATGTAAATTTGCACCCAGGTTTGTGAAATAAGAAATCATCAGCTGTTCTTCACTGAGGTTGACTGCTTTGGGGCTGCCTTTCTCTTACATGGAGCACAGATTTATGGATGCAGTGTTAGACTGGAAGTGGGGAAGCCAAACCCAGACACCTGTGGTCATTCTGTCCTAAGCTTATCAACATTTACCCATAGGGCTTTTTCTGCAACACAGCAGGGCCATCCTGTCGAAGGGTTTGGAAAGAAGTTTTTTCTCACGTTCAGGTGGAACCTCCTGTGCTCTGGTTTGTGCCTATTGTCCCTTGTCCTAACATTATTCATGATTTTCTTAATTTTTCAGCATATTTCTAGTGGCCAGGCCAATAACAGGAAGGTGAAGTATTATAACAACAGATGATCTTTGCTGTTTTTTCCCCTGGCTTACCCTGGAAGTTTTGTAAGGCTTACTACGTAGGCGGGACTCACACACCTCTGGGGACTGAGAATACATAAAACTCAGCAGCTTCACACCGATTGTTTATGGGCTTAAGAAGCAGGAAGCTTTCAAACCAAGCTCTGATAAAGGCAGAAGTGTCAGAGTAGTTGGTGTTAATGAGTTATGCAAATGCCAAGTGTTAACCAGTTTTCTTGTCATCTCTTTCTCTAAGGTATTGCGAAACGTTTCACTTCTGATTGTAGACTTGAGTTTCCTAACGCGGCCTATACAGTGAGGGCTTAGTTATGTGATTATTGTGGAGCTACTATGTGTAATACAGGAAATAAAATCTGGTGAAGTAGTCAGCTCTAATGACTGAGATATCGATTGTGTCAAGTACAGCCAGGCTTAGCAACTACATGGAAGGCATAAAGCTAAGAAATCAGGAAGAAAATTATGTATTCCAGAGAAGAATTTAAAGCAGAACTAATAGCTCCTGATAGATTATTCTTTAATGTACATTTTTAAATTAAACACACTGGTAAATATAATTTTTACTCCAGGTAATTTAGTAGGACAAATAGACTCTGTAGGGCAATTTAACTAGCTTTGGTTTTACTAAATAGAGATGTAAGAAACTTACTGTCCTTCAGTTCACTTTTCTTTTCTTGTGTTTATGAAAACAAATGACTGAAAGCATCTCAGACCTCTTCATATGTTGTAAGCTTTAGTCTTCTGATCTGTGGAATGGATTTACTATGCCCCTTAAGGTGACTATAAGAAGCTTTAAGAAATTACAGCTTAGTGCATGCTCTGTGACACTGGTTTTTAAAGGTGCTATGGATTTGCTTGATCTGTCTCCTTTGTCATTCAGCATGCCTCCTACATACCTTTCAGTGTCCTCCCTTTTTGTTATCTCCATGTCCCCACCCATGTTGGTAGCTATTCCCTATGCATTTTGCTCTTACTCGTGACCAAACACCATCTTTCATTTAGTAGGCTGTGAATCTTTATTTTAACCTTTCTTCCTCTGGGTCATTCTTTGGAGTCTATCCCTTCCAAAATACTCCTGGGTTAAACAGCTGCTAATAAATTCTGCAGTAAAAAGCTGTACTGCATAAAAAGAAAATTAAATAAAAATGTTGGCAAGTGTTATATGTTAGCCTTCAGCAATGGAAATTCAGATCTTGTGCTGTACAGTTCAGAGCAGGTACATGTTTGAAATGGTGATTCAACAGAAGGTCTTTTGTTCTGTAGCATTTTGAAATGAGTTCCTGAATAGATGTTTCTCAATAGCTTTGTTGTTCTGTTCCTCAGGATGGATGAACTCTGCAGCACACAAATGGAGTCCAGATAAACTGCTCTGGAACATCCACCTGAGATTTCATGGCAGATCTTACAACACCATATATGTTGTAAGATACACCAAGACTTAGGTGTCTATAAGTAGCTTGAATGTAAATATAAATCTGCAACTGGCCTTAATTTGCTATGGCCAGATTTGTCTGAGACTAATTACTCCAAGTATTTAGGTTAGTAGTTTCTCCACTCTCATGAGAGTCAGCAAACAAAATGAACCACTGAGGCAATGGGCAGGCAGAGAAAGAAGCTTGAGAAGTATAAAAGCAGCCACAGTTTGCAGGATTCCGCCTCTGTTTCAGGAGCAGTACAGAGAGTGTGCATCATAGGGAGAGAATAATGGTAAATGCTTTTAAATAAATAGTATTTATAAATTTTGGAATGCCTTCTGACTGCCTGCTTATTTCTCAAAATACATGCTGTTGTATACTGACATTGCAAAGCACTTGCCCTGAGGAGCAGGTCTTTCATGGGTGGAGGAGAGAACCACGAGTTCCCCTGATTTTGCCTGTCACAGGAGAAAACAAAGCAAAAGCCACCACCAAATCCATTTATTAGGTAAAAAGAAGCCAGATGCAGTGCTTTTTAAAAAATCTTTACAAGCCTTGAGAGACAGGAATCAGAAAAGGAGAACAAGAAATGGGATTTTACACTGAGCTTAGAAAATTTGCTGTCTTTTTCAGGCCTATAGATGCAGAGTGGAATGTTCTCATCCCACTCCAAAGAGCGAGGAACAATATTCCATGCACTCCCTCTTGCAGATGGTACCAGGTCACTTTTATCCCATGATCCTCTAGTCGTTTCTTGTACAGCAGTCCATCATCCCTCAGCACATCAAATTCACAGGTCAAGATGAAGGCCTCAGGAAGCTGAGCGATAACACTGTCTTCAGCTAGCAGTGGTGAAAAAACAGGGTCAAACACAGGCTTCATCTGTCTATAGATGTCTTCTGAGAATGGAAGTGGTGTGCTTGGTTTGTAGCCTCTTGTTTTAAAATCCTGAGGGATGTAGTCAGCACTCACCCATTTCTGATACTTCAGTTGCAAATCTTGTGGAACATGAGAACATTTAGGGAGCATGTCTATGAGTGCCAGGTCTTTGTCAAGGTAACTCAAACTATACCCAATGACTTGTTCCTTTAACAAAATGGGGACTCCCTTATTCTGCTGATAAGAAGGCAAATCAAAGTCCACACCCTGTAGAAAAGGATATATTAAGATTTGTGCTCTCAGCTTTGGAAGATCTCTTCTGTTCACCAATGCTTGGGCAACAGCAGCAGTGAGGGTCCCTCCACTGCTGTCTCCACAGATGACAATGCGAGAAGGATCTACCCCATACTGCTGTGCAGTCCTCAGGAAGTGTATGGTGGCAGTGAGACAATCCTCAAACTGGGCTGGGTAGGGGTGCTCAGGAGCTAAGCGATACCTGAATAGGAGTGGAAGTGGTTTACTGGTAGTCATATCTGCTCAATGATCCTATTGTCTTTTCATTCAGATCCTATTTTCTAAAGATAGGAAAATAGCAATGGAATTGATCATAATTATTGCTTTTCATGTGTTATTTGCTGCTATTTTGAATGATTGGGGGAGGCAGTTCATTATTCTGTCTTTGCAAAGTACCTCTTTACCTATTTTTTAGGTGATTGAAGGCACATGCTGAGTTATTGTAGAATGAGTTGGAAGGCAGGTATGTATGAACCAGTTAGCAGCAATTCTAGTTAGAAATTGAAGTGAAAATTTCCTAACAAATTCTAGAGAATCTGAGCAGAGGAAAGTGATAAAGAAAATATGAGGTTTTCAGCAGTCTTCTGTAAGCTGAATTCTTTATAAACAATCAGTAAGAGTTAAAGTTCTTCAAGTATTTTAGGATGTAAATAGCAATTAGTGCAATTTTAATCAATTTCCAAGACATCAACTCTTTTCCTGAACTTTAAGATATTAGTTCCTTTAAAAATGCATTACTGCTCATCAGAAGAATATTTGGAATGTTCCTCACAGGTTGATTGCAAGTTAAATGTGGATACCCCCTCCAGTTTTTCAGAACTCCTGCTAAAATGAGCATTTAGGAGTCTGGGCAACTGTGCTTTTGACAGAAACAGTTAAGACTTCAAACACAGTGTTAGCTTTCAACTGAAAGTGGTTTGGGTACAGCTTTAGGAAACAAAAACATCCTCAGCTCATAGTGATTGCTTACAAAATTCTCATAATGGGTTGTATTGGGAAATAAGCAAGTGCAGATTGGTTGGCTAATTCTTCCTGGGAATATTTAGTGCTAGTAAAATGCATGTGATCATTACATACAATTACTGCATGCACTCGACAAGGATCTTGGCTTGTGGTGCCTGTGCATTAAAGATTTACAAAGCTAGCAGGAGGCCCAAATGGCTGCCATATGGTGTGGCTGGAGTGGCTCCACTTACCCCACAGATACCACCACTGAATTGCTTCTTATGGCGAAATAGCGACATGTTCTTTCGTAAGCCCCTGGAAAACAAGATATTGCAGTGGGATGGGAACTTGCTTTAAAAGTAACTTCAGTGAAAATAGAATTCTGACAAAGAGAACTCTGGTTCTCTTATTGTGGCATGGTCTAGTCTGGAAATTGCTTAGTTTCATTATGTCTGTGGGAATCTTCGTGGTAGAAGGAAACCTGGATTTCATACCAGTGCACTGTTTCAGTCTCCCCTTTGAAAAGTGAGTTAATAGAAAGCACCACTGCTGCTGCCTCTGAGGTGGTATTAAAGAGGAGAAGTTATTTAAAAAGAAAAAACAAAACACAAACCTTCTGCTAAATGTAGCACAACAATTTTTCTGGTACATGAGCTACCATCCAATCTCTTATGCCTTTCCATTTTAAAGGCCAAAATGAGTTTTTTCCTTGTTTTGCCACTGTAAAGACACACAGCAGTATACACACACACACTGAGCTTGCACACACATGTGAACACAAATTGGGTTCCTTAAAATCAGAAATAAAATCCTAATGAGATTTTCAACTTTTCATGTAAGCATGAAGGAGAAGGGAAAAACAGGTATTAGAAATAACCAGAGGATATAAGTTCTTGATACATGACCTATATAAAGACAATTTAGCTTGATGCCTACTGGATGTAAAATAAAATGACTCTCCTGTCCTGAAATTAATTTTGATATTTATAATGCTTAACCTACTAACTCTTCTTGCCACCTAAGAGATTCAAGAGCAGATCAGAAGCTACATAGTGTTTACATTACTTACAAATGCTTCCAAACCTTCCAGTCCCTCCATGAAAATAAAGGAGTCCCCTTGCTTGGCCAGTGGTTGATAGTTTTGGCTGGTACATTCTTACTTTAACCTTTTCAAACCTTAAGTCCTTGATAAGAAGGTGTTTAGTTTTTAATGGTGGTATTCCATCCATGATAAGCCTGAGGAGGCACGTCCCTGAGATGATACCTATTTTGTCCAAAACTTTACCCTGTTAATAAAGGGAAAGAAACCACAAATTAGTGCAAATTTCCATCTTACCTAGGGGCTGATCATGGAACTTCCAAATTCCATGCTTAGTCCAAACTTTTGTCTCCTGATGGTTCTTACAACAAAGTGACCACTTCTGCTGATGATTTGGATACCTCTTCCTTGCAATGTGATACCTCCCAGAATCTGAACTTCAAAGAGCAGTAGATTTGACAGGAATGGATGAACTTCTCTTCTGTAGCTGCCTTGTGTCTATGCTTCTCCAAAAGCAAAGCCTTTGAGGCTGTGGGAGAACCTGCCTCAGAAGTGCTTTCACAGAAGCAGAGTAATCTGTTAGACTGGGCACAGGTGCTGCAAACTGGTTTGTCTCCAGTGACTTCACATGCAGGCAGTGTCACAGCTGAAGACTGCACATGTTAGTAAACTGTCCTTTTCCCTGCAGTTTTGACATCATGGGCTGTTGTCCCTTGAAAGGATTTGGCTGCTTTGGCATAAGTAGTTGGCCCAACAGCAATACCAGGAGTTGTGATGTGACTCAGATTTTACTTGCATTTAAATCTTTATATAGCCATGCATGAATAATCTTAGCTTTCTGCTCCTTTGGGGTGATGTGGCACAGTGCATTTGCTGGCCAGCAGAAGGGATACAAACTTAACAAGGTTTGAAGTTAAAACCTCCATTAGTCACCGGTAAATTTCTAAAGTCTGCACTTTAGCTTTTTACATATGAATCGCTTAAAGATAAAACTTTCTCTGATGGATAAAGAGCATTCATACAGTGTTTAGAAAGTGTGGAAGTCCACAGATTGTCTAGCAGATGTAAGAAAATGTCATTTGATTTCTATTACAATCCTCTGTTGTTGCATTGCTTTACTCCTGTAGCAGTGTTGAGGCATGGGTGGGGAGCTGCTCAAGAGACACGGTGAGTCACATTCTTAGGAGCTTACTGGCTGACTTCAAACAAGACTTAATAAGCAATGGAGCAGGGAAAGGGGGGAAGAAATAATAACTTTAGAATGAGCATGGCATTGAAGTGAAATGTAGTGCACAAGCCAAAAAAAATGAAGGCTTTTTTTCACTATTTAAATGACTACAAGTAAAGAAGCTTGGTTTAGATATCATAGAAAAAGTGTTTTTAAAATGACAGAGGCAATAATTAATTCAGGGAAGGACAACTGGTGAAACAGGTAAGTTTCCTCGTAACCCTTGATATGCTCACCCAGCTTGATAAGAGATGTTGGTGAAAGGTGGATTTAGGTTTGAAGAGAAACAAAGCTGAGAAACAAGGGAGCATCAAAAATGTGCCAGGATCAGAGAGACAGCTTCAATTATTCTGTGTGTGATCTCAAAAAAGAAAGTCACAGGGGCATATTGAAAGGCAAAAGATGGTGAATATGGCAGCTGTCTTTCAGATGGCTTAGAAGAGTAGAGTGGCACAGCTTGATAAGAGACCTGGCATCACAGACATTGTGTAGTTGCTCATTCTCTAAGTAAGGACTGTGTTACGCAGGGCAGAAGTTCCACACAGGCAGTTGTCGAGGGTCAAGGCAGGGCTGACCAACCCAATGACAGACACTCGCTGTTACCCCCTCTTCTTTCCCCCAAGGGAAGGGAAAGGGGATAAAAGGGAGAGAGAGATTTGTGGGCTGGAAAACAAAACTAAAACTACTTTAATAATAATAATAATGATAAATTAAATATATACAAATATGTACAAAACCCAATACCAAACCCAGCAGCCCCTTGATGGTAGCATACATTCTTAAGCCTTCCAGCACTGCACTGAGGCAAAGGATTAAAAAGCTAAACCACAGGCCATCAGAAAACAAGTGGGAATCACACAGTCTGCAGAGTTCTCTTTTTCCATTTTGTTACCTTTGGTGCCGTTTAGCAAGCTGAGGAGTCTGGTGCACTCAGCTGAGCTGAAGCTATCTGCACCGGTGATCACATCACCAAATTAATCCAGTTGCATGTTTGCAATATATTTAAACATCACTTCTAAACCCCCTCACTGATCCATTGCCTCTCTATCAGAAATCAAATGTAAAAGTCCAGCTTTAATCAAATTTGACTTACCAGAGCAAACGTGAGGCCCATGATGTAATGAAGAATGTAAAGCTTTTGGCGCTCGCTAAGTTCTGGAGGGATTTCTGCCTTGCGGTGGTCATAATTGAATGCTATTGCCACAAAGACAGTCAAAAGAGCCAGGAAAATCCCTAGCAGCACTTCCATCTCACTGTCCTGTGAGGAGCTAAAGGAGAGAACCAGCTGTGGCTTCCTTCCCCGTCTGACTTTGAAAGATTTCTGCAGGCAAAGGCAGAGGCTTAGCAGTTCTCTTGATATCCCATTGTGTCTCTCTTAAAAAATGCTAATAGGAAGGTAAAAACATGTGGCAACAAAGCCATACAGTTAAGCAGACAGTAACAGTCACAGGAGAGACTTGCATAAGCAGTTTTCCATATTCCCAGCTAACATGTTTTGATATGTCATTTGTACAAGAAGGCAAAAAACTTGTTAAGTCACTCCCTATTTCTTGCCTACAATCATATCTGTATTATTTCTGAGCTCCTGCAGAACAGGATTTCTCAGTAATCATCTTCAGGGCTGCTTAGTTTATTGGGTTATCATGCCTGCACATCTTAATTCTTCAGACTTTTAGTGTGACCAAGATTTCAGTGTGGCAAATGCATTTAATCACCTTTGATGACAGATTTTGTACACTGTTGTGCCATTGCATCTTTGAGTCTAGTGGAACCAGAAGCAGCAGCAGCCTGAAGGGTCAGTCCTTTGCACCTTGCTTCATCCTCCTTGATAGCTTTTCTCCAGCAGGTCAAAGCCTCTACCACTGTTACATTTGTTTGGTTTCTCTTTGGTTTATTTATAGTCTCTTGGCTGAGCCTTAAAATACTGCAGTCTCTGTCTTCTCATGAATATATTCCTTACAGGTGTCATTCCAGGTAGGAATATGATTCCAGATGATGTGCACTAGACTTGGACTTCATGGTTTCAGTGCTAGTAGCAATGCCTAGACATCACCAGCCCTCTCTTTTCTGTATACTCTGTGGTGAGCTTTAGGATCTGTGCCTTCCTCTGGAACTAACATATTTTTCAGTACACAAATCACTAGTGGTAAGATTTAACTCGAAACAAGAAATCTGTAAAGCAAAGCTTTTTCAGCTCCTATGGTGTCACCACTGGGAAGTGTCCAGTCTGCTCAAATTGTGAAGGCAACAGACTCTCAGTCTGAAAAACAGCAGTATGGGTAAGATGAGTGTGTAAAATCTTTCCTTAAAGAAGAAAATAAAGGTACAAAGGATAAGCTGACTTTGAGATGTATGTTAAAATGAAACTATACAGAGAGCTTTAGAATGCATAATCCATGACCTGCATAGGGAAGACCTCAGACTTGATTCCTGACTTTAGAAACTGTTTAATAATTGTTTAGAATAAACAGGAAGGAACTTCATTTTTGAGTCTGGTGATAGATTTTCTGAGAAGCTGATTCCCTGTTCTGCTCCCTCTGTCCAGACTGTTTCTTCATTGTATCCAACAACTCTTTGGGGATTTTCATTTCCCAATGTTCCCTCTCCTTTGCTTGCCAGAAGTATAAAATCAGATTCCTTTTTGTTTATTCTTCCTTGTAACCCTTGATACACTCACCCAGCCTGATAAGAGATGTTGGGGAAAGGTGGATTGTCTGGTGACTGGGGCACTCTCTTGGGAAATGGAAGTGGTGAATTCAATCCTGTCAGCGCTGATGTACACGTAGGGTTCAGCTTTCTTATCCCAGAGTCCCAGAATCCCAGCCTGGTGGGGACTGGGGCCTCTGGGAATTATCCAGTCCAACACCCCTGCTCCAGCAGGGTCACCCACAGCAGCTTGCCCAGGGTCACCTCCAGCTGGGGTTGGAATCTCTCCAGAGAAGAAAACTCCACAACCTCTCTGGGCAGCCTGGGCCAGGGCTCTCACACCCTCATGTGAAAGAAGGTTCTCGAATTATCCAGTCCAACACCCCTGCTCCAGCTGGGTCACCCACAGCAGCTTGCCCAGGGTCACCTCCAGCTGGGGTTGGAATCTCTCCAGAGAAGCAAACTCCACAACCTCTCTGGGCAGCCTGGGCCAGGGCTCTCACACCCTCATGTGAAAGAAGGTTCTCCTCCTGGTCAGATGGAACCTCCTGGGTTCCAGTTTGTGCCCAGTGCCCCTTGGCCTGTCCCTGGCCACCACTGAGCAGAGTCTGGCCCCATCTTGTCCCCCCAGCCTCGAGCTCTTGCTCAGCATTGAGCAGATCCCCTGTGGGGCTGCTCTTCTCCAGGCTAAGCAGCCCCAGAGCTCTCAGCTGACTTGTGACAGATCCTCTGTATTAAGGTTCTTACCACCTATTGTTCATCTTTTTTGTGCCAGTCCTTAAGGTACCCAGTTTGCCAACAGGTGGTAGGTAGTTCTTGGACTTTTTTGGGGGGATGTTACCTAAGCCAGACATCACAGCACCCCCAGAGGCTCTACAGAAAGGCTGGATGTGCTAGAATCAGGTATCAGCTACAGAAGAAACAAACTAGTTGGTTCCTGAAGTGATAAACTGGGGTTTATAATTAAAAAAACTTATTTGGGCATTGCAAGTACACAGAGTAATATTTAGTGCTTTCTAAGTGTAGATTCAGCAGTTCACAAGCTTGCTTCACCTCTAGGGTGGAGAACCATTCCCTACATAATCTTTCAAAGGTATGCTCTCTCCAGCACCTGTTTTTTCAACCTTATCTCTTTCTCTTGTAGGGTAGACCCAGAGGAATTGGTCCCTGAGGCCAACATCTTGTTTTCTTCTACCCCAGAAAATCTTTTTTTTGTTAGTTTCTGGTGAAGAGCTAAATGTCAGTGCCTGAACTCTCAGCAGTACACAACCCTCTGAGCTCTGGCAGTCTTAAGCTTTTTCTCTGTTGTCTAGCTGCACATGCTGGTGGAGAGACTGAGCCAGCTGCAGTCTTCAGGCAGTCCTAAGAACTCTGCCTATCTCTGAATCATGGTGCTGATCAGGTGGCATCTAGGTACTCGTCTGCTTAGACTCAGACACACCAAGTGTGAGTGGATGCTTGTATTTGGATAGCAGGAAACGTCCCGAGAGAAGGTCGTGCTGGAGCCGAGAAGCTCCGCCTGAGTTCTGCAGAGCATGAGGGCCACCTGCTGCCATCTGAGAGCATCTGGAACCCGGAAACTAAACTAGCTTAGCCGAGACCTCTCCAGCCCATTCTGACTGCCATTAGCTGTAAGCTTGTCTGCAGAGCAACGACAAGATCTGTTTATGGCTTATTTTGTGTGATAACTTGTGTTAGGATTATTTCTTTTGTGCATGATTCCTTGGGGGGAAACGTCAGCATGCATGGTTCTGTTGTGCACTGGTTGTTTGTGCCTGATTGCCTTTGAAGTACTTGACTGTAGCTCATTGAAGGTGCAGGAGGTGAACATGCTGTCAGGAAGCATCTGTGGAAAGAGGCTAGTAAAAAGGATTTTGTAGCTCTGCCTAGAAAAAAAGAAACATAGTTCTGAAAAGGATTTACCAACTGGTGGCCTAGCTTCAGCTCCCAACAGGGAAGCTGGTAAGCCAACCTTCAGCTTGAGATCAGAAACCAAAATGAATCCTCAGTTTCACATCAGGTTGCATAACCAGGGCAAATCCTGTGGTCCTCAAAGAGTGGAACATCTGGAACTCTAGCATATTATTTACTCATGGAAGAATTTGCTTGATGAGTAAATTGCTAATACCTACAACAGGAACGAGAGCAAAATGTCTGTTGTGTCAAAAGAGCATGAAGAAACATGACTTCATTTTGCTGAGAGGGACACAAGAATTCACAGGAGAGAACTTGTTGCTCCAGAGATTTGTAGATGCTATCCTGTTACTCTGTTGAATTGATGTGGTGACAAGGTGAAGAAGTTAACCCACCACGTTCTTCCTACTCCCAGTCTGGCTGGCAGAGAACAAGGATACACACTCACCTCTTTCCACACCTGCATGTGCATAGATATTACAAGTGCAAAGTGGTTGCATAATGCTGATGAAGTATTTCACTATCCCTAGGCACCTAGGGGCCAGCTATTGTGACATGCAATGGCAATTACCTTGGCATCTTTGTTTAGCCAAGGTGGATCTGGCCCAATAAGCAATGTAACAATTGAGCTGAGATCATTTTTCTTCCTGTTTCGTATAGTTGCAGGAATGATTTTAGCAGCTTCCATGTAGTTTACATGCTTTCTCCCCAAGTCCAAGGGAACAAGTTGATTCTTTATCTGATTACAAAAAGGCAAACCCCACTATCTATCTTCCCTGAGTACAACCAAGTGCTTCTCAAAAAGGAACTTTCTAGAATATAGTTTAGAGGACATTCAGTTATGTCTGTGCAGTTCTCTCTCGCTGCATCTGTGGTGCCAGTCTCAGATACTTCCAGGCAGGCATCTCCTAAGCTCACTGTTCTCTACCTTCCTTCTGTGCCAGCTGTTTCCCTTTACAATCCAACTTGTAGGAGCTCTCAATTGCCTCCTTTGGATTTGGCAACCAAGTCCAAAGCTAGTGCTTGCCTGTACACAGAGTCAGATGATGATCACGACTCATCTCAGCTCTGGGAGTATGTTCTGTCTCCAGAGGCACACTGGTGGCTTTTAATCTGTGCTGTCATGCCAGTTTTGTGTGTGTGATGTGGGTAGGTGTATGCACATTGCTGGTTACTCAATATGACATGCTTTGAAACGGCTTTAGCTATGGTGAGGTTTTATTCTCTGACATAAGAAGACAGATTCTTAAGAGGAGAAGAGCAGAACAAGCACACCGATGACAAACACATCATGTTCCCAAGTAATAGCAGTTGAGAATCAGAATTCAGCAGACCCTGCTGATCTTCACTCATTATTTCTTGCCTAGATTCTGAGGTATAGTGAATTGAGATCCACTCTGCCTGCCTACCAGTTCCCTGTATTTGAGGAGGCATTTTAATAGCCTTGTATAAAGTTTACAGCATGGTTCACCATTTTACTTGATGATGGAAAAGAGAAAATACCATAGCCAAAAAGAGCAAGTGCACAGTGGAAGCCTTCTTGCATGTGGTGCCAGGTCACTCTTACGTTGTTGTCCTCCAAGCGTTTCTTGTACAACAGTGCATCATCTCTGAGCACATCATGCTCACAGGTAATGACACAAGTGTCAGGTAGGCAACAGACAACAGCATCTTCTGCTAAGAGTGGGGAAAGTCTTGTCTCAAACATTTCTTTTGTTTCTTCGTGGACTTGAGGTAAAAATGAAGTGGGTAACGGTGGTTTGTAGTCCAGTTTAAATGTGTCTGGGATAAGATCTGGATTTATCCATTTCTTGTATTTCAAACTCTCAGGAACATGAGAACCTGCCAGAATAGCTTCCTTCATAGAGCAATCCTTGCTCAGGTACTTCAGAATAAAATGGACTGTACGTTCCCGGGACAGGAAGACAGTGAAAGCATTTTTCTGGTAGGATGGCAGATTGAAGTTCAGTGCTTGCAGGAATGGATAGATCAGGACCTGAGCACGGATCTTTGGGATATCTCTTCTATTTGCCAGTTCTTGGCAAACACTAGCAGCAAAAGTGCCTCCTACACTGTCCCCACAAACAATAATCCGAGCAGGATCCACCCCATAGCTTTCAGCAGCCTTCAGAAAGTGTACAGTAGCCGTGAGACAGTCCAGAGTCTGGCCTGGGTACTTGTGCTCAGGAGACAAACGATACCTGTGGTGAACAAAAGGCAGCTGTTAGCACAGATACAGCTGGCTAGTCCTTGCTTGAAGGCATCATCCTAAATGCATCCCAAACCCAGCAGTACCGATTTAGTTTAACCCTTCACTCTTTGCTGGGGCACACTGCTGCTGCTTCTCTGGTTTTTCACTACTCTGTGGAATTAATTCCGTGGCTTCACAACATCCTAATACCCAGGGAATCAAAGGCTATCAGTATCTTATTTCAGAGTCACTTTAAATATACTGTGGCTAACCCAGGTGAGATATGGCATCTGCAGTTCTTTCGCCTAACCAATTCCTCACAGCTTAACAAAATTCTGTAGTAGTGATTTTCTTCATGGAAGAATGTGTTGGAAGCTGTAGTTTCCTCATACCATCAGTGATTTTCCACAAGGAAAATATCCTGAAGAGAAGGCAGTGGTCCATGGAATTTGAAAAAAATATAGTAAAATTCAGACTTATTATTTACTCTTTAAAATCATTCCCAAAGCCTCCTAAATATTAAAAGCCTGAAATTGGGAAAACAGCTTATAATCCTTTATTCTTCAACAAAGGCAATGGTTTTGGTGGTGATAGAACAAACTCCTTTGTTCTTCTGAAAATAGCTGGCACACATACTACCTTTGTAACTTTCTAAACCTGATTCAGGTGTTTCTCATTCTCAGTTCATGGCACATACTTGCTCATACTTATCAACAGCACTGGAGCTCAGTTTCTTTTCTTATGTTCAAAGAAATATACCTGCAGAATTGGCATCATTCAGAGAGGTGGGGAATGGAGGGGAACTGTCTAATTGTGGGTGGAGATCACTTACCCAACAGATACAACCACAGAATCAGATTTTCTGGCTATGTACTGGCATGCTCTTTCATAGGTTCCTGAAGAACAAAAGTTGTTCATGTAATTAATATCTGAGAATACTTGAAGAAATACCATCCCTTATCTTTTTTATGGCATAGTGCCATGATTGAGTGTGAGTCCCTTGCTTGTTTAGTGAGCTATCCAAATTTCCTCTAGGATTAAAATCCTCTAGATTTTGATGATCAGGACCCACTGTAAAGATCACACATTTAGGGAGACTGTTGATCTGTAAGGAAATAAGGAATTACTATTGTGATTACTATTAGGCAAGGAGCAATGGCTTTAAACTGGGTGAGGGTAGAATTAAATTGGATATAAGGAAGATGTTTTTATGAGGAAAGTGGTGAGACAATAGAAAAGGTTGCCCAGAAGAGGATGCCTCCTCCCTGGACATGTTCAAACCAGGTTGGATGAGGCTTTGAGCAACCTGGTCTAGAGATCAGAGGGAGGAATGCAGGTGTTAATAACTTCTGTCAGGTTTTCAGAGAGAAAAACAGTATTTCTTTAGCAGCACCACTTCCTGTAACAAACATATATGCCATAAAGAGTGTTAAAGTAATTTAGATACTAAACAAGGGCAGATTAGAGAGTTTAAAAAGCAAAAATAAACATTAAGCACTTTCTGTCTCTCAGGCTAAGCTTCAGTCACTTGTTAGGTTCAGGAGAGTTTCTAAAAGTATCCACTTAGGAATCCTAAAGAGTCCTGTCTTCTCTTGCAGTTCCTTACTGATGCTTCCAAAAAGGCCACATCCTCCATGGAAGAAGAGAACTCCTCTCCGTTGGCGTGCGGGTGCAGTTCTGGGCAGGTAAATCCTCACTGGCACCTCATCAAAATGCAGATCCTTTGTGAAGAGCTTTGAGTCCCTGCATGCTGGCAGTCCATCTAACAGCAACCTCATAAATATGTGCTCCTCAGTGATACCCAAACTTCCTATCTTCTTTGCCTAGAATAGATATAACAGGAAAAAGGAGAAGTTAGTATAGGGAATGGAAGTCTTCCCACTCTAGAAAGGCCAGAAGCTACCTTTTCCTGTACTGTATTTAGGA
The DNA here is from genome assembly GCA_013399015.1 of Galbula dea. NCBI lineage: Eukaryota > Metazoa > Chordata > Aves > Piciformes > Galbulidae > Galbula > Galbula dea. Next base: position 87,393 of record VWZX01002400.1, on the reverse strand, counting down.
TAATTGTATTGGTTACTTGACACTAGGATAATTGTATTGGTTACCTGAAACTTTGTAAGATTACCACAAATAACTCCAGTGGCTTTGTGACTTATGAAAGTGAAAATGTACATCTTCATGATTTGAGGTACCCTTATTTCTGGAGGAATGTTGTAATACTTCTTCCATGAAATGCATTATATAATCTAATTATCTAATTTTTGTGACCTGGATTTACCACAAGTAATATCATGCATTTGCTTAGGTATGGAAGGGAGGAGTCAGGAGGCCTGAAGCTCTTTTTCTAGTCAGTGTAGAGAAAGAGACATTCCTTGAGGCTGGTTCCAAATTCAGATGTGTTCAGTCACGCTCTGGAGATGTTTGTTCATCTCCATTAATTATGAAGGGAAACTGTGTACTTCAGATACCTCAGTGAAGGCATTTAAGGCTTCATGTCCCTAGCACGACAGCACTTAGGGTACTGGGAGAAAAAGACTTATGCCAGTTGAGGTGCAGGATTCAGTAACTTACTGGTCTTGGGTCATCTCCATGCCACAGGGTCAGTGATAACAAGCTTTAGGAAAATCTTTAGTGCCTCTAATCAATAATGAAGGGCCACCAGCCTAAATGATGAACTGCTGAAGATGGTTCTCAATCTGATCTCCCTCTCCATCAGTGAAATTGTTGCCCTTATCAAGATCGAACAGGTATTCATGAAAGCAGTTTCTTAAATCTAATCAGGGAAAAGAATTATTCTGAAGGCAGGAGAAGTTTGTTAAATGTGTCAAAACCTTTTCCTATCCAAGGGCAGCCAACCACTGATGCTTAAGATACCTGAAGTTCACACTTCCTGCTGAATTTCCTCCTTTATTTTCAGCACGTGTTGTGAGTGATGCATTTCCTGCTGGGGACAACATTTCCCTTCCCATTAAATGATGACTTAATTGCCCCTACAGACCATTGTAATTCATTCTTGTAGATGATGATAATCACAAGCAATGTGCAATTGTATTGTTTTCTTCTGACAACAGAAGTCTCTATGTACACTGCTGTCATTACCTCATAAACTAAATGGCTAGCTGTGCTTTTGTAACTTATTCTTTCCAACCTCGTGTCTCTGAGCTGCAATTTAGATCTGCTCTGTCTGTCTCAAAGACAATTCAAATATTGGCCTTAAATAGTAATTTTGCTGTGAAAGAATATCAGAGTGAGACAGAGGCAGAACTTCCTTAGGTGAGTGACCCCAGCTGTCACGTACGTGTGATGCTAAATCTCCCATAGTTGGTGTTGCAACACCCCATTCCTCACCAAGACCTTTCTGAAACAACCAAAATGCTTTTTTCCTGATAGTCTAGATGAGGCTGCAGTAATAAGTTGGGTGAGCAGTAGTCAAAAAACCCACCATGAGCCATGGAAGAGAGAGAAACCTTTAGAAATGAAGATGGGAAGCCATCTGGAGTTTTTTTCACAACACTTTGTGCCACAACTACCTGCAGTGCTTGGGGTGTTTTAAGTCCCAGTTCCTACAGACAAATGGATAGATTCTTGCCTTAGATTTGAAAACACACATTTTTAGGTACCATGGCAAAGGGGAAAAGGAATCTAAGAGGCAAGGCAATCATGGCAGAAACCACAGGGTCAGTATAACCTTTGCCAAACAGCAATTTTCAAACACTCCGATGACTTAAGTCAGTCTTTCTGCCAGAGTTAGGATTTTGAAGTTGGCAGAATTGCCATACTGTGCTTATTTAATCTCATCTGTACCTTCTAATATCCCTGGGTTTTTACTCAGCTTTCAGATGACAGATAGTAATATATATAAGCATATCATATGTGATATTATATAATAAATTAGGTATCAGAACATTCTATCTAATTATCCTTTTTCTTTTCCTTATCTTAGGAGCTCTTGGCATCACAGAGGCATTTTCAAATTCAGAGAAGAGAGTCATGAAAGAGCATGAGGAATCTGATGTGTATTCTGTTGAAAAACTTCATGATCAATAACTACAAAATACTTCAGAACCAGTAACAATACACTCAAAAGATAAAGGTATGACTATTCCTAGAAGCATGTGATCAGTGTTAGTAGGTGAAACATACTATGTAAAGCCAGGTTCTAAAATGTGTATATGTGTAAGGAAAGAGGACACAGATCAGGAGGTCACCACACCTCTCAAAGACACCCAAATAGGGTCTTTGAAAGCTTGCTGGAAGACCTAAATTCTGGCACCAGCTGGCTTTGATGTGGAAGATCATACAGAGACCAACTTGGTACTTTAAAAATAGTTATGGAATCACATGCCAGCTAGCAAAGCCCACTCCACTGGAGCTCCAGGGGCTTGAAGACTACATTAGACAGTCTTTCTGTCAGTCAGTTTGAAGTGTTATGCTTTGGCAGCCAAAATAATTGTCATCAAAGGTTTCTGTCTCAGTGGGATGTGCACAGTTAGTCTAACTGCAGATCTGTGTGAATAGGTTAAAAAAAAGCTAGGGTGTGAGCTCAGAGGCTTTCTCTCATTTCTTCCATTTGGGATTGTCATTGATTTCTTTATGGCAGAGTATGTGGATAGATGCAGCAGGAGCATTGCATGTGTGACACCTGTGCTGTGGGAGGTACATATTTAACTGTAGATGTAGCTTTTCTTAGACACACCACAAGTGAAGTGGAAGAAAAGACTGTTCTGTGTTGCAGAAATAAGTGTTCGTTACTGCAACATGCAGAACAAACAGGTACACCACTGGCTTCAAAAGAGCAGCATTCATCAGAACAAGCAAGATATGTGCATTGCACATGTATGATGCACAAGGTGTCATGAACTTTATGCATGCACCTGTGAACTCCTCACTAGGAGGGCTACTTCTGTGAGTATAAACATAAACATAGAAATTTACCAAAAGTACCAGCAGATGTGGAAAGGCTTTAGAAAGTTTTCCCTCTCCTGAAAGTCACAATAGCACAGAGGAGGATGAACTCACCAGAATTTCCATCAGAACATATATGCAGTGATAGAAGCGGAGCTTTGCTGGCTGCTCAACATCAGGAGGAATCTCTGCCTTGAAGGAACTATGATAAGTTACAGTTAAAACCAGAAATACAAAAGCACCTAGAATTCCTGTTATGAAAGCCAGAACATAAAAGAATTCCATTTTACTTTGGTGGAGATATTAGAGAGCTGTTTGATATGATTCTGTTAGTATTTATACCCTCCAGAGTGACTCCACAGAGAAGTAATTTGTGTAGTCAAGTTCCTCCACCCTCCTCCTCCGGATGAGAGCCCCAGGTGCTAGCAGCATGCAAACATCCGGCTATTAGATTATTTAATGCTGTCAAAGTCAGTATGTAGAGGACTTCCATCCAGGAAATGTCACTATTTTGTACATTCCAAAATTGCAAAGGAACTTGTTCTTTATCTGCTTTGTGTTCTGCTGTGTGGGCCTCAAAAGCTACATGTGATTTTTTGCAAGTGTGATGAAAGATCCTTACTTCAACTTAAGAACTCATGGAAGACTGGCAATGCTCAATTCCAGTCTCCTCCTCCAGGAACTGCAATGCTTCTGCTCCTGGAATAGGTCTGAAATATGATTCTAAGGCTTTTTGCTTTGTGCTGACTTTTTTTTTCCCCCCTGCTATATTGCTGAGACAGACAATTATTGCTGGCCAAAGCAATTAGAACAGACATTCTGAAGTATATCTAAAGCAATTTTGCTTTCAGAGATTCACACAGAGCTTTCAGTTATTTGGAAGCTCCTTACCTGAGTGTGCACCAAGGGGCTCTGGGCTCACCAATGGTCCAGTGATCACAGAGGGAAACTTCTACTTGGCTTGGAGAACTTTGTCCCTAACCCCTATTCTGATTCATACTAAAGAAAGGATTTTGCTGGTTTTACAACTTTATAGTTTGCTATTTTTTGCCAAGACAACTCTGTGTTACCCTTGGTTGTACTTCAGGCTGTGATTAGACCAGATGATTAACCAAATGCTTCTTGCCATAGAGGTCATGATAGTGAAGGAATGAGTGACTAGGTGCAACTCCCTGTATTTCTGCCCACCACATGGCTGGACAGAACTTGTTTGGGTAAAAATAAAAAGGGAACAAACATCAACTCTGCTTGATATAATCAGTACAACCTATGCTTATCCCTGTCACGCTCTGAAATATTTCTTTATCCCTAGTAATCTCCCAGATATTCCAGTTTAAAATCTAAGCTAATGTGTCATCTTAGGTCTCTCCTGCTGGCATGGTTTAGCCCCCACCGTGCCCCAGGTATCCACTCACACACTGCCCCAATGGCACTGGAAGCAAAGAAAACCAGGAGCAACCCTTGGGTTGAGATAAGGAGAGTTTAATAAACAATACAAAGAATGAAGAAACAACAGGAACACTAATGAAGTAATAGGTAAAGCAAGTGACCTCAAAGGCACAGCTCACACCTGACCCCAAAAACCACCAGCCCTCCCCTTCCATAGATCTATTCCTCTCATCAAACACCCCATTGGCTGGGTCAGTTGGCTATCCTGGCTGTGGCCCTTCCCAGCTTCTAGTGAAAGATTTAACCCTATCCCAGCCAAACCCAGGACATTATCCACCCCTTATCTGTACAATCCACATCATGCCCAGGAGAGTTCTTTACCAATTAATGTCACACGATTTAATTCCCTAAAGCATTCTTCACGTGCACCCTGGGGACTTTGCTGACCACCCCTTGGCTCTCCAATCAACAAATCACTTCATGGCTAGGAATCAGGGAGTCTCAGTTGGTGAGATATTGCCTCTGGGCACCAGAGTGGTAGAGATTGGCACCTGTTGTTCTTCAGCCCTCAGGAGGCCCACCAGAGAAGGGTACTCCAAGAGATCAGGAAAATGGACAGCCCTTTGTTTCCCTCAGTCTCCATGGCAGCTGTACCAAAGGCCCAAAGGCTGGCTGTGACATCAGTGTGTTATGATGCCTCCCTCACCAGGCAGCCTTTTTGGACAGTTCTTTTCTGGTCATCTCACTTTTGTACACATTCTAGACACACTGCCATGGTCTCCCTTTTTGAGCAGAGGTGCAGAGTCTCTCAAAGCACCCCCATATGCATTGTTCTAAACCCTGCTGAATTGGAGGTGTTCACATCTGCAGGCTGTTGTTACAGGCATCACGATAGGGCAGCCTTGGCCTGGAAGGGTAGGTCCTGGACTTCCTTTCCTTTTAGTGGAAAAAGAGAGGATGTCCAGTGGGAACTCCAGGAAGCTCTGCTTTCATCTTCACCAGTTACTGGGAGAGAAAAGGCAAGAGCCAATGTTAGTCTTACATCAGAGCTAGCCCAGGAGATATCCACAGACAACCATCAACTGTGACAGAATGCTGTAAAGATCTGGAGAGATTTAAGTCCATCAGAGGAAACAAAAGATAAAAGGGACAAAATCAATGGAAGAAATAACATTTTCCTTGTTTGGCCATCTACTGACACTTCAAACCCCTGAGACCTCTTTGCCTTCAAAAGCCCCACTTTCTTAGGAAGGTACAGAGAGGGCTTCTGTGGAGCACAAGGTTTTCCATCATCTTCTGCATTCCTCCTGACCAAAACTTAGGAGTATCTGTCTTTGAACAAGCAAAGCTGCTCTCTCAAAGCCAGGCCAAGGAAATCTCCGAGCACAGCACTGATAGAGTCTTCCTGAGTGCAAACAGAACTCATCCTGCCAACATACTTCCTTTCTACACCCACTGCATTCAGACAAAGCCTCAAAAGCACCAATGATCTTGCACCTCTGGACTCCAGAGGAACTATTGTCATGAAACAGGTTCAGTTCTCTGGAGAACTGGCAACATCTTTTGGGTTTCCACCTAACAGGACCTGCTTTATGGTTGGTAGGAAAACCAAGCAATTTCTTTCCTCCCATTCCACCTGGCCAGGAATTATATAGGAAAGGCTTCCACTTTTTCAGTGTCACAGGCAAAAAACAACCATTATAATGGAAGAACCACATCTGGAGCTGCTTACCTGAGCCCAAGGGGTTTCTACTCTCTTTCCTGCTCTGGCTCAGGTTTTGCCAGGCAAGTGGAAGGTTTGCTGTTCTTCTCAGTGACTTCTCCTAACATCTCATTAGACCTGTGAAGAATGCAGGAGCGTGTAAGAACAGCTGTTGCTCACATTGGCACAAAGTTGTTCCTGAAGTGTGACAGTTTGCTGTTAGACTTGGGAACAGAGACTTCTGAGCTACTCAAATGTGCTGCTTCTCAAGTTTCCAAGCAATCTGTGCTCTGTCTTGGTAGGACCTTTCCTAGAAGGTAGTAAGGACTCCAGCTCTTTCCCTTCTCCCAGTGCAGACTCAAACTGCAGATGTACCATCATAATGGCAACTGCATAGAGTGTTTGTGCCTCACAGGCTCCTGTTCTGTCCCCTCTGCCTTTTCCAGTCTCTTTCCTAAGTGGGAGGATCAAAGCAGCAGAAAGGAAGCTCCTCTTTTGCACCATACATGCAAGAAGGGGAGATGGCTACAGCAAACTGTTAAAAGAAAGCTACATAAAACCTAACTTAGGGGCATGGTTTAGTGGCATCATGGTGATAGGCTGATGGTTGGACTTGATCATCTGAGAAGTGTCATCCAACCTGAGTGGTTCTATGACTCTGTAAAACATGCTCTAGATGGGCCTGATTAGCTCTGTTACTTCAGGGAGAGGAAACACCAATAACCACAAGCCTCAGTAATGGGAGAGCCCAGGGTGTACTCTTTTGAGAAGGAGCACACATCATGCTGACCAGATCCAAGAGAGGGATGTGGGATGGAAAAGGCTCACAGTGTACTGTGTGGGACTTACTCTTCTGGTTTCTTTGTGAGCCGTTTTCCCGTGTCCAGCCCCCCCAAGGAAGGCCTTTCAGAGATGTCTGTTTCTGCCTGCACACAGGCCTGTTCCTCTTCCCTCTTCTCCCACCTCCTTCGTTCTCTCTCCAGGTCCAGCTTTGTTTGTTCCTTCAAAGAGGCCACAATGTTGCCAACACCTCCCACTGTGCATTCAGCAGCTATGTGGAGCTAAGGCAAAAGATGGTAGTTCAGAAGCAGGAAGAAGGAGTGATGCCCAATGCTCTCCAAAAGCCTCTGCTTTCTGCCATTTGTATATGAAAGCTACTACTGGGCACTACAGAGCTGTGCATATAAGGAGGAGGAGGAGGCTGCATGGTTTCCACAACACACAGAGAAGCATTTCAACACAGCCTTTTGCAGCTCCCCAGCTTCCCTCCTGGAAACCAAACCCAGCATAGCAACAAAAAGAGCCAGATGCCCAGGGCAAAACACCTACAAGCCATGATCACAACCCCACATGAGCACAATGTCAGCTACAGATAGAAGCAGAACATTAACTGACCTGCCAACTGCGCCTGATAACGTTGTACAGTCCCATTTGGTTTGCTAGGGCTAGCTGCTCACGTGGCTGTCCATGCAGGTCTCTTCTGATGTGACCCAGCGTAGGAGTCTCCAAGCGACACTGCAGAAGAGTCACCAGCCCTTGCAGCTCCTGATTTATAGCTTTGCACTGAAGAAAACTTTGAGTCTTCAACTCCAGTTGTGCAGAGACTTCAGAGATCTGTATGTGGGGGAAAAACAATCTGCCTTAAGCAGAGGAGTCTAACATCTCTGTAACACTTGATCAGATGTCTTCACTCAAACGGCTTCTGAGACAAAGGCAAACAAAAGGGTACTTTTCTTCCACAAAAACACCACTACCACAGAACTAGACACCATATCTGTGTAGAGACTAAGAAAAACCTTGCAAAGAAAGCAACCAAGCCCAAAGACATTCGGTATCACGTCATGGCCACCACTTTTGAACAGTGTCAGAGCAGAAACAAGTCCCCAGAGAGCACAACTGCTTTGTTCTTGCCTGCCCAGATGCTGCCCCCAAGCCACTGAGGAGCTCCCTGAAGAGCTGTCTGAGTTTTTCAAGGTGAGAGGAGAGGCGGCAGGGAGGAGAAAGGAGCTACAGCACCCTCTAGTCTGGAAAATGATCATTAGTGATGTTGAAGCTCATAACATCCTCAGGCAAATCTCTCCTTCATTTGTTCCCAGAATATTGTCTTCTCTTCTGCTGAGAGAGGGCAAAGAACAGCTTCATCTATACTGCCATGTTTACAGACTTTGCATACCTTGGCCTTAGCGTTGTCCAAGTCCTTTTGCAAGTGGGAGTTTTTTTCCTTCAGGTAATTGCACTGACTTACAGAACATTGCAGGGAAGTTTCTGCTGCCCTCTGCTTCTTGATAGCATCATTGATCTTTTCTTGCAGCTCTCTCACACTTCTCTAGGGAAACAAGAAATGTCATCTGTTAATGAAGTTATCTGTATCTGATGTTATCACATCAGGAACTCTCTCAGATTGTCCTCCTAGGGGAGGTTCTCCAGCCCCCTGATCATCTTTGTGGACTCCCTTGAGCAGGTCTGACTCTCAACCACTCGGTGTGGTGCTGTCTGCAGACTTGCTGTGGGTGCCCTTGATCCCACTGCCCATGTCCTTGGCAAAGATGTGAAATAATACTGGTCCCAGTACAGACCCTTGAGAGACACCCCTCATCACTGGTCTCCACTCAGGCAGCCATCCAGCCAATTGCTTACCCTCCAAGTGGTGCACCCATCAAATCCAGGTCTCTCCATTCTAGAGAGAAGGATGTTGTGCAGAACAGTGCCAAAAGCTCTGCACAAGTCCAGGGAGATACATGTACATACCTATAGACATATAAGCATGCCTCAAGGCTTGCCAAAACCTTCTGCAGCTCCAACAAAACCAGAACAAAAACTGGTCTGTGCTCACCTCACCTCTTTTCTACTTTGCCAGCCTCACTCACCATTCGTTCCTGGGCAGTCTCCTTCTGCACATCTTCCAGCTGCTGACGCAGCGAATGGTTTTCACGTTGGAGCTGGGTCAGTTGTTCCTGCAGTCCTTCTGCCTTCTTGATGGTATCTTCTGTCTCTTGATCTTGCTTTTGCTGTAGAGCATGCTGCTGATGGAATTCTCTTTTTTCTCTATCTAAAGCCAGTGTTTTCTCTGAGAGGGCTTTCTTCAGTTGCTCCACTTCCTTCTCCAGCTTTCTAGCTTTTCCTTCAGCACTTCTCAGCTCCTCAGACAAGCTCTTGATCTTTTCTTGCAGCCCCTTGATGCTCTCACTGAGCTGTTCTTGCTTTTGAAGAGACTGATCAGTTGCTGTCTGAAGGAGCTGCACATTGAGACTTCCAGATGGCTCATGACTTCCATGGCTCTGAAGGGAAGAGGATGAATTTGACCCTGCTGTTTGTATTTGTGGTCGCACATTTTCTGCCTGTTCGAAGTGGAAGAACACAAATTAGCAGAACTTAGGAAGTCTGCTCCAAACAGGAGATAGTGGCAGCAATTCATCCCACCAGAAGAGAACTGTCACCAACTGGACCTCAGATTACAGAAGTTTTCCACAGCTCTGCATTAGGCATTACTCATGGCGAAGGCTCACTATGCAAGAGGCTGTAACACAGTTCTAAGAGGAGGACTCTTATTTACAATCTGGGTTTTTAGATACCTCCTTGCCAGTGCTTTTACTCTCCTTGCCAGTGCTTTTACTCTCCTTGCTACCTCCTTCATCTGCTGGTGACTTACACAGGGCAGACTGTGAGGATGTGGCCAGGTCACCTACAGCCAAAGCACAGGTTGGGAACCAGAGTGAGCTCATACAACCCCTTGAAGCCTAGAGTGCTCTCCAGAGCATTGTCTCTTCAGAGACCATGTTAGCACAAACACACCCCCAACCCCATGAGATCCTAGTGAGGCACCTATCAAAATGCCATCTCAAAACACATCTAGTTTCCTGCTTGGGAATTCATTTCCTCTGGTGCTGACGTCCTTCCCCATGTGCCAGGGAGATCACTCCAAGTGATCAGAAACCAGCCCAGAAGGAACCAGTGTCTTGAGAATTCTCTTTTCCTGGGACATTGCCTGGCAGGGCACTTTTCCCTGGATCATAACCAACACCACATCATTGTTTCCAAATATCCCATCCCCACAGCAACCCACTAAAAGGGTGGGCAACAGACCTTTTCCCCACACCAGGGAGTCCTACCTGTGCTCAGCACAGCAGGTCCACGCTGCAGAACTCCAAGAGCTCTTGCCAGACCGTGAGTGCTGGATCCTAACATGCTTTTGGCGTCGCTGGACTCACTGGGGCTGTGCCTGGGTAGACAGAAAGCACAACTGGTTGTAGGCACAGCTTATCTTGATAGTAAGATAAGATATTATCCACCCTTTCCAGGTGTACCCCCCCTTGAGAACAGAATCCTACAGACACAACATGCCAAGCCCCAGAGGTGGAAAGCAGCCCAGGAGTTTCCCAAAAAGCCCTGTTGCCAACCTGCCCACCTATGCCCCATTACCTGTCTTCCTTTTCTTGGCAGTTAGTGTCACTCTTCCTGTTCCTCGGTGTGAAGTTGTCTTGGCTCTCTGGCATGACATTATCACCACTGCTGCTCCTGGAGGACACATGCTGCTCCTGCACCCTCCTGCTCTTCAGGAACAGCCAGATCCTCTTCATGGTCCAGGGGAATGGGCACTGCCCTGCCTCTCTTGCCTCTCCCCCGGGAGCAGTGGCAGGAGTGGTCTGCCGAGTGCCAGCTGCAAACGACGGAGCCGAGCCCAGAGGAGCAGCAGGGCATGGGCAGTTGCCTACAGGCTGTGCCAACAGCACCACCAGGACCAGCTGCACTGGCACAGCACCGAGAAAACCAGCTTCACTAGCACAGCACCAGCAAGCACCACCCAGTACCGCACCCCCTGGTAGCCATGGATACCAACAGCCGAGGACTTGGGCAGGGCCAGCAGCATAGAATCTTAGAATGCTTACTGTTGGAAGGGACCATTTAGATGGTTACAGTTGGAAGGGGCATTTAGAGGTCATCTAATCCAACCTCCCTGCAGTGAGCAGGGACACCTAGAACTAGATCAGGTTGCTCAGAACCCCAAACAACCTGATCTGGAATGTTGGATATCTACTTGAATGACCAGGCATCTGCTACCTCTTTGGGTGACCTGTTCCAGTGTTTCACCACCCTCATGGTGAAACATTTCTCCTTATATTCAGTCTAAATCTCCCCTCCTTTAATTTAAAACCACTCCCCTTTGTCCTATCCCAACAGACCTTGCTAGCTTTTATGTGTAAGTCATACAGGGACCAACTTGTTACTTTCAAAACAATGACGGAATCACATACCTAGCAAAGCCCACTCCATTTGAGCTCCAAGGACTTGAAGACTACATTAGAATCATAGAATTGCCAGAGTTGGAAGGGACCTTGAAGATCATCTAGTTCCAACACCCCTGCCTGGCAGGAACACCTTCCACTAGATCAGGCTGCCCAGAGCCCTATCCAGCCTGGCCTTAAAAGCTTCCGCAACCTCTCTGGGCAACCTGTTCCACTGTCTCCCCACCCTAACAGTGAAGAACTTCCTCCTAATGTCTAATCTAAATCTACCCTCCTCTAGCTTACATCCATTTGCCCTGGTTCTGTCACTATCTGACCTCCTAAAAAGTCCCTCCCCAGCTTTCTTGTAGCCCCCTTCAGATACTGGAAGGCCAACAGAAGGTCTCCTCGGAGCCTTCTCTTCTCCAGACTGAACAATCCCAACTCTCTCAGCCTGTCCTCATAGCAGAGGTGCTCCAGGCCTCTGATCATTCTCCTGGCCCTTCTCTGGACTGGCTCCAGCACCCCCATATCCCTCTTGTAATAGGGGCTCCAGAACTGGATGCAATATTCCAGGTGGGGTCTCAGGAGAGCAGAGTAGAGGGAGAGAATCACCTCCCTCCACCTGCTGGCCACGCTTCTCTTGATGCAGCCCAGGATAGGGTTGGCCTCTGGGCTGCAAGGGCACACTGGCAGCTCATGTTGAGCTTCTCACCCACCAACACCCCCAAGTCTCTTTCCTCAGGGCTGCTCTCAAGCCAATATTAGACAGTCTTTCTGTCAGTCACTTGGAAGTGTTATGCTTTGGCAGCCAAAATAATTGTCATCAAAGGTTTCTATCTCAGTGGGATGTGCACAGTTAGTCTAACTGCAGATCTGTGTGAATAGATTAAAACATAAGCTAGGGTGTGAACTCAGAGGCTGGACACAGACTGTGTGCTGTCAAGGCTGGAAGTTAAACAGAAACCTGATCCCTTTGAGCTTAGCTCGTGGCAAAACTCCACTTACAGGGCAACAATATCAGACTCTTAATAACATGTAGAAGGACAGTGTAAAATCATAGAACCACTGGGAATCATTTCAAATGGAAAATGTGAACTCAAGGGAAGAAAGAAATCAAGAAGCACAAAAAATTAGCTCTTGATTTATCCAAATCTGACAGCAGTACTTCATGTAACAAAAACCAGATCAGCTTGGCAAAAGCTTTCCCTTTTTTAAAGGAGGTTTAGCTGTAATCTGTGATCATGATAGATTGTCCATGGTCAGGAACCCTGCACTGATGTAAAAAACTGGTATTACCTGACACCCTGGTAACAGAGACTTTCCATGCTGTAACAGTGCTGCTCTGTGTTCCCATTTTTTTCACATCTGCTTACCAATGCACTGTATATATTTGGGTGGGGGTTTTAAGTTGAAGACTCAGACTTGTTAGCCTGCATGGCTTTCAGACATGCCTTGAGCATACTTCTAATTTCCAGCTCCTTTCACTTTCAGAAGTTCTTACAGTTTAACTACTTCATTTGCACAAACAGACTTCCAAGTCTGCTAGGAACTTGGCTGCAAAGACTCTGTGAACAGATTCAGAATTCTGTCAGTACATAGGTGCACCATCAGGACCAAGAGGCACAATTAATTCTGCAGCTAAGTGATGGCATTAGCAACTGATGCAGTTTTATCAAATCAACAGGCCTGCTGGTTGACTGCTCCAGGGCACTGGAAGGGAGTCACTGGGGGACAGCTTTTACACTGAAGAGCAACTGCTGTGATGTGACAGATCCTTATTACCATCAACAAAGGTATGTACTAAGCGTCTGTGGGCACCTGTAGACATCTACTGGAAGCAGTTTAGGTAATCAGAGCTCTTGAAGGTATAGCTCAGGGGATTTCACTACCAGAGATGAACTATTTGAACAAAAGCACCTGGGTTTGTGAAGGTGCCAGTATGGGAAAAGACCTCTTGCAAAAAAAGAGCACAAGGGTCACTGTAGAACAGTCAGCTGAATCCCAGAATATTACTCTTTTGCCACTTTTCAGAGTGGAACTGCCCTTGAAAGGGACAAAGCTCAGCTGTTCTCAGTGCTCTATACAGTACATGCTGAACTGAAAGCTCTTGGACTTTTTGGTTGTGTTAGGTGAATTTTCAAATAACTTGCATGTATTTCTCAGCATATTTTTTTCCAGGCAAGATGCAGTGAGTTCTGCTTTACTGTAAGTGTGCTTTTGCTTCTTGCTTTTGTACAGTTGTACAATGCAGTAACTACTGGGTTGCACTGCTTCAAGATAAATCTAAAGTAAAGCAGGAAAGAAGTACAAGAGTTCATACTTCCATGTAACATGAAGAGCAGCTTAGGAAGATTTTAAATATCTACAATTGTCTTTCTGCTCCCTCTCCAATTCCAGTAGCAACTTTGCAGATAGATCATTAAGCCAACATCAGAAGGAATGAGTAAAAAACCAACTTCCAATACATTTGAGAATACCCTTCAAGCTGGAATCAGAGAAATGAAATCAGTGTTCACAAGATTATTCCATTCCCACTGGCTTTCAAGGACCTGCAGATGTTTTAAATGAATAGTTTTGTTTGTGTTCTGAACAGGTTAACTATGTAATGCTGATGACTTTTCTATTTTAAATGTGTCTTTGATGGTTTATGTGTAAAGAGACTGAACTTGGAAACTAAAAAATCAAATTTACCTTGATGAACTTCATACCCTTTCATTTTTAAAGCTGCTCCTTATTTCCACACCAGGAGGTTGTTAGATTTGTTACCAGCCCAGACACTTGAGTCATTCTTCTTTAAACCAGACACTAGGCTCTCTGTGTAATTTCTCTCTCCCCTTCAGAGTTTTTGGACTAAGGGGAAAAGTGTGATGCCAGGTGCCTCTCCTAGCTCCATTTCTAAAGGTATTACTGTAAAAACACACAGAGGTGCTAAATGCTGCCAAGCAGCACTGGAAAATTTCTGAGCTCTGGTTATTTCAGATGCAGCTAAGTTAGAGAATACCACTTCATTCTGACAGGAAGTACAGACTTACAGGTTCTGGTTAGAATGCTTCAACTTCTGCTCTCCAAAAGCCTCTCTCCTGACACTTTCTGATGATGCAGGGACAGCCATATGGCTCTTTTCATATGAGGTAACCTGGCATTTAAAGGTAAGGACTCTGCAGGTTTGTCACCAAAGTTTATTTTCTTTGTTTTTGGTGCAGTGTTTTGTAGAACTTTTAACAGAGCTGAAATTCAAGGCTTTAGACATTGTTCATATCTTGTGTCAGAAAAACCTACATGTGATAGAGGTTTTAAATGTGGGTGGCACCACCAGAAACTCATTTCTTGTTCTTTTTGCAAACAGATAACCCCTGAAGACTTGGTTACCCTATGGCCACTTGCAACAGCACCTTTTGATTCCAAAGCATAAACTTGATTTGATTTTCAAAGGATTCAGCTTCCTAACTCACCTGTATTGCTTGTGTAATAGAACTTGGGTACTTGTGTGGAGATGCTTAGACTCATCCACTTCCATTGCAGTGCTGTTTTAGTTAACTAGAGATGTAAAGAAGTTAGAGAACCTTTCCAATTTGTGATTTCTCAGTAATCCTAGTGTTTACCACTAGATGGCTGCCCAGGATAGTGGATATAGATCCAGAGCTCCTGCGTTAACGTGGGATTGGGTTCATCTGGGCACCTTCTTAATGGTATATACAGTCATAAAGGCGAAGATCTTTCCAGCTCAGCTGCGAAGACAACAACGTGAGGTTTGGCACCCTCGACCATCTTTTGACACCCTCAAAGGTTTGCATCTTAGGTTATTTCTGGTGCTGCCATAACTACTAACTGCATGAACAGCTCTCAGTTCCAGTGTGTGCTTAGATCCCCCTCAGAAATGCTTAATCTGTATGACTGAAAACCTAATTTACCTACCTAATGCTTAACAGTGCGAACAACCCAGCCAGGGACCTGGTTGCAATACACTTTGCCCTTTCTCCTGTTACAACATAGTTTCAAGTGCTATGGAGACTTTCTGGTGTTGCAACTATACCCTCATAAGAGGGCAAAAAAAGTCTTGGTAAAGGAGAGGCACAAAAGTATTGGAAAAATAGAGGCATACTACCCCCCCACCTTTGTTGTTAAGGTCCCCCCTCCTTCATCCAGAGCCTGAAGTTTGATTGCCCTGCTACTAAATCACCAGTGCAGCAGTGCAAGTGTCTTCCAGCTTGCAAAATCAGTGAATTATCATATTGTCCATAAAACATGGTCCAATGGTAATGGATTCTGATGCTTTTCAGCCCAGGCTGGATTCAGCCTGTCACTCTAGGGCTGACAGAACTTTTCCCATCCACAGCAGCTTATCTTGGGCAAGCAGTTCCCTGCTAGAGCTCCGTGAGGCAGAGATGCCTCCCTTGAACTCAGCCTTAGCCCTGACTGTTCCTGGAACTGCTTCTTCCTGGGCTCAGGGCACACCACAGCACCTTCCTTCTGGGGTGGAGACGATAAAGAGGAGGCAGGGGTTGCCTGCCTGGCTCAGCGTGCGCTGCAGTTCCAGCTGCAAGCAAGTCCATCGTGGCAAGCAGGCAGGCAGGCAGAAGCCCACGTGGCGAGCAAGAAGGCTGGCAGAAGCCCGAGCCCACCGTGGCTGGCAGGCAAGGCAGCAAGCCCAGCATGGCAAGCAGGCAGGCAGGCAGCAAGCGCACCGTGGCTGGCAGGCAAGGCAGCAAGCCCACTGTGGCAGGCAGGCAGGCTGGCTGGCTTGCAGGCAGGCAGGCAACAGCCCCCCGTGGGTGGCAGGCACAAGCCCCAGCTCGCCCGCGGCAGGTCGTGGGCAGCGCAGGCTCAGCTCGGGTGAGCCGGAGTGCGGCAGCGGCTCCGGGCGAGCTCTGGGGGAGGGGAGAGCGGAGCCAGCCACTCACAGAAACAGTAGTGAAATCTCCCCAACACTTTAACTGTCAATCAGGCTTAATGGGGTATAAAAACTCCCCAGCGCCGCGGCTGTGATAGGCAGAGAGAGCAATAGAGAGAAATGAGTAAGAGCCACAGCTGAAATAGTGTGCGGCGTAATTCCTGCTCTGTGATCACAGAGACTTCAAGTGAGAAAAGCAGGAGAGGGGGCAGAGAGAGGCGATGATCTGTTCAACCTCTGCAGCCGGCTCAGGAGAGGACGCCTATAGATATTTATAGATACTAAAACAAAAACAACAACCTTGCCCTGAATAGAGCCTTTCTTAAAAAGAAGGTCCTGGCAATTCTGTCTTATTTAAGCAATTTCCTGAGTCTAAGAATAGCAATGAGCTGCCTGGAAGGCACTGCAGGCTGAAATTTGGAGACATAGGCTGCTTTATTTTATTTTTCCAAGTCTAAAACCCTTCCATTTGGATACTGGATTTTTGTATCGGTGTTGGAAGCAGAAGGATGTGTGGTTACTTTTAATTTTACCTTTTTCTCTCTTTCTCTCTTAATTTAACAAACTGCCTTCCAGTTCAAAAGCAAGGAAACCGTTTTACCTGCATGTGACAATCCCAGAGGACATCGAGCAAGAAACAGAGGAGTGACTTGGTCTCCTGCACTGCTTTACTCCTACACCAATTTGATTTATTTTTGTTTAGGGAGAGAGAAGGATTTTTCCAGTCCAAGAATCTTGCACCCCCAAATTTTGGAAGGGGGGTTGAAGCCTTGTCCCCCATTTTGGGGTGTATGAAGGGTATTGGTTTTCTTTCTCTGTTAACTTGGTTTTGTGAAGGGTTGGAAGAGAATTTTGGTTTGCCTTCCTGACTTACCTGGAGCAAGAGGATGATTTGGAAGTGGCTGGGCGCTTTGTTGCTTTTCCCCGTGCAGATGGTTTATTTGGTGGTGAAAGCTGCAGTGTGCACGGTGCTGCCACCCAAGCTCCGAGACCTGTCCGGGGAGAACGTGCTGGTCACCGGCGGGGGCAGAGGCATCGGTCGCCACCTGNGGGGAATGAAGCTCCCACCTGCTGCTCCTCTGGAGACTCCTCCGACTCGGCACTTCAAAGCCTTTTCCCTCGCCTCTAGGTGGGATTGATGGGGGTCACTTTGGCAAGGGGAGAGGAGAAGGGGCGCTCCTTTTGCCAAAGGCTGGCGTGCTGAGCCCGGGCAGTGACTCGCATGTCAGAAGTTGCCCACTCCCCCTTCCCTGCGTCCTGTCTGTCCCCATCTCATCCAAGAAAATGTGACTGTGAGGAAAGGACCCCTCGGGGCTTCCCTGCTGACGGAAAGGTGGTCGCTCCAGCCTAGCTTTCCTGTGGCAGGAAAAGGAGAGCTGAGGGATTCCTATGGGCGAAGCTGGTGCTCCCTTGTATCCCTGTTCCCGAGGCTGCTCCCTGGCAGTGCTGGTTGCTGTGTCCCAGCAAAGAGGGGGCAGCTGCCTGCCGGCTCTGGCACATCCCCAGGGGCAGCTCAGGGGCGAGGGGCGAGGCTCGGAAAGGGGCAAGTGCTGTGTGCAGGAGGGCTCTGCCTCTCACTCCTGATGCCTTCTCTAGGGAAGGCGAGGAGAAGAGGTCAGCTTCACCCCGATGGGGTTCCATTGGCCAAATTCATTCCTTGTGCTTTCTTATCTTGCTTTTGGCCAGCCCAGAGCTGCTCAAAGGTGAGAGGAATGAGAACCCAGCAAGAAAGGAAAGTACAACATGAGGAGGAGCTGTGAGGCTGTTTGCACGTTTCCTTTGGGTAGGAGGGAAAGGAAGGGAGGCTGACGCTGGTCTGTCTGCACAACAGCCTAGAAATGCCACGGTAGCTGCTGTGGCCATCCCCCAGCTCAGGAACTGATGCTCTCTCTGGGTAGGTTGGATTTTCAGAAGTACAGGTGTCTCCATGTGTGTGAATCAATCAGGAATACGGCACCCAGGCTTGAGATTTAAAGCTTCATTCCCCTTTTATGGGTAATGAATAGATTCTTCTGCATTCTACTGAATAGATGAATACTCTGCATAGATAATTCTCCATGTGAGAGAGGATGAATGGGAGTAAATAGAGAATAAAGAAGAATAAAAATACAAAATGAGAGGATATTTAAAGGAACATTTGCATTTAGTTTGGGAGAGTGTTGTGTCACTTCCTTACACATGCATTGCAGTTTGTGTGTGTGGTATGGAGCTCTTCTGGCATACGACTTAGAGGTGTAAAGTGTGTCAGCATTGAACTTTGATGTTTGTGTATGCCTGTGTTTAAACATCATGTTGAGATTTACAAATTCTTGGAAACAGAGCAAACAAGTTGACTGACCTTTGGAGCCATGCAATTCACTGGGAGTGTATTTATATTGCCTGTTAGAATACCAGGCTTCATTATTTATTTAGCCCTGCTGGTTGCTATGCTTAGCTCTGATGTTAAAGTACCACCATTTCTCCAGCTAACTCAAGAGCTGCTGAGCTGCAGTTGAGCTAGAAGCTGTTAACAATGGCAGTCAGCCCTAATGAACCAGGTGACATGGGCACAGGGAGAGGGAACTGTTTCAGACCTCGAGCTGAGGATGAAATTACTGTAAACAGATACAGACTGTAGCTCATTTTTATGTCTTATCTCCAAAATCTTGACATGCCTTAGGAAGGAAAGACTAAATGAGAATAATTGTTGGGAATCTTTGCACTTGTCTCAAATAACATTGGGAAATGCTGTGTGGTTGCTAGTTATTGTTTAGAATTTGGGGAGGTTGTGCTTTGTGGTTTTTTTGTCTGTCATCAAGGTGTTTCAGTTTTTCCTTTTACTCAACTTGAATTGGTCTCCTTTTGGTTATGTCATGGCTATCCAATAGGTCAAATATGGCACTCAGCAAGTTTTGATCCTCTCTGGTGATGGCACTGCCTTTCTGCCCTTGGCAGTGGCACATTTTCCCTGCAACACTAAAGTAGGTTTATTCTTTTCTCCCTTAACATTTGGAATGAGAATTTTAGCTAGAGGTGGCAGTTTCCATTCCTTCTGCTGTGAGATTGCCTTTCTTTCCTGCCTTCTGTGCTTATCAGTACCTTTGGGAATTTCATGTAGTCTCCATGTGGAATGCAGGACCTGGTTGGCACTACTCTTCCATTTTATGCTTTGCCTTAGACAGCCAAAAAGAAACTTGAAGTCACTAGCAAGTTGTCTTTCAATGAGGCTTGTGAAAGTTACCTGTTCCATTTTCCTGTTGCCTTCTCAGGCAGCTGGTTTACAATGGCAGGCACAGCTTGAATTATTGATCACCATTAATAATTGATAACAGGCTGTGATGATCAGATGGAGTAGGCACAATATGCCAAGGTTAGATAAAACCCTTCCACCAAAGGAGTGAAATCTGGAGGCCAAGCAGAGTGTTCCCCAGAGGGGATGTAGGTTCAGGTTCTAGTGGGGAGTGTGCAGTGTATCTTGATGAGCACAGAGCCCTAGTGGCCAGGCTTTGGAGGCAGGCGGCGGTATAAAACCGTAGTTTTGAGATTGGAATCATCTCAAGGATGGGTTCCTTCAGACTGTTAGCATGTGAAATTTCCTCTGATAATTAGACCAGACTGGATCTCATCTTACACTCTGTCTTCCTTTCCAGAGGCTGGTTTTGTTAGTCACAGGTCTATCTGAGCAGCTTCCACATGAGATGACGAGTGTTGTGTCTCGCCAGGGTCACAGATTGTCACAGCTGCAACCTTTTTCCTGTGAAGCTTGATCTTGAATGTAAAGCTTATGATGATGGCAAGAAAGAAATCAAAAAGGGGTTTATGCAAATGGAAATGCAGTGTCTTCTGCTTGATAGAAGAGCATGGAGACTGAAATGCTCAGTCCTGACAGAATGGAAGTCTCTTGGGCACCGTTGTGTAAATCCATCCTGATTCCCATACTCCACCTCCATTCTTCAAAGAACTGCTCTGCTGTTGTGCCTCAGCTATGATCTGGACAGATGGAGGTCTAGGAGACATTTCCTTCTAAGGTGATGTTTCTTTTCTCATGGCTGTTCATTGGCCTCTCAGGTGAAAAGGCCAATTAGGGGACAAAGCAATGTCACTGATATTTTCACTTTTGGAAGTCTCTATCTTCTGGAGCTTTCAGTGAAGACTGCCAGGGGGGACTTCAATCATTAGATCATCCCTCCCTGTTCAGGTGTATACTGAGAGGTCAAAGGATCCAGGCTCCCATTTTACTGCTGGGTAGAAGTTTTCATTGTGATGGGAAGCACTGTGTATTGAAATGCTTCCTGGAGCTCTTCTGGGAAAACCAAAAAGCTTGTAAATGTGCTGTATCCAGAAAAGGATTGGTTTAGAGATGATATGGGACATGTTAGTGTTAGTATGAGGGATGACTAGCACTGAAGTGCCAGCAGTACAGAAGTCCTCAAGTATTGTAATTCATCTTTCATGTCCTCAGAGCTGTGTCCAGATTGAGAAGTGCTGGCTGAGCAGCTCCTTTGCTGCTGCTGGACAAATGTACTCTTCTGCTTTCACTTCCTCCTTGGTTGCTTGCAGCATTTAAAATTGTCACTATTGTTGGCTTTAGCTCTTGAGAATTTTGACTGGACAAGGAAAATGTTTGGCCAAGAGAGCATCACCTCTGCTTCAGTCTTGCACATTGGGACCTTTGTTAAGGCTCTTGATATTCTGTGGTTAGCCCCAGTGGCAGAGTATATCTGTGTTAATGAAAGGGGAGAAGGAGAGGTTTTTATGCGCCTATGATTTAATGCCTATGAAATAAAAATCCACTTCCAAAGGCTAATGGTGTTTTGCAAAGAGTATTCAGTCTAAGTGAGTCAATATTAGGAAGGCTGGCCCCTTTGAACAGTATTTCTTGTGTGGAAGAACAGCCCTCTACAGATGTGCATGGTCAGGGGGAGGCAAATGCTGAATGGATTCATTCATTGTTGGGCAGAGTTGGAAAATGCTTCTGGTTTCCTCAGAGCCAGTTGCTTTTCCTGCAGCATTTGCTGTTCTGGTGCCCTTGCCAGGGAGTTGTCAGCCCTAGTTTTGATGATCTCCAGTGATGAAGTTCTGATTCAGATGTCAGCTGTGTGCCTTGCTCTGGGTTAGGTTTTCTCTTGGGGCATTTTCTTGATGTCTAAAAATTCTCCTTGTAATTTTCACTTACTTTGTTGGCAGATTATTTGGTCTGAGGTCTGGCTGAACAGGAAAGAGGTGCTTGGTTCTTAGACATTCTGGATTATTAAATGTCACTGAAAATCTAATAACTACCTGAAAAGGACATGATTATGGGATAGAAACATATTCCTCATCTGCTGATGAGATGTCTGATCTCTGTTTGTTATCATTCCCTTTAAGTACTTGAAAGTACTTACAGTAAGGTCTCCCTGGAGCCTTCTCTTCTCCAGGCTGAACAACCCCAACTCTCTCAGCCTGTCCTCACAGCAGAGGGTTCCAGCCCTTGGGTTATTTTTGTGGCCTCCTCTGGACCCACTCCAGCAGGTCCATGTCTTTCTTATGCTGAGGACTCCAGAGCTGGCCCCAGCACTGCAGGTGATGCCTCAGTAGAGCAGGGGGGAGATAAGGTGTCTCCTAAGAGCAAGAGGGCTCCTGGGGAGTCCAGGGTATTTTGGCATGGGAGATGTCTCCAAAATACCAGATGGATTAGGAACAGCCCTGGCCTTGTGTTAGTGTGACAGTGCTGCAGGGAGGAGCTGACCAGTTCCTGTTAACCTCCTTGAGAATTCTTCACATTCATCACCGTGCAAGGAATGCCCTTGTAAATAGACTGAAAGATCTCTCCTGTCATTGTTTTGTCCTCTGGACATTCACTTCCTGTATTGCAGGAGCCTGAGAGACTCTTGCAGGGATGAGGTCAGCAGTCTGAAATATCAGGAGAGACAAGAGCCCTTAGTACCAGCCAAAACAAGAGATGGAAACTTCACTCTCGTGTGGAATGCCCTGCCTGATAGCCGTGACCTGGCTCTGTCAGCACTGCAGGCCAGACGGTTCTGTCTGCAAGGTCCTTGCAGCAGGTTGGCAATGTGATGGACAGCTGCAGAAAGCCACAAACACAGTGATTATTATGGGATAGTGAACAAAGGTCCTGCAGGCACTACTTGCAACATTTTGCTCTGCAAACTCATCAGGGATTTGTTATTGTTGTTGTTTGGGTTTGTATTTTGTTCCTATCACTCCTGATTGTGTTCAGGCTAAAAACACCAACAGAAACCAGCTGAAATCTCAGCTGTGCTTCCCACTGTTAGCTTCACAGCATCTTCAGTCAGACCTTAATGGTTTCATTTGGGAGGATACCTTGTCATGTGAGTGGCCTATCCTCCTTCAGTTCCATTACAGTTGGGATGGTAATAAGTCAGTGGAGGAAGCAGCAGAGAGGAAGGGATGGGAGCTGTAGAAGCCCACACTGGTGCTGAGCCCCTCAGTGTTCCACTGAACACAACAGAACTGCAGTCTCAGAGGAATTGCAGGTGCTGGAGAGCCTTGTGTAATTGAAGAGTTTAGCTGGGTGAGGTTTTAGGCTATAAATTGTGTTTAGGATGAAGAGTATTGCAAAGAGGTTATGTGAAAAATGGAGCCAGGTCTTAGAATTTAGCCTTTTATTCCCAGTAATGGAAAATTTGGCAAGTTTGAAATCAGTTTTTACATTGGCATGCTCCTCCCACATTGTCTGCACAAACTACATCTGTAGTTCTGGGAATATTTCACTTTGGTCTTTATGAATCATGTTGCCACACTGTTGTCCTGGTCTCTATGAATTACTGTAAACCTTTTCAAAACTTCTTCAGGCATATACTAGTGCTAGATGACAAAAGATTAACTGCATTGTGACTAGAGCTAGCAGTGAAATTGATGTTAATTTCCTGAAGTGAGGGCAAAATACTGAGCCTGATGCTAGGTCACTCAGAGCTGTCACCTTTTACAAGGTGTAGGACAAAAGCTATTAGTCTCTCACATGAATTTCAGTAAGAGTTCTTGATCTAAAATGTCTTTTACAATATTGATCATTCTCAACCATTCATCTCTGATTTCCCTTTCAGAACTGGCAGGGGGGTAGGATACTCTTACCAAACTGGACTGGAGAATTAGCTCTTACCTAGAGAAGAACCTGACATCAAATTCTTCATGCACAGGATGTTTTTTGGTCTGCCATGGAGTTCCATCCAGATGGGCTGCAGTCTTCCAAACCTGACAGCATTTTATTTGTTAGGTACAAAGGTGTCTAGTTTCTGATAATGTGCTGGAGGGCTGGGGAAGGGCTGAGAAACCATAGCTGGAGTAAACTCAGCAAGTGCTTCTGCTTGCTGTCTGTCAGGTTCTAAATCCACTGGGGCTGTTCCAGTCATCAAGACACTTCTATCCTGCAAGTAATAACTGCTTTCTGACATGTATCCTACAATTCATTCTGAATTCAAAACATGAATAGACCTGATCTGGCCACCCCAGAGGAGATTAGTTCTGATAGAAGGCAAAGAGCTGCTTTAAAATGACATCATTTCAGTGCTGAGAGGAGCTGCTTTGCCATAGCATGTGATTAATCATCAGGTTCTTGTTTTTAACAGGCACCATGAGCTAACCTAATGAAATCATAAAGCCTTTCAAATGGTGTTTAGTAAAGAAATGGACCCAGTTCTGGTGTCCTTTAGCCAGGGCAGAGACAGGCTGCAGATGCACTTCCCAAACAGCTGCTGGCTTGGCCTGCTGGGTCATCAGTTTTTAAAGGCTCAGTGTTAAATTCACACAGACAGTTTTAGTTCCTAGTGCTAAGACAATTTCAGGAGAGCATCTGTCCACATCCTGAGTGCTTTCCATGCCCTGTGGAGATCCCAGAAGGACAAACAGTCCATGGGTATCTCTCTACTAATGTAGAAATGGGAACTAGCCACTTGGGAAGTGTTATCTGACATGTCTCAAGGTGAGGAAGAGAACGTCATCTAAAAGGACACTTGGCATTTTCTATCTTGCAGTTATTTTAGTGTAATGAGAATATTTACTCTGCAAATACCAGGTTCTAAGTAATTAATCTTTCCTGTTGTGTTTGTGTTGTTGGAAAACACCCCACATAGGAACTAAAGAGTTTCAGGCACCTTTTGAATGATAGTTCCTTTAATCTTAATTATATGTAAGCACTTAATCTTACAGCAAACTATTAGAGCATGTCATAACTTCCCAGTAACAAGAAGTTATGTGAGAAGAATTGGGGAGTGAATGTTTTTCCATGTCATGCAAAATAATAGAGATTAATTTGGAACTTTTGGTAAACTCTGAGAGTGGAGATCTGCTTGAGTCACTTTTTCTGGTCTCTGGAAAGACTTTCTTCTCTAAAGATTATATACTGACAGCAACTTTATCTAATGGTTTCCTCTTGGCAGTTGGCTTCCTTGTTGATTGAGTTGAAGGATGGGCAGAAGAAGCCTTGTTTGAAGTCCCAGGCTTGGATGGCATGAAGTCTGTTGTGTGTAGCAGTGCCAAGGGCAGCAGTTGGAATAACAGGCTGAATAAGTGTCTCTGCTTGGCAAGCACAGCCAGAATTTGTCAGCTATCAGATCTGTTGTAGTCTGTGAAGCTGCATTCTGGCTGGAGCTGGTTTAGCTTCTCATTTAGAACATACCTGTCTTTTGTTCCTGGGTGTGTTGTAAGGAGAATAAATAATGTTAACAAGGATTGGAGCAGGCTTGTCATCTCACATCAGGTACAAATACTGTCCCAGTGAGGCTGTGCTGTGCTGGCACACTAAAATCCTGCACTCTTGAAAATGCTTAAGGACT
Source organism: Galbula dea (assembly GCA_013399015.1). Taxonomy (NCBI): domain Eukaryota; kingdom Metazoa; phylum Chordata; class Aves; order Piciformes; family Galbulidae; genus Galbula; species Galbula dea. Next base: position 62,568 of record VWZX01002400.1, on the reverse strand, counting down.
GGCAGCAAGGCAGTTCAGTGAGGTTTCCCCCAAAATACAAGGACTGTGCCAATGCTGTTAGAAATCTGAGGAAAGCTTTAAAGATGAAGCTGTATATTGATGTCATTGTAGGGCCTCAGAAACCCACTCATGCTCAGAAACTATTGAGCATAAAGATGCTAAATGTGCTGACACTTTCTCAGTGTTTACAAGGTAGATGTAAACCAACAGGCAGGAGCTGAATCCAGAGAGTCTGGACTGATGGGGATTGTAAAGCAAGTGATTTCAGCACCACTTAACCCACTTTTATGTTCTCTGAAAGGCATCACAGCAGTGGAGGTTTGAGGGCAGGATTTGAAGAGCAGCTCTGAAGAGTTTTGGGGAATGTTTACAGAGGTGCAGAGTGTGTTAGGAAACACAAAGGCTTTTTGAGAAGTGAATGCTGGGAGGTAAAGGCTGCAACAGGAGATCTGATGCTAACTGGAAGGTGGTAACACAGGGCTAGTGGCCTTGAAAGTGACTACAGAGGCTGAGATTGAAAGCTTGAAGAGGAGGCAGTGAAATCCAGAATGAGATCTGATCTGGAGCAAGGGAGTTGGACCAGACAGTGTCTAGAGGTCCCAGCCAGCCTCAAGCTTTCTGTGATTCTGTGACCTTAGTCTTATTTGGAGCAAAGAAAGGGAAAAGGCTGCTTTTCTGAATTTCATAGCTGAAAGGTGCTTTTGGTCTCTGATGTTCCACCTCACTTACCTGAAGTGATTCACCCCTATTTTGTGTGGTTCCATCACCTACAGTGACCTGTAGATGTGCTGCTGTGGATTTGTGTTGCATTTGTGTCATGAGTCTGGTATAGGCTGGGAAAAAGATGTCTGAGATTTGTAGAACTCTTTCCATCTGAAGCACTGGCATACAGGTAGTTTTTACTGCATTATAACATGAACTCAACATGCTGTTGAGCTATTGCCTAATTAGCCTTGCACAGCAATTTGCTCTCAGAGTGACCATAAGCCCTGCATGGAGACTGAGAAAGGAGAAACCTGAAAGACAGAGACCAGCAGCCTCAAAGCTGACCACCAGGAGAGAACAAAACTCTGTGTGCTTCTCTGGATTACAGAGGAGAAATTCTTGGGGAGCTCTTTTTAGCTGGGCCCAGACTCTGTTCTTCAAAGCATCATGTCAACATGCTGAAGAGTCCAACAAGTCAGAGCCAGGCCCTGCCAGATCAATTGGCTGATCACTCTGATGCCAGCAGAGAAGGCTCAAAGCCATGTTGTTTGACCTTTATCCCAGTGGGGATTCAATTGATTCTAATGAATAGACTTGGGAATAGATAGGCACCTTGGCAGAGTTTGTAACTAATTTCAATTGTTCATCCTATTAGCTTAGCCATAAACTGTGCATAATTACAGCAGGATTTTGTGGACAGCCACCCTTATGTTGCCACCTTCTTAATTACAATGTATTGAACACAGTGCTGCAGAGCTGACTTGTTTTGATTAACATAAGGGTTTGTGTTGTCTGACACTGCCTGAGCAAATGTGTCAGTGCTCCACTTCCAGCATAAAATAGTGTTGGAAAGCACAAAGGCAGCTCTGCTGAAAGCAGTTATGCTTTATGTGTGTGCCAGTGAGGTGGAGATGGCTCTCTGTAAGCAGTGCAGTTGTACCTCTTGAGTACACTTGGATACCTGGAAAGGTTCTGGGTTGTGTCCTGTAGTATGCCATGTTTTTAGCCACAGCTTGGAGGAGTCACTATCAGGGTGGGGTGGCTGTTGTTACAACCTGGCTAATGTGTTTCACCCCTTATCTAGGTGAAACAGCCATTTAAAGTAGGTACAAGTGGAGTTCAGGCTTGGCTTCTCCTTCAGTCAGTGTTCCTCCTCTTGGTCAGCACAGATATCAGCTGGCACCAGCTGTTTTGAAAGGTGGTGTTTGTCCTTTGGCTATGTCTAAGCACTGGGCTAAAACTGCTAGCTAAGTGCTGACTTGTACCAGAAAGTGAAGACTTTATACACTGAACAAAATCTTATTTCAGTGTTTCTTGGAGCTTCACTGAGCAGCAAATGTCTCCTGTGTAGCTAGACCTGTGTTAAGAAATCAGGAGTTACCACTCAAAGAATCCAAGCAAACAGACCAAAAACCCCAAAACAAAAAACCCAAGCAAACAAAAAAACCCAGCATGTTAATTAATTCATTATAATTGGGTTTTCATCCTGTTTGCCCTTGGTATCAGAGGGTGCACTCAAGTTAACATTTTGCAGACTTTCTTCCTATCTGAGGAGTGGACAAACTTGCACCACTTGAACTGCAAGCAGAAATTGTTAGATAATCTTTTAACTCTGGGTGCTGCACCTTGAGAAAAACCTCCAAGTAAAGAATAGACTTAAAACACATCCATGGGAGTCATGAAGACACTGTGCAGTTCACCTTTCTGTGCCCAGGAGCAGAGAACAGTCAGCTGTTTTCCACATGCAGCTTGGAGGAGTGTTTGTCACAGATCTGTCATTCCAGTCTCCTCACTAGCAGTAAACAGAGACACCTTGTCTCCCAGAGCAGCACAGTCACTGGGTGAAGCTTGGCTCTGGCAGTTGGAGAGGGAATGGGAAATCCTGACATCCACTCTCAGCAGCCTGAGTTTATGTTGACTACAAACTCCAATCCCCTGTGCCTTACCTCCTAAAAAACCCCTTACCAGTAAGGACAAAATTCAGCTTACTGCCTTAAGGAGGAGAGGTCATGCTTCCAAGTAGGATATTAAAGACATCCAGCTGGTACAAGAACTTCTTTCCCAAAGTGGTAATAGAACAGTGCTGGCTCTGACTACAGTGAGCTGTCAGAAATGATGTAAGAACGTTTCCAAGGCCCTTGGGAAGGACAGGAATCCTCTCTCCCTGAGCTGAGCTGTTTGATTCTGGAGTTAGAGATAGGCTGATTGTGCAATGTTGTAGAGTGTTCTTTGTGTTGCTTGTTATTTGATTTTAATCCAAGCCCCTTAGAGACTATTGTCTGTGTTGTGTTTATATTTGAATGTGTGGTTTATGGAAGTCAGAGGTTTGCCTCTTTTAAAAGCAGAATGTTTGGCCATCAAAGGAGTTTTCAGGGTTTCATTTCACTGGGTGATGATGTGCACCCATTGCAGATTGCTCTGACACCTTTTACACTGTGAGGACCTGGGTTTGGGTGGCTGTGTGTGGGTGAGTGTGTGCCTGGGGATCTGGCACCTTGTGTCTCCTTTACAGCCCAGAGTTCACCAGTGGGTCAGCCAGTTCCTCCTGACATCATTGCACTTGTTTACTGCTCACACAGAGGAAGTGCTGTGCTGAGGGCTTAGACCACTGTCATTATCCTATTTCAGTCCAGCACTCTCTCAAGATCAGAAATTTAGAGAACATCTTGCTTCTGCAAAGTGATGGTAGCTTCTGTGAAGTGATGTGAGTTTCTCTTCCTGAGGTAAAAGGAAAAATACAAGATAGAAAACTCTTAGCCATTGGAATGGTATTAGAGGAACAGCATCTCATCTTGTCAGTGAAATTTAGTGCAACTGAGTAATCAGCATGCTGCTTATAGATTGAGAAAAGATCCATCTGAAAGGGAGTCAGTATAGCTGGGATGAACTGTTCTGCAGTAGCAGGAAGTCAGAGTGGCTGCTTTAGACACTGGAGTCAGTAAAAACAGTTAAAATATGTTTGGGTTGCTTCTGAGTCACAGATTTAGTCAGGATCATGGAATCACAGAATATTAGGGGTTGGAAGGGACCTCTGGAGATCATCTAGTCCAACCTCCCATGTCAGAGCAGGTTGCACAGGATGGTGTCCAGGCAGGTTTGGAATGCCTCCAGAGACAGAGACTCCACCACCTCCCTAGGCAGCCTGGGCCAGAGCTTCACCACCCTCAAAGTAAGGAAGTTTCTCATATGTTTGAGTGGAACTTCCTATATTCCAGTTTGTGCCTGTTCCCTCTTGTCCTGTCCCTGGGCACCACTGTGGAAAGCCTGACCCCAGCCTCCTGACTTCCACCCATGAAGTTTTCAATCCACCTCACTGTCCATTCATCTAACCCACACTCCCTAAGCTTGCCTGTGAGGATGCTGTGGATTCCCTGTCCAGAACTGTGCTGGAGTCAAGGTAGACAGCATCAGCTGCCCTCCCCTTATCTCTCCATCCAGTTATGTCATCCCAGGAGGCTATCAGATCAGGCAGGCATGACTTCCCCTTGGTGAATCCATGTTGACTGCTTATTAATATGCTAGAGCTTTCTTTGTGCTTGGCCTCACCAGCCCCTCTCATTTCAATAAGTATCATTGCCTAGAACTGCTTGGGTCATTACTGGATAAAAATAATGATCATAATTTCATGATCATTAGATACCAGTTACCTAGAGCTGTGCTGGTTTTCCCATTCTTCCTAAGCAGGGTAGCTACTTCATCTTCACACTGTAATCAGTGGGAGACCCTTTTTAGCCATGCTGGACCCTTTTGGGGGATGCATGCTGTGGTTGCTTCCAATCCTGATTCTCATCCTCCTTCTTTGGCTTAGTAAGAGGCTGAGAGAGTTAAATACATCCTGAAAACTGTCATTTGTACAATAGATGAATAGATTTTAGAAATGCTGCCCTGTTGCATAGCAACAGCCACCACTTAAAAAAATAACATTTTGAAATGTACATCAAAAGGTAGGAGATCAGTTAAGCATTTCAATACTGGAGCTTTCTTCTGAGCAATAGCCTTTATTTCTTTGACTAAAATACTTGGAAGAAAAGCTCTTTTTGGCAGCTTTTAGAGAGCTTTAAAATGGTAGCAGTTCTCTTTTTCTGCAGGCAAAGAAAGGAGGCTTGGAGGGGAGCTTGTCTGGAGCTGCTGCTGGGTTGGGTTTGTGTCCCAGTTGAGTGTAGGCTTTCAGCTCCCACTGCTTCTCCACTAGGCTCATGGGAGAAATTATTTTCTCAGTCAAGAGCTGGATCATACTAAACATGTGGCTGCTGGGGAACATATTTTAGGCCTTTCTGGAGGGTTGTTTATAATGCCAGTGTTAGGAACTTCATCCTTGAGTTTCCATGGCTGTTTTTTGCAGCAAGCCTTCTTTCAGTTCAAACACTTCCCCTAGTCTTCCTTTTGTATGATGTTCCTGCAAGAGCTGAGGTTGTCTGTCTGCCTGTGTCCTCTTCTGGCTTGTCAACATTCCCTGTGGCTTTCCTCCTTCATCAGAGCCTCTAATACATTTCCCATTTTGTCCACCTTGTGTTTCAATACTAACATGAGTAAATGTAGCTGCAGTTCACATAGCAGTGAGCATGGATTCCTGCCAAAGTTCAGAACCTGTCCAGCATCAGAAGCCTAATTGTTACCTTTGGAATATAGCATCCAGCTGAGGCAATTGCATTCACTATTTTCTTCTGGAGCTTGTAGTGGAATTTTATATATTCCCCAAAATAAGTAAAGAGCAGATGCAGTGCTTATGATTTAGCTTAGAGCAAAACTGAAGGTGTTCTGAATTAAAAGCTGACTTTTTTTTTGGCTCTAAACTGGTAATCCAGCATAACTACTGTTCTTGTAAACTGTAGAGGGGCCTAGCTCTAGGAGTCTCTGCCTGCTGTCCCAGAGGTAGCAGCTAGAAGCTCAAACCACTCAGCGTTTCAAGATTAGGCACTATTACAACATTCAGCTTAGAAATAGAAAGGCACACTCTGAAAACTAGCAGTTCCAGTGGCACCCAGTTTGTAGCTCTGTAGTCCTTCTCCATAAATCTGGTGTGATTTCTCCCCTGTGTTAGTCAAGGAGTAGCAGCCTCTTCAGCTAGCTGTTGCTTGAGCCAGGCAGTTTTAGGAGGTGCTTCCACCCAGTCAGGGGGTGGAAATGACACTGTGGTGGATCCCCATTTGCAGTTCCAAATCTCCCTGGCTTCTGACATTATCCTGGAGTCTAAACTTTTAATTGTTTTTAGCTTTACCAAAACCAAACACTCTTAGTGTTCAGGGTCACCATAACTTTCTGTCACAGTAAATGTTTAACTGCAGGACATGAACATTTCACCTGCCTTGTGTTGAGAACTCTTTACCCTGAGAGCTATATGCAGTAAGTAAGAACAATCATCATCACTCAACATTTGGGAGGGAAGATGTGCAGCCAGCAAGCCTCCAGCTCTGTGGCAGTGCCCTGCTGCTCCATGGCATTTCTCTCCAGCAGTGAGTTCTTTTTTTCTTCGGAGATGTTATTTTCAGACTCTCTATCCCTGCAGCCTGTCTGCTGGCCTGGCAGTACGAAAGGGCTCTCTGCACCTGCACCTTTACCCTCCCCACAGCTTCCTGAGCTCTCTGTGGATGTTTTGGTGTGACTCTGGATCCCAGGGATGGGATAGATATTTTTACAGGCTGCCTCACCTCAACTACCTAACTTTAAAAACACTTCCCCCTCTCCCCACCCCCAAACGTGCCACTTCTTTCTGCTTTGCAGCCAGGGATTTTTATTGCTGGCTATTTCTTTGTGTGGTTCCCTGGAGCAGAGGCTGGTTCTAACACATGGTGTGGCAGACATTCACCATTACAAATTTCCCGGCTTTGCTCCCCACAACTGCTTCCCTGAACCTTCACAGGGTGACAGCTTGTGGCCACTTGGTGCTTTTGTTGGAACGTGCACTCCATTTGACCCTGTCGCAGCGTTAATAGGATTGTAAAGGCTGACTCCTGCGTGACCTCTTCTTGCAAACAACCCTCACCCTTCCCCTTCCTCGGCCCTTCTGTACAGCAGAGCTGAGAAGTGCTGCTCCCAAAGCAGTCTCGAGTCGCAGTTCCTGGTGCAGACGAAAGCAATTGGAAAACTCACTGGAAAAAGTCAGCGTGGGGCCACCTGTCCTTGAATAGTCCTGGCTGTGTGAACAGTAGGCATTTGTTCACCTCTCTGGAGGGAGCTGGTCTGAAGTGCCTGTGTGCAGACAGAAAAATACAACTTTTCTTCCCAAAGAAGGCCTCTGTTGAATAGGAGTCAGGTGTTTACATACCTCTCTGGTTTTATTTTGGTTTTTAGGTGCTGTTATGTTTCCTTCAAAGGGAGAAAAAGGAGTGACTGGGGTACAGTTGGACTTGACTGTGGGTTAGGTGAATAATGTTAATCCTATTGAGTGCTAAGTCAACATATAAAGTCATGAAAGTTCTGACTTCAGACTAAAGGAGTTGAAATTCACTCTTTTGGTCTCCTTCAGAAGGTCTCTTTAGACCTAACTTTTAATCTTGTGCCTGTATATTGCTCCTGCCCTTAGCTCAAACCAGTTTATACTGAAGTCTTGTGGTTTATGATTACCATGGTGGCTGGATTAAATTGAAATTAAATTCTCAAGCCTGATATCTTGACAGCTTCTAAATACTCATCTAGAAAAGCTTCTGTGTGCCATAGGTAAATGGCCTTACTCACTTGATTCCCCCAGCCTTGCCTGGAATCCTTCTCTTCCCCTTCCCTTGCAGCTTTGATATTCACTTTCCAACTGTGGGAATTGAGAGTATTTTGCCACTGGCCTGCTTTGTTTGCTTATAAGTGTCACTAAGGGGCTGGGTTAAGTATTTTGACCTACTTCAGGCATCAAAAGGTTCTTTTTTCCTTTTCATACTGAAGAGCCACACCTTTCACTCTTCCAGTAATCTGTCTTTAGCTTGCCTCTCCCATGGAGAACTCCTGAAAGAACTTGCCTGACTTTGCCCTGGGGGCAAGAGAGGGGAAGGGGTGGAGGAGAAAACCCTTGTGCCATTGACAACAAGCACAAGACATGAACACTTTTGAGTCTGCAGGATTTAGCCTCCTGTTCTCATGATATGCAAAACTCTGCCAGGATTATGGGATACCCTGGAATGCCTTTCTTCAGAGGCCCAACTGTGGGTTAGTGCTACCAGGCTTAGTCAATATATGGGGATAAGGCTAACATACTTCAGTGGATTATCTACACTTTGTACTTCCTAAAAGTATGCAGGAGCTCTTGGTATTGGGTACAGAAAGGCTTGCTGTGCTTGAACAAAGGTAGCAGTCTGTGCAATGGCAGATACCAAACACAGCCACTTTTGTTTCACTGGGCTAGGAAGGAGGTTGAAAGGAGGGAATGAAGTGTGTTGACCTACCAACTGCTTCCTATCTCTGCTATGCTGTGGTGAGGAGTTGTGGTTGATTTGAGGAGGCAGCAAGAGTGAGATCAGGCAGGAAGGGCACTTTAGTGTCTCTCTGCAACACTTTAATCTTTCAGTGTCCTCTGATCCAGGGAATTGCTTCATGAGTTGTAAAATGCAGAAGCTCTTGCAATGGAAGTTGGGTCTGCTGATCCCAAAGCACGTTGTTGTGTTGGAAGAGAGTAAGAGTGAACAGCTCTGTGGTGAGACACCACCCAGATAAACCCAAGAGGAGTGTGAAGAAATGGCACATCTTCAGGCTCAGCAATGCTTGTGTTGTGGGACAGCTTTCCCATACTGGCCTAGCTCACTGGAGGGATAAAGTCTAGCACAGCAGGTTTGCTGAAGAGAAGTGCCAAATGGATTGATGATGTAAACAGGCAACATTCCTTTGGTGCTGGTCTTGAATTGTGCTAGCAATAAAATCAGACCAAACAAGTTAAATAGCCTTGTAAATGATGTAAAATTAGCTCTAACCTCACCTCCTGCACCAATAGCATGCTTAAGGCTCTGGAAGCATAGATCCTGTGTGTATACTGTGGTTGACAGCAGCTTCAATCTAGAGCAGTTTGTATAAATGAGTGGCTTTATCTGATTTGGTGGTGGGCAAAAGCATAGCTCTTGTGGAAATCAGGATTCAAACCTGTCTTTGGGAAGTGCAGGCCTCTGTAATGAAGTCCTGCCTGAGTGCAGGAGCAGCTCAGACTTTGACTCCCCTCCAAGCTCAGGGCATGTCTCATTAGCAGATTAAGCCGAGAGTTAAAGGAGTCCCCTGGGAGCTGAGGCTGCCGCGGCTGCTGAGCTTTGCCACTCCAGCTGAAGTGGTTTTCCTAAAGGCAGAGCTGGACTTGGGTGCCTTGCCAGAGGGAAGGAGATCTCGAGATAAGGTTTGTTTAGCGAAGCTCTGCTCAGGAGTAAACTCTGGGAAAATCTGCCCTGAGCCATGATGTCATAGCCCTTGCCTAGCTGAAAGTGAAGGAAGAGGAGGGCGGGTTAAGTTCCTCTGTCATCATAAATCTCGTCTTTGGCATGTCCAGTGGTAGGAAGCCTCCTGCCCTGCTTCTGCTGCCGCCGGGGCTCCTGGCCTCTCCCAGCAGCCTGGGGCAGGAGCGATTGCTTTAACATTCCACCTGCCTCCTGCCTGCCAAGCGCTGGGGTCACCCAGAGGTAAGGCCGGGGCAGGAAGCCTGCAGGAACGGGCAACCGCAGCGGGGATTAACCACCTCGCTGGGCTCCTGCCCTCGGCAATTTTCTGGTCAGTAACTCTGTGAAAGGAGAGTGTGTCTAGTGCCATAAGGAGGAGGAGCAGGGCAGGAGAGGATGAAGGGGGAGAAGAAATCGGGGCTGGATTCTTTCCAGGACAGAAAAACTGTCTGTCCAAGAGCTTAGCCAAAAGACAGATGGAATATTCCTCTCTCCACCGTTAAATTGCCGTGAATGGGTGGCTGTGCAACATCCTGACAGGCTGTGTCATGGGGAACACCGTGTCTCTCTTCTCCTTTATTCCTCTGTGTTTTCCTCTGTCCCAGACAGGAACTTCTGTGTCTGCAAGAGTCATTCTCTCCAGTTGGGACACACTTCTTGCCAATTTAGAATGAAACTTAAAAAGGGAAGAGGACACAGACCAGACTCTGAGCCACATGTCTATATTTTTGTGCTTCTTAGTAGAATTGGACAGTTTCCTACACTGCAGATCTAGACTCCTGACAAATGCAGGGCCCTCAAATCCTATCTAGGGCAGGACAAAGCTAAATGGTGCCTGCCTGATGCTGACTGAGCAAAGAATGAAATGAGAGTTCCTTACATGCTTGGTTGCATATAAAGGGAAGTGAAGAGCTAACACCATGGCTTTAGGCTAGCTGGAGCTCACAGGGCACAGGCAACACCCAGGTCCAGGCCTCCAGTCTTTCATCAGTTCAACAGCCTGCAGAGGGTTTTCTTCAAGAGCATCAAGAACGTGCATGGTTGTCTCTCACCCTTAAGCTGTCTACTTGAATGGTTTAGTGAGAATATTCCAAATAACACAACCCTATGAGTGGCAAGGAGCAAACTGTCAAATGGCAGATTTCACAGGAGGTGAATTCAGGAGGGCAGAAGACTGAGTGGGCTTGTAGAAAATCTCAGGAGGCAATAGTGGAGTCAAGACCTAGAACAGCATTGGAGAAACTGCTGCAAGCAGGAAGAGAAGAGAGAAGTGTCACCCCCACAGAAACACTAAGCCAAAGCCCTCTATAAGGATAAGAGTTCAGGAGCAACAGAAGCCTCAGCTCTGAGGCTAATGCAGCAACTGAAAGTCTGTAGGATCTGATACCCTAAGGGTCCAGGGGGAAGCCTGTGCCAATTTAATTTGGCCAGATGCAGGAGGGAAACTGAAAGTCTCATATGATCTTGTAGGAGCTGTCGAGCTTGAATTTGGACCAAACCCATGTTGTATTGAGTCTGGAGTTTTATCCATCTGTAAAAAGTAGCAGAAGTGACTGCAGGAAAGCTCAAATCCCCCTGTGTCCTTAGGGAACTTCCACCTTCAGCAGAGAATCATCTTCTTTACTGCTTTTCTCTTAGGCAGACTGAAGCCTTCACCTGAGTGGGAGCAGTGTGAAGGACATGAAAAATTCCCATGGAAGAAAATCAGTACTGAAGTAATGCTGTCAGCAGGATTACCAGCAAATGCTGTCCTCCCCAGACAGCCCAGATTTTAATGGGGTCACCTTGCAAGACTTGCCCATAGGATATTGAAGCTCCCAAAGTAGCTGTTGAGGCATAAAAAATGTTATGTCCAAGAGCTGCATCACAGACAGATGTTCCTTTGACAGGTCATCCTTTGTTGAACTCTTCTTCCATGTATATTTCCTGACATCCAATGCATCAGTGGCAGCTCTTGGGAACAGGAGGCTGTATGGATGTTAGATTAAAGTGAAGAGTGAGGAATCTACTTTCTGTTTTGCAATAGCAGAGGGAAGCCCTGGAGTGCTGGGTGTGTGAGCTCAGTTTCTTGCCTTACTCCCCTTGTCTGGCACTTCAGCTTTTTCTGTCCTCTTTCTCTTCTACCTTCCATCACACTTCAACTTGTCAGTTAATTCTTCAGTGTCTGCATTTGACTGATCCGATCCTGCTAGAAGGCTGAAGTTCACCCTGATGCAGGCTCTGGGGGCATCCTACTTGATGCTTCCTGCTGACATTTTGTAGTAGGTTTTCTCTCCCCTCTCCAGAGCTGTAGGTTGTGAAAGAGAGAGCAGTTCAGTGTGTATAGCATAGACACTTAAAGTTGAACAGCAGTTGGTAAATATTTCCTGAGAGCTTGTGAAATTTCTCACATGCTCTTGACTTCCCTTCAAGTCTGCAGTGTCAGCAGGAGGAATATCAGCCAGTCTAGCCCTGAGTGCAGAAGTGAGGCAATAGCTTTACACTAGGTTTACAAGCTTTGTGTAGATGCCAAAGCCTGATGGCCAAGGGTGGTGTGCTGAGGCTTTGGAAGACAGGCTCATACACAAGTCCCTTTTTTAGCCATATACTTGTTTGCAGTTTTTAAGTCTGGTCACCACTTTTTTTGTCCTGAAAGTTACTTCCCCTGAGGAAAGATTTCCCATGCAAAGGCCCTGGTGCATTCATTCATGCTCTGAAGTTTCTGGCTAACTTACTCACTAGTCCTTTGTTGACTTTGAGAAGCTGTCTGTCACTCTGTGTGTGTTTAGGGTCACAGATGTGCCATGATTTATAAATGGGATTAATTGTCAACTCAACTCATTTAGGAAATCCTTGAGAACTCAGGTACTTGGGCATTTAGCCTTGCTTACTCACACTGGAAGAGCTCTTTGACCCTGCCAGAGATTAGTTTTACTACCAGTTATGAGATAAGCTTAACTAGTCCTTAAAGCTAAGCACATTAAAGCTCTCTGCAGCAGATTTGTTGTAGGGAGGGAATACTGCAGGTCCTAAATTTTTATGGTTGTCTTGCTGTTGCTAAGTTAATTGAGTGATATCACTTAGACTTCTCTTTTTCCTGTTCTTTCAACTCTTGGAAAACTCCAGGATTGTTACATCTTTAAAGTGTGCTTATTTTAAGCCATTAAAAACTCATTGTGCCAGTCAGGTTCATGCTCACTACACAATGATATGGGAAGCAGCTGTAATCCTGGATCACAGGTGGTAAGGCTTGGAGAAATCACTGTTCTGAGAGCACCAAAGCTGTTTCCATTTTGAAACACATTTTCCCAGTCCCCTTGATCAGAGGAAACCTGCTTTTGATTTTGTCAATGTCCTCATTTACTTTTGAGTATTAACTAGTGACTTTGCATGATGACAACCTTTTCTTCCTTCTCTGCTGGGTCCTGCTGCTTGGCTCACACAGCAGTCAGCTGATTTCACTAGCTTACTGCCTTCACCAGTTTGAATGTTGCAGAGTGACAAGTGACTCACTGTTCATAACAGGATAGATGCTGAGAAGACTTAGCTTGAGGAGCAAAAAAAGGATAGAGTGATTCCTTTCTAGATGTCTTAGGTAACAGAGGTGAAATTCTGTTCCTTCCAGTAGCCTTAAAAGAAATTGAAAATCAGGTTATAAGCCAGGAGAAAAACAAACCATTTTGGCCAATTATCTTTGTGTGTAGCAAAAACAGATAGATCTGAAATGCCATGAGACAGAAAAGTTGCCAAGTGCTAATTTGTCACGTTAGGCTAAAGATCTGGTTTTTCTTGTTAGCTATTGTGTTGCTTGCAAAGAACCTGTAAATAGAGTATCAGCAGCAGGGGATAGAAATAATATGTAAATAGAGTATCAGCAGCTCCAAGTCCCATCCCAGTGTAATGGAAAAAAACATTATTAGTCTGAAGTGAAAACAATGCAGCAGGGCTGCCAGGGAGAAGACATCCGAGATAGTCATCAAACTGTTGGAGTTAGAAGCATGTTCTAATGAGTTTTGATTTGAAGCAGAAGCAGTTTCATTCTAACAAAAGTTTCTTGCTGCAGATCATCCTGTGGGGTCGAACTGAGAAGTGCCTGAAGGAGACCACAGAGGAGATCAGGCTGCTGGGGACTGAGTGCCATTATTTCATCTGTGATGTAGGAAACCGAGAGGAGGTCTATCGGCAGGCGAAGGCCGTGAGGGAGAAGGTCAGTGCCTGGGGGTCACTGCTTGGGGACACCTCTTAGGGACACCTCTTAGGTGTCAAGGGACAAGCTTGGCTTTAATCAGAAAAGAAAACACTGGCAAACTGGGGGAAAAACCCCTAAGGGTGACCAGCCAGCTGATGTTGTACAAAGTCTAGCTACCTGTTGGATGTGATCCGGGAGGATTAGAGGGCAAGAAAATCCAAAGCTAGGAAAATGCTAATGAATTGAGGCAGTTGTGGGTGTTCAGCTAGAATGGTGGCTGCTGACTCCTCAGGAGAGAGGTTGGTTGTACCAAGTGGTTTGTGTCTTTTGCAGGTGGGTGATGTCACTATCCTGGTGAACAATGCTGCTGTGGTCCATGGTAAGAGCCTGATGGACAGTGATGACGATGCACTGCTCAAATCACAACATATAAACACCCTGGGACAGTTCTGGGTAAGATAAGCTCTTGTATCACTTGTTTTCAGAACTGGGAAGAAGAGTGACAGGTTGCAGCCAGTAAACACTTGGCTGCTACTAGGCCTTTCTAAATGGTGCTGTGGAAAATCAGTCTGACATGAAAAGGAGACAGGAAAAGCAATGTGAGGGGCAAAGACCAGAGGGGAGGAAGTCTAAAAAACATTGAATTTTTCCAGTGCTGACACAGTATTTGATGCCTTTGTGACTTCCAGTAAAACATTTGATTTCTTTTGAGAAAGGAAACTGTGAGCTCAGGCTTTCTGCACAGTGATCTGGCTGGAACATCACAGGAGCATGAGACTGCATTGCTCAGGAAAGTAAGCTAGTGTGAAACCCATTCCATTTTGAATTGTAATGATAATAATAAAAGAAGAACCTTAGGAGATTTCATCACTTTGAAGACTTTGTCTTCTGCAAGCTCTTAAACATACAAAGCATTCTGTTTATGGCCTTTATCCGTGGCTACTGCTTACTTACATGCTAGGAAAGATTTTGGGCTGTTTCTACATAAAAATGGCCTGGTTAAGAGTCAGTCAGAAAACAACAAAGCCACAGGGAGCTCTCCCACTCCTTTCCTAGCATAATGAACAGCACAGTTTCACTTGTTGTCTGTGTCACCTTTTTTTTCAGTGAGCATTGTTTGCACTCTATATCTCTGCTGAGCAAACCTTTTCTATTGTGGTTTTTTTTTTAATCTCTCTTGTTCTTCAGACCACCAAAGCATTTCTGCCAAGGATGCTGGAGCTGCAGAATGGACACATTGTTTGCCTGAACTCTGTCTTGGCCTTGTCAGCCATCCCTGGTGCCATTGACTATTGCACCTCCAAAGCCTCGTCCTTTGCCTTTATGGAGAGCCTGACCTTGGGGCTGCTAGACTGTCCAGGAGTGAATGCCACCACAGTCCTGCCCTTCCACACCAGCACAGAGATGTTTCAGGGCATGAGAATCAGGTCAGTCCAGGGGAACTAGAATAAAGCATCTCATTTTAAATGAATCATCAGAATACACTCCTAATTAATGCTTCATTTAGTTAAGAGAATTTGATGTCTCATTTGGCTGCCTGGGAACAGAGGGTCACTCTAGGCCACCCAGGACTCATCAGACTGGTTCCCTCAGTTTGCTGGCATATGCATACAGCCTGCCTGTACTCAGGGAGGCATTTGCTTCTACAGAGAAAGCTTAAAGCTATTTTGCCCTGAATGTATTTGGGCCATATGCAGGCACCAGAGAGGGAGGGGAGGCAGTCAGAAGATGGAGGGCATTCCAAAGGAGCAGTCTACAGACTATTTAGGAATTAATAGTACAAATTCCTTTGTTATTGGTTGAAATATTTAATTACTTCCCACAGAAAGGAATGACAGCCACTTACTGCAGTAAGGCTATCAGTGCCTCCTTTTCACCTCTAAGAAAACAAGCTAAATGCAAAGGCTAGCAGCTTTGAACAGCTTTTTTGCAATGGACAAAATAACCTATAAATAGAATTTGTGCTTGTTTAGTCAAGAAAATAAGCAGTGGCAAACTGCTGCTGGAGCTGGGAAAAGCCTTGTGTTTGGAATTAAAAGCAACTGGGGAAAATATTTGTCTTTCACCTGTGGAGAATTTGAATCAAGTGAAGAGCAATAGAGAGGGAGAGGAAAAACACCAACACCGAAAAGACAGCATTTTGGTGTATTGGTTTGCATACAGCTTAAGAAAATCCCTGAATCAAGGCTCTGAATACACTCTGCCACTTCTCCCTGAGGGCACCAACATGTATGTTCTTAACTGTTGAGCTAACCCAGCAGTACTGGTTGGAACTGGGCTTTCTGCCTTCAGCTTTCTGGCTAGAACTGGAACTTTCTCCTTCTTCCAGCCTGCTTTGGGGCATGTTTGAATACTAGTAAGTGACAGCTTAGGGAGTAACAGGACTTGGACAGTGATACCTTAAAGGAGTTTGGTTAACAAATAATTGTTTTATTTTTTACTTTATTTATTCAGGTTCCCTAATCTTTTTCCTCCTCTCAAGCCAGAGACAGTGGCTAGGAGGACAGTAGAAGCTGTTCAGATGAATCAAGCTTTCCTGCTCCTTCCATGGACAATGCATGTTCTTGTCATCCTGAAAAGGTAAATATTTCCTTTGCCCAGCAATAGCCTGGCCAGTTGGGCAAGACTGGCCTCTGTCTGTCCACCCAGGCAAGCCTCAGTTGGACTGTAACCCAGCAGAGGGGAGATTCCCTTTGTAGATGTTTTCCCTGGCTATAACCCCTCTATGAAACCAAGTTGAGTCCCAACCTTTGGATTCCTGAGGTCTGAACTGGTATTTGTATCTAGGAAATCTCTTTACAGTTAACATGTGCATGTAGTTGATTTTAATTTAGTAAACCTCTCTATGGATTCTGGGCTTCATATTGTAAAGGATTTCTGTCCAGTAAGGTATGTACATCACAGCTGTATTTAGAGAGCATTGCTTGTGTTCAAGCAATGAAACTATTCAAAAACCTATTTTTGTGTATGACTAGGGCAAGAATTTTAATGTCCCTAAGGAAGGAAAGTCATAACTTCATATCCTGAAACAACAAAGAGAAAGGACATTTCAAATTGTGTTTCCATGAGAGTTTGCATTAAAGCCTTTGGAAAACCTGCTTCTGTCAGGCACTGAAACAAGGCCATCAGACTGCTGTGGAAAATAGTGACAATATTGCATTTCAAACCAGAAAAATAATGCTTTGCTCTGAATCTAAAATCTGTGATGCTCTCAAAGAGTTCCCAGAAATCCTACAGACTGCAAAGGGCTCTTCTCCTCCTTTCTTGTTAGAATTACTCCCTTATTTTCCATTACAGTAGCTGTCAGGAGATGAGATCTACAGCCATACCTGATGATAAGGAGACCACCTGCCTAGCACAGATAGATGGGAAATTAACCAGAGAACCCAGTTGAAGTTTGGGTATCTCAAAGTACAAGGCTCTGCACAACATTGGGGAGGAACAGAAGAGGATGGTATCTTCCCAGTTACAGTTTTTACAGGACTTTTGGGATAAATATTCTGTAGCAAGGGAGCAATTTGATAAACCCTTCTCCCTTTATGCCTACTGACACCTTTTGTCTGCATCCTCTCACTAGCTGACTGGGGAGAATGTGTACGTGTGTCCATAAACACATATTTACACCTTATTAAAACAGACTGAGAGGTTTGTCTGGTCTGCTTATTTTCTTTCTGCTTCTCCTGCAGCATTCTCCCTCAGGCAGCACTTGAAGAAATCCACAAGTTTTCTGGGAGCTACACCTGCATGAACACTTTCAAAGGAAGAACATAGACTTGATGGTGCAAGGACTGTTCTTCAGTGAATCCAACACAGGCATAAAAATCCTGACAAGACTGTGAATCAGCAGGCTTGGCTTTTAGCCTGTTCATGTGACTTGTGCTGCTCTGAGGCAACACATTTCTTGCAGGTCATATCCATAGTAACATGACCTTTGCACAGAATTGAATGACTTAGACTATGGACCCTTGGAAAGAAAAACAAAAAGTGTGAAATGTTTATATGATGTTTTATTCTGTAGAGTTCAATTGTTAAATCTACTTAGAGTTGGAAGATGTGATTTTTGTTTCCCAAGTGTCTGTAGGCTGTCCTGCCCCAGAGGCACCACATCACACCCCATAATGCCTCAGCCCCTCTCTTCAGAGGATCTGCAGTTACAAACAGCTACTGGTTTCATTTCAGCTTTTTGAATACTTTGAAGAACTAAAAGTTATGGACATTTAATGGGAGCTTCCTTCTCTTTCTTCACTTCCCATGCCTTGCTGAAGCTGCTCCCAACTCACATCAGGGAAGGAGCAATGTTTTCTTTGTTAAAGGCCACCCAGGACTTCTGTCTGGAAGGACTGTGCTGGGCCTGAGGAAGCTGCAGTGCTTCACCTGTGAAGGCTGCAGAGGAATGCTCAGTCAGAAGAGCAGGCAGTTTGAATAGTGGGAGATTCTGTCACTCAACTCATATATGACATTTAACTGTCTTTCTGAGTATTTTTGTTCATTTCTGATCAAATATATCTATATTTTTAGCATTAATCCCAGATTCCCACAGCTGTAGGTGGCAGGGGATGAACTAAATCTAGAACTAAAACTAGAGCCTGCTTGTACAAACATACATTCACTGACATAATCCATGCAGAGGAAAAGCCATTGTATTAATCTGCACAGTGAAGTAAGTGGAATAATGCTCTAAAAATAGAAGAGACACTGCTGTAGTGCTCATGAAATGTGAAGTTTGAAAGCACAGTTAGCAAAGACCTGATTAAATGCACATTGAATTCCACTGGGCACATACCCATTGTTTTTTAGGGGCATTGACTCAGGCACTGATCAGCCAAAAGTGATAAATATTGCCTGGACTGAGATGCTAGAAGCAGCTAGACATTATTTATTTTTGTAATGATATATTCTCTTTGACAGCTTGGGAAGAGCAGCACTGCATTCCTGGGCCAGAGGCAGTGGGCAGCACTAGGCATGGTAACAGAGGTGAGAATTGGAACACTTCTAAAAGAGGAATTAATATAATTGCAGTAGAGGAAAGTAGCAAACCTGACTGGAGAACACAGAATGAAACACCTCAAGGAAGATCATGTGGTTAAAGGAGAGAATTTAGGGCTCTTAACTTGACTTTTGAGCTTTTCCATAGATGTCCTGTGTGACTTGGGGCAAACTGCATCATTTCAAGGTGCACCCTGACCTGCAGAGCTGATAGTCCTGGTGTTTCCCTACCTCAAAAGTTGTAAGTCTGACTACCTAATTGTTTGTCAAAAGCTCAGCAAATCCAAATGGAACAAGCTAAAGAAAAGAAAATCAGTGTTTTTTTATAAACCAAGAGGTTCTATACAAAAAAAAATCAGATGAGGAAAGAAAGTCCATGGGCTGAAATACAGAATTTCCTAAACAAGATCTGAGTTCCAGCAGAAAAGCTGTGAGCTGTGTCTGGAATATTCCTCTGGTTGTGCCATGTAGAGTGGAGACTGCCACTCATCTGCAATGATAGGAACATTAAAAACTTAAGGTCTGAACTTCACTGCAAATCAATAGCTAGATCTCTTCTGGAGCAGTTCAAGAGGAAGAGAACTGCCCAGAGTGTCACTGAAGCAAGCCCCTCTGCCTGCATGGGTATTCTGAGGAGCTCCTCTCTGTGCTTTCCTTCTGAGTGTTGAACACAGAAGCTGTAGCACTCTGCCAGCTTTGAAAAGGTTTCTTACAATGGAGTTTTGTTTTGAATTCCTAGATGTCTGAGGCTCTCTGGAGTGGATGAGAAGAAACTTTGATCTCTGTGATTTTGACACCCACTCTAATAGATGCTTTCAGCTTTATTTTTTGTCAGTTTTTGGAGAAGAAACCCAGGTTATTGAAAACACAAGTGCAATGAGGGGAGAACCCTTCCAGGAGCTGCCAGGAATGCTGAAGGTACCATATTTGTCAAGAGATGCTTGGGAAGGGAAGGGATAATGATCCATGCCTCCCCTTATGCACTTTAATCCTTTCTGCTTTGTCATTAATCCCAGCCAGGCTCGTAGAGCAAATAGAGTTGGTGCAAGAGGGCACCCTGCAGTGTCCCCCTTAAATTAAACCTTTGTGCTGAGACTCTATTCATGGGTAACATCCTGGTGCAAAGGGGAGGTGAAAACTAGTGCACACATGACAATGAAGTCCCCACTCATCCCCAAGTCCTGTCCCTTAGGTTTATCTGCTCTTTCCCTGCACCCCATAAAAGATGTTCCCTCTCTGCAGAGGTTGTCTTGCAGACCCAGTGCTGTTGGTTTCTTTCTAATGAATATAAACAAGGCAGAACAGAGCTGAGACTGGCTGCTCTGGTACACTCCAGCACACAAACTTCCCTCTCTCCTTCCCTCGGGGTCTCTGAGCGGACAGCAGGTCAAATAGCAGTCACAGTGGGGGAGAGGTATGCAGCAAACAGCAAATAATGAGGAAAACATTGACTTTGCTTTCCAGATAGTGAGGAAGAGTTGGGTCAGAGTTTTTTCTCTTAGGAGTGTTGTCAGATAGAAGGCTGTCCACCCAGTGAGCTCCTTACAAGTGTGGATGGATGCATTTGAAGACTTTGGTTTTTAATAGAAAGGCTCCTCTGGAATGTCTGCTGAGGTCTACTGTCCCTCTTCACATAAGGTTAGTATTGGGTAATCTGAAAGTGCTGCAAATGTGGACAAGCTTTGTTGAAGCCTAAGGCCTTCTCCCAGGAATTTCCGCCCTGTGACTCGTTTCATTCTGCTTTTCCCTGCTCTCTGCACTGCCTCCTGCTTTCCACTCCCCAATTACTTTTTTTTCTTCTGCTTTCCTATGTCATTACTGCACTTTTCAGTGCCACCATCTTGAAGCCAGATGTCATACAGAGTCTGGAGTGAATGGAAATCAGGGGATGTATTTATTATCCTGCTGGAGGAACCTAGGTGAAGCTGTAGGAGCATGTCACAGAAGTTTCATATTAGATTAGTTTTACCTGCTCTGATCTGTGAAGGAGTAGAAGACCCTTGCTATCATTTTTTTTACAGGAGAGACCTGCTGGTTTAGAAATCAAATGATAGAGAAATGTTAGCTGGTTTGGGACATTTTATGTCATGAGAACATGTCCCAGTTCCAGGTGTTTTCATCAGAGGCTGGTGTTATACAAAGTAATTTTCAGAATTAGCAAGGCAGGGCAGGGAGAGAAGGAGTCCTTTGTCAGTAAATCTGGTTCCTTGTGTTCAATATTGGATTTTGCATTTTGTTTTTGAGGTGGAAAAAATATGTTAAAAATTGTGTTGCCTCCTGTACCCTTGGTGAACTTCAGAAAGGGCCTTGCAGGCATGTCCCTGCTGATGGCATGTTCTGGCAAGATGAAGAATAGGAGTGAGCCTTGAAAGTGGGAACTGTACCTTACCTACTCATCCATTGTTCTGTTGAGGTTAAAAAGGGACAGGGTCCATCCCTGTAGTTCTTCTAGAACCTCCCAGAAGGTGTCTGGGCAAGTGATTCTCATGTTTGCAAAGAGAAACCTGCACTTTTATGTAAGGTGTTAATTAGCGTGGGTGGCTGTGAGCAGAAGTAGTCTTGCAAGCCACTCAGACAACTCCCTGAACACTCCCACCTGCAGATATTAACAGATAGCAAGGCACTTGCCAGAGCTCAGAAAAACCCAGGAACAGACTTGATGCAGGGAGAGCATAAGAGCTGTTTGTAGCAGGCATTCATTTGGCCTAGTGTTTTCCTCTAGCTGAAAGGTAACTGTTGAGAGAAGAATACAGGATGATCTTGGATCTGCTATTTTATTTTTATTTCTTCATGTGGCTTTAATAAACTTTAATCTGGGTGACAGCCACTTTTTTGACAGCACTTGATAAGGTTAGGGGTAAAGCAGGAGGATGTCACATGTAATCTTTGCCTTTTTCATCAGAGCCCTGAGGACCAGGATGTTCTGCACTGTGCCTGTGGCTCTCACCCCCCTGGTGTTAAGATCCTTTAACCAGGTATTGCTCCTCAGCCTGCTGGAGTTTGGAGACACAGCAAAACTTGCCAGTCACAAGCAGCAGTTTCATTCCCTAGTGAACAGAATCCTCTTTGCTCAAGTGCTTTTCTGAAGGAGATTTTGAGCTGTCAGTAGTGGCAGGCACCTCTCACAGATTTCAGCAACTATCTTAGAGAAAGATAGGAGGAAAACCAGAATTTCACCTTCTCCCTGCTACTCATTCTCTTTTATCCAGTGTTTCCTGGGGGGAAGCTGTCAGTTCAGTCACTTCTCTGCCTGATAAACTGCTCCTCTTCCCACCCTCTATTCTTCTAATATTGTCTCAGTACCTTCAGGGAGATGACAGCTTCAACAGAAACCCTTTCTGTAACCTTGAGGCAAGTCAGATCAGCAAGGCAATGTGTTAAAGACCAGGCTGGTTTGATGGGGGTGAGGCTGTGGACTACAGATGGAGCACACAGGACAACTTGAATGTTGCCAGTACTTAAGGTAGTGAGTTCCCCTGCTCTTGTCATCTCTTCTTCAAAGATAGCACCCTATTTTCTTCCTGTAACAGATCCCTCAAGCTGATGCTTCATCAGAAACATACTGACCCAGCCTGTGTGGGCTGGACACAGCTGAAAGGCATAGAGCTCTGAGGAGACAATTTGTACCTTCACACTTTCCCAAAGAGTCCAAACTTAAGCTCAGCTTTGCTATGGGCA
This sequence comes from Galbula dea, assembly GCA_013399015.1. Classification (NCBI taxonomy): domain Eukaryota; kingdom Metazoa; phylum Chordata; class Aves; order Piciformes; family Galbulidae; genus Galbula; species Galbula dea. Next base: position 40,692 of record VWZX01002400.1, on the reverse strand, counting down.
TCCTGACATTAATGCAGGAAAAAAAATCAAGGCAAATGACTATGCTGATCTTTCTGCATGAATTCATCCAAGAAGAGTTCCTCCTTTAATGGAGCTCCAGAGTGACTGAAGAGGAAACAAACTAGAGGATTGTGCAGTCCAAGCCCTAAACAGACAGAGGCAAGGCACCACCTTGTATTCCTGAAGTTATACAGTGACAGAGGTGTGTGATCTCCATCCAAGTACAAAGGCTATAAAAGAAGCATGTTGTTGCTCCTGCTCCTTCCCATGGGTCACCATGCCCTAAAAAGCAATCCATTACCTTTGTAGCTTGCTAGCTCACAACACCCCAATAGGCCAGTTACTGTTTGCTGTCTCCTGTTTTTCTGAGGAAGGGAAAGCAACCCATACATCTAAGCCCAAGGGAATGAATTCAGAAGGTCAGTTTGACTCATCACTCACTTCTTCCTAGCCAGCTGCAGAGGTCATCCATCATGCAAAGGTATTAAAAGGACATGTGGTTCTCTGGCTTGTCTTAGTAATTGTCCTGACCTAGTGCTCCTAGGTAGATGTGGTTCAGTTTCCTGGGATTTTCTCATGCAGTTTGAAGTATCTGAAGAGTTGCCTCTGTATTGCCCAAGCTTTTCCCTGACAGGCATTGTGGGCATGAAATTTCCCTGTCTATTAATCCAATGACAGTGCAGAGAACACAGAGGGAGAAGTTGCTGTTTGCCATCTTCTCCAAGCATCTTCTTGCCTGAGCAATGTGGAATGAATGAGAGGAACACTGTTGGAGTATCAGTGCCTTAAAACTTGACATCTCAGAAACCTGAAAGCTTCTGTATGAAAATAAGCCTGGCTTCCAAAACTGGCTCCTTGCAGGTCTTCTAAGGCAGTTTGACACTGAGACGGGTTACCTGAGCAAATTAGGGTGCATTAGTACAGAGGAAGACTGCATGGAAGGCTGAGGTTTGTGTAATCACTGAGCAAAGTGATTCAAACTTTTGGTTTGAAAAAAATAGATTCAAGAATGAGACATGAGAGAGCCACTACAAACCCAAGTACTGCAGTGAGGCCTCGAGTTGCCCTTAGGTGCCTGAGAGTAGCCTTGGTGACTCCCTGAAGTTCTCCCTTAGGTATGACCCCTGGCTGGTTCCTTCCCTTGAGCCACCACGTGGGAACATTGGGCATTGTGAACCCATTAACTGAAAGGCTTCTTCATCTTCCTTTGTGAGTGGTAGGCACTTTGGAGCATAGCCACCAGCTGCTGCTTCTGTTTTGGGCATTGCTATTGATCTGATGAGTGCTCCCAGATACTGTTGTGGCCCAGTACTGGGACAGTATTAACATTAGCTCTAAAAGGAGACAACATTTGCTCTATTTGCCAGGGAAGCCCACTCCAGTGCCTTGATGCAGAGAGAAGACTGATAAACTCAGAGGTGATACGCTCACTCAGGTGGTCATTAGACCCCCTGCAACTTTGCCTATCACTAGTAATAGCAGAGGTGACAAGTTCATTGTCTCTGCTCTCTCAGCTGTTGAATGTAGCAAAATTAGTGCTTTTAAAAAGAAAAGAATCCATCCATCAGAAAACAAAGCAGTTCTTTGGTTCACTGTCAGCCTTACAGAATGGAGAGGACTCTCAGGTACTGCAGCATCTTCTCGATGGTTCCTTGAGGTCTCAGCAGCGTTTCTGTTTAATCATTCCATGGAATGCTCTGCTTCCATCCTTATCAGGTTATAGCACAGAACCTTCTGACCTTATTCTGATTGTTTGAAACAGACACAGTCAATGCATCTTCATTCCAATTTTAAAATGAGGTTTCCAAAGACATGTCCCCTCTGTTCAAACAACTTGCATACCTGTAAGTTCTCTTGTGTAAAAAAAAAAAACAAAACAAAACAAACCAGAGTTTGGGGTTTGATTCAGAGAAGTACTCCTCACAGATCTCATTCCCTACACCAGAGAAGAAAATAATCTTAATTCTTTCCAAGTCTTAAGCCCAGTATTTAGGAGCACTAATGCTTTCTGGAGAGGTCACACTTCCTGTGATGCAGTCTGGGAGGTAGTAGTGCAATCTGCAGCATTTCCCTTTAAAAACCTCTTGGTATTCTCAGTCACATTTGCCAATAGCTCCTAACAGCACATGACAGAGGATGTTATATTCTTTCTTCTTCAGTGAGCTGAGTTCTCCCAGACAAAGTCTCAGAGAAGACCTTATTTTGAACGAGCCACAAGAGCAATGCTGAGTTTATTTTAGTTGGGCTTATATTGGGTCTGGTTTTTGCTGATCCCTTCATTTTTCATCATTTTGTCTGTCTCTTCCAATTGTTCCTGTTGGGGAGGACTGTGTTTTGAGTTTCTGTGCCAGAATGCTGTGCATGCAGATTATTCCTCCCTGCTCTTTCCCTTCAGGCAGTTTCTCACCCCTGCATACCTGTGTCCACACCTTCTTATACATTAACCCTGCAAACTGCCCTAAATAGAGATTAGCTTTCTTTAGAGCCTTAATGTACCAAAGCACAAAAGCATTACTTCTGCTTGAGGATGATAACTCCATATGCTTTTGGGCACCAGCAGGATTTGAATTGGAACTGGGGAGGACTGGTAGGTACTGGTTGGCCAGACCAAGGAGGAATTGTAAGGTGAAAGTCAAGCAATAAAAGAAAGAAGGTTTGCTGAAATGGGTAGTACCTGCATGAAAAGCCCAAGGAGTGCCAGCAGCAGGTTTAGGTGCCACATCTCTGCTCTTTGGGACTGCAGATCTGTTGGCATTTATAGATCAGTACTGAAGTGGAAAATAAACACGCAGCAAAGCACATCAACCCTTTCCATCTCTCTGACTAATGGAAATATGATGCCAGTCCTGAATTGCAGAGTACCCAGCACTGCTGTTTAATTTCTTAATTCAGGAGTATTAAAATAGGTTGGGCTTAAAGTGTCCTTTTTGCAGAATAAAGTAAGTATCACGTTGGAGATGCTTTAAAGCTGGGTGGGCAATCCATATTCTAATGATCTTCATAACAGCTGGCAGCACTGCCTGACCTGGGCAACTCTTGCTGTAAAATTAACCTCTTTTCTTTCAGTGGATTATTTTTAAATAGACTTCTTTCAAATGGTCATTTATCTAATACTTTATATACTTAATGGCCAATGATTTCCTTGCAAGCTCTTCACCATAGCCAGCACTTTTGAGGGTTTGCCAGTCATTAGTGTAGTTTTCCTGTGGAAGTGGCCATCCAAATCACACAGTGGCTTTGCTTTCCCTTGCCTGGATGCCTTCCAATCCCACAGAAAGCTTTCTAGGGGCTCCAGTATGTCTGATGATGACTGTAAGATGGCTTCTGGCAACAATATTAATGCAAATGCGTACTTGAGTGCGTTCTCATGACATAATCAAATCTTGTGATCAAAAACATGCTTATAGACATTTTCAAGGGAAAAAAAAACCCTAACTTGGGATCTGTCAAAAGTGCATTTGCCTTTACTGGGAGCAGAAAAATGTCACAGTGGTTTTATTTCATTTGCTGGACTTGCCTCTCTCTTAGATCATTAGGGGGAGGGAATCACACTACTATGCTGATCCTGGAAATAGTTAATTAATAGAAAAGTGATTGTCTGATATCAGGGCATTGCATATCTCCATAGGAAGGGAATGGCATTATTATGATTTGAGGGAATTTGTTTTGCTGCATACTCACCCCTAGTTCGTTTAAGCAAATAAAAACCACAAGTGGAATGAAGTTGTACTGCCACTTAAATGTGGAAAGGAAGAAAAGAGCAGGTCTGCCTGCCCTGAGAACACAGGTGCACCAAGCAGAAGGGTTGTGTTTGCTGCTGAACATAATTTGATTCACCTGATGGTCATATTCTCCCTCTTCACTCAGGAGGTCTCTCACAGCTGCGGGTGCAGTGTTTTGTCACACACCTTTGCAAACCATGCCCTGCCTGAGCATTTCAGTTTCTGTTACATACATGGGGCATGGATGAAACAGAAAACTGTCCAGGCTTGCCTTATGTCATGGAGAGAGACAACATCGCATTGCACTGATGGTGTAACCCTTGGGGTCACCCAAAAGCCTTTCCATGACAGCAACCTAGGTCCTCAGTTCTTGGCCCATGAACTGTTGCTTACTTATCTCGCTCTGTATAGACAAACCCTAGTGGCAGGTTTGCAGTCAGGTTTTCACACTTGTACTTGAACTGTTAGATTAGATTACAGTTTCGTCTTAGTGGCACAACTGCAACGTTTCCATGCCTTAAAACAAACCAAGGCTTGATAACTTGGCTCCTTGGCTCCTCCCTGCTAGCTTGCGAGTCGTGTTTTGGGGGAAGGGGAAAAGATATTTGCTGTGCTGAATGGGCCTAGAAATGCGACGGCTTTGAGGATTTAAACGCAGAAGTGTTTGCTTGGGGGCACTCAGGATGGGGGTTTTTTTTCTGAACTTTCAGCAAACCTAGCCTTTGTTTGCATTTTTCTGTGGTATGTGTTTACTGTTCATTTGTGCTGCACATGCTGTGAGAAATTAAGCCATTATGTTGGTATTTTTTTTCCTTTCTCCTGCTTTCATTCTTTTTACTCCCCCTTCAAAATCCTTACAATTCCTTTCAGTATTTGATGTTAACAGGACAAAAGAAATAAATACTTGAAAGAAGATACAAGCTGTGTTTCTGTTTTACTTTGAGCTGCTGTGGTAACTGAATACCAGTCTGCAAGGTCAGGAACAGGGAAAAAAAAAAAAGAGAAAACTGCCAGAAGACCTCAGCGCTCAAGCCGCAGGTTGCGTTGCCTATTGTAAAGCAATTTTCAGCCCACATGCCTAAAGAGCATAACAGTTGCTCTGTAAATCTCCGAGTGTTTCATATAGTTTCCTTGTCATGTGGCCATTAAGTTTTATAACCTTTATATTTCAAGTGAAACAATGAACGCGAATTCCTTCTAAATGTCCTAATAGATTCCACATGTTCGCAATTTTTAATATTTGGGTTGCTCAGTAGGTAGCAGACCCGCCTGCGGGACGGTTGGTCTTGGCCGCCGACCTCGGACGCTGCCTGGCCAGGGGATACCTCCCGCTCCCGCCGGGCGCCCGCTGCCCGCTGCCCGTCCTCCATCTCCCGCCGACACGGCGCCTGAGATCACTGTCCAAACAGGCTTCGGCACCGCGCTGTCCGGCCAGCCCGGCCCCGAGGGGCTCAGCGGGGAGCCACGGCCGTGGGACTGGGAAGGTATGGATTCTGTATGGATATTCTGTACGGATTCCGCTCCTCCCCCACCTCAACTGGGGGCTGTGCTCCGCCGGGACGCGGCGGCCATTTACAGGCCCTTACAAGCCGCTCGAGACGCGCCTCAGGCGTGCTCGCGGAACCTTCCAGACACGGGAGGCGGGGCGTGAGGTAGGGTAGGCCGCGAAGCGAGGAGGGCAGTGAGGTGAGCCAAAAGGGATGGGTTTTTTTGAGGGAAACGTATCCCCAAACCAAAGAAAGTAGGGCATCTGATTACTGTCGTTGCTCTCCCGGGCCCGTGTGGTGGGGGAGGGAGGCGAGGCCTAAAAGAGGCCCGAGCGCTGCGGGGCCTCCACCGACGGACTACCCGCGGAGGTGGGGCGGGAAGGCCCGAGATCCGGCGGAGGGTAGGCGAGGAGAAGCGCGGCCGTGCGGAGCGGGATAGAGGAGCCTGAGCTGGCCGTAGGTAAAGCTCGCTGGAAGGCCGAGAAAGGCCCTTGCTGTCGGGGGAGCGAGGTGAATGTGCTTGTTACCGTCTTGGGAGGGAGGATCAGTGCCTCGCCGTGCCCCGCAGCCAAGGAGCGGGGCCAGGTCCCGAGCTCCGCCGGAAGGGTTTCTGGTGGAGCCCATTGTCCGCAGATAGGGCTATTTCCATCTCATTGTCTTTAACTTAATTCGGTTTCTCTTTAAGCGTAGTATCTAAAGCTGTCGGTGATAGCCAGCCCTTAAGGGCGAGGGGTCGCTGTCGGTTAACGCGGATAGTTGTCCAGAAGCGAGTGACAAATGGAAGTGCATTGAACCCTAAGTATCTGGTAATGGAGGATCTAAGTTTGTAAAGGTCTGTCTGCGGTCCCAGGGGAAAGAGGTTTCCTCCCATTTGTGGACTCGGCCAGACCAAAAGAACCTGCCGATTGCTGCCCCTCAAGTTTTCACAGTGTGGGGTTTGGGAAGGAGGGGGCAGAGGTGTCGAGGAGTTTTGTTTGTTTTGTTTACTTATTCTCAGTAAGAGCCTTTAGGTTGGATAAGTTGAAACGAGGACATCGGTTTCCTGAAAAGCTCGGCCCGTTAATTGTCCTGCTGTATGTTGTCATTTCTCTCTGAACGGCTAGTTTTTCACAAGCTCTTTTCTGTTGGCAAACGCTGGCTTTTTTAGGGTAGGTCAGAATGATTAAAATCGCCGCGTCTAGTTTGTTTTCTTAATGAGGTGATTTTTAAACCGCAAGTTGTAAACGGTTGGAGTTGCATTTCGGTTCAGCCTGCCTTTAATTTTCCCATGTTGGTAACGGTATCTTTTGAAGTATTTTTGCCCTTCTGTGTGGTGGATGGAAGGAGCAGAGAACTGGGATATGTGGTACTTGAACTCTGCGGTTGATTCATGCATCGTCTGTTAAAATTTTACCGATCCTGTGTCTCGTTAGCTGTCTGTGAAGAGTTTCAAGACGTGTTAAAATCTCGTAACAGCTTTGAAAGTTTGTATGGAAATCGTTGTTTGTTATTTTATTAGTTGAATTATCCTAATGCAATGGTAGGTGAGTATCTGTGCTGGTTCTGCTGTTGAGAAATAGAGATGGTGGATGAGTTATGCAACATGGGCTAAGGGTTTGGTGTGTATCGTCTGTTTTCTTATGTAGCAGCTTGGAGTTTGATGTCTTTCTGACAACCCTGCTTGGCTCTGCTTAGCAATTTTCATGCCTTGAAAGTATGCAGGGGTTAGGTGGGGGATACTGGATCATGTTCTTTGATAAGGGCCTGGGATTCCTTTAATGACAAGGACTCTTTTGTTGCAAACTAGTCTTTTGCTGACCTTGGTGTGGGAGTGGTGAAGTCTGAAGTGGGTGGTGTCACTAATTTAGTGACCACATCAGAACTGCTGCGGTCTGTGCTGCTTCCAGACAAATATGTGTGAAGGCAGGGTCATCTGGTGGTCTGAGTAGCCCGCTGAATATTGCTCTTAGACCACAAGAAATTTCCACTTAGTGTAAAGCTGTCAGGCTCTATATCTGCTGTACCCCCCGACCCCATCAGTGGGGCAGAAGCTTTGTGTGTAGTGATAGGGTAGTGGAGTCTTGGGGCACTGTGATGATAACAGATTTTTATTAATAATAAGCTCTTTGTGAGAGCTTCTACAGAAGCTAAAGCAGTTTGGGTGTATCAAAGCTGTGGAACAGCTATGAGGTCCTTTGTGAGGTCAAAGAGTTTAATGAAGTTAAGGTTTAAAGGAAACATTTATTCTTCTCAATTAGCAGAGTCTAGTCACCTTCTCACTCACCATCTCCTAGAGGCAGAGAGAGCCAGCAGGTGGGTATAAAAGTGTGTTGATGCTTGGGAGTCCAAGATGAAACATGAAAGAGAAGTAGCAGCTGCTCAGCCAAGCAGTGAAAGCACGGCAGGTTTGGTTTGGTTTGGGCACTGTTTTTAGGTGATGTTTCCAGTCATTGAGAAGGCCACCAAATACGTTTTGTGTTGCCCCAGAGGGTGCTGGAAACAGTCCTGAGCCCAGCAGGAAAATAATGAAAGCCTGCCAGACAGGCATGTTCTGGGCAGTTTTTTCCAGCAGTTTGCATCACTTGCTGAGGAGCTCTGACGTGTTGAGTCAAGAGGTGACGTTGAATGTGTTGTCTTAAGAGGTGGAACCAGTGCCCCTCTACTACCCTCACAGTGGGGGGACTTCAGGGTGTTCTTGTCACACTTCTTTTGGGTACAGGGGGAAAGTTGTAGACAATCCCTGAAAGGAAAGGGGCACAGCAGTTTCTGAGCAGAACCTTTTCTGTGTTCTGCAGCGTGAGTAGCTTGTGGATGCATAAAGGTCTGTGGATTGGGGAATCCTGTTCTCCAAAGAGCAGCAGTAATACATCTCCCAACCCCAGCCTTTCTTTCACTGTCTTCATGAGGTTCTAGGCGAGTAAAACTCTGCAGGTTCTTCCTGCTTATGCTCTGGGTTACTGCAGTTACTGCTCAGTTCTTTGCAGTGTTTTAAGTATGTCTCTTGTGTTCCTTTTGAGGATCTTGAGATGCAGAAATGAGGTAATGAACATCATGGAAGTAATAGGACTGGTGTGACAATCTCCTTGCAAGGGCTGCCAGAGTGGGTCAGGGATCCATTATAAGCTACCTTAGGAAGTGCCACATCCTTGGAAGAGTGACAGGGTGCAGAGGAGGTAGGGGGGTGGGTGCCATTCAGCACCTGATAAGCTTGAACGCGTATCAGGCAGTGTTGCTGACTGTAGAACTTTTGTGTTTGCTCCTGAGGATGAGACCTGTTGAAGTTTAGAGTGTAACTAGCTGTTATCTCTGCAGTGCAAGGGCTCTGCCTCCGTGCTTGGCCCTCTGTCCCAGCCCCCGCTCCCCTTGCAGGGTCAGGGAGAAGGGAATGAGGCGGTGTCTTTGGCTGACATGAACCCGCTGGGGAGGGATGAGAGGAAAGGGGTCTTGGGGGCTGGGTTCAGAGCAAGGTTAGCCAAATATCGGATAAATTAAGCAAGAGAAACAGACAGCTCAGCTTGCAGTGAACTTTTCACCCAGCTAACCTGTTCCTCACCCTGCATTGCACAGGTGGAGTAAAACCCAAGTAGAGCACAACCCTTGCTCTCCCTGCCTCCTCTTTTTTTTTTTTTCCCCTTGTGGTGTAAAGCATGGCCAAGGGGAGAGTAGGAACTGGGAGGGTTTTGATTTGCTGTTTTGAGTCCAAGAAATATTACAGTCCTAGTTGCTGTCTTAAGAGCATTGAAGTTAACACCACTGGTGCAGAGGGGTTCATCACTGTTTGCTCCAGTGTAGAACAAGGACCAGTAATTTCTGAGCATAGAAAGATCAGGAAGAAATTCTGTATGGCAGAGGGCAAGGAACAAATGACAGTGTCTTAAGAAGGATGGTTGGAGATTCTTTGTGGGAAAATGCAAGACTGGTGGGAATTCCGTGAATTCTGGTGTTTATAGGTCTCTGACTTTTCTTCTGCATTCGCAGTGCAAGTAAATACAAATAATTGCTGACAGATGTTGTAAAATCATAGCATTATGCTAACCATTAAGCTTAATTTTTGTCTTAGTTAATAATATACATTGATAACTAGACATGGCATACTTGGGCTCTTGCTCACATCACCTCTCTGTAGTGGCTTTGCTCCAGAGGTGTGGTATGAACCAAGAGTTGAGTTTGTTCTGCTGACCTGTCCCTAAATCCCTCCTGCTTCCTCTCCCTCTCTCCTCTCCCACAAAAGCTCCAAACAAGTTAAAGTAACTACTTTTTAAGTAGTTGTTCCACCATACTGGGTGTGTAGTGGTGAGGCTGAAGTTCTTGATATGCTTTCTTAGATTATTTTTCTGTTTTGCAGTGTGGTGTGTTTGTTGGAGAGCAATACCTGGTAAAGTACTTCAGCCTAGGGTTTAGGCTGAAAGTCATTGCTTTGAAATTGGGACTCTTTAAGTTTTCTTCTGACCTTTTTCTCCTTTTCACTCAACATAGGTAAGGAAAGTCTGTAACCAATAGAAGCTGTTTAGTGCACAGTATTTCCAGGAGTTAAGTTCTGTGCTTTTCTTGTCTGTGTGCCTGAATTCTGTTAACAGGGGTCCTGGGAAATGCCCCTTGAGAAGCTTTTAGCAGTAGTGCACTTGCAGATGGTAAGTGCTGGGAGCTGTGTCTAAAATGGCAGGAGCATTGTATAAACCCAGAGATAATCTCTGACTTAAGGAAGCTGTGAGCCTTCCTGCAGCAGGGGATATTTTCAGTTTTGCCTCCTGCTCTGCACCTAGCAGAATGATGATTTCCATTCCACCCATTGTGGGCCTGGGAATGAGGTCAGGTTCTTCTTGGACTATATGTAAATGTCAGTTCACATCCAGGTTTATGTTAGGTGATTGGCTGCACGGTAGTACTGGCAGCATCCTTTGGCATCCCAAATTCCTGGGTGCTCAGGAAGGCCAGGAGCTCTTGACATGTTAGTCTTGACATAACCACGTTGGTATGGGTTGTGAGAAGGTGTGGAGAAAGCGAGTATGAGTGTGTGTGGTTGCCATTGAGTTTCTGAGCCTGCACGTTGCTGGTGCTCCTGGTTGTTTAACAGCTTTTCTTCTCATGCAGTTGCAAAAGGTAAAAGTAGTGGTTGAAACCTGCACAAGGCAGCACTGCTCTCTGCTGCCCCTTCCCCTGCAACGGCAGGAGTGTTTTTATAGGTTTGGTGAGCCCCATCAGGGAATGGATTCTGTTCAGACTCGATTTTTGTTTGCTTGTTTGGGGCTTTTGCTTTCTTGTTCTGGTTTTGTTGTGTTCTCTTGGGATGGTTCTGGGTGGCTAATTCTGCAGCCTGTAGTTCGAAATGCAGATACCACCACCGGGGAGAGGATGGGGCAAAGACAAGTTCAGTGGTCATTGGATAAGCCAGACTCCTGCTTTCCCATCAGTTTAAGCAGAGCTCTGAGTAATATCATCATCTTCCTAAAGACAGATTTGCTTCTCTGATCCGTCAGGGTGTATGTTCTCCACAGAAGTTGCTCCCTCTTAGATGTGCTGGTGAGGTTTCCCAGAGCTGTTTGGCCATTCACCTTGCGGCTCCAAACTCTTGTATCATGGCAGGCTTGTTTCTTCTACTGTATTTTTGACTGTCCCTTGAGTGACATCATTTAAATGAGTCTCTGAAAGATGATTCATACCAAAAAAAGATCCAATAATTGTTACCAGTTACTCCAATCTGTGTTACTGATTTCCTGCATCCTCCCACTGGTCCCTTGAGCTCCCCCACCCACTCGTTTTCCCTAACAATTCCCAGGCTTTCTGGCCGTAGGCTCGGCGTGCCCTTTTCTGTGTTCCTGTGCTAAGGTGTAAGGATCTAGCTCTCCCCAGAGGAACATTAGGGCTTGGCTGCAGCAGCTTTTGTAGGCAGCTACAAGCTGGAATTGAACTGACAAGGTAGATGAGTACTGGCAGCTTCAGTAAGGCTTCAAGCCACGCTCCCAGCAGATCTACTTCACTCTGCTGTGGCAGCGCTGTTGGCATTCTCTGAGGTAGCTGGATCAAAGCTAGGTGAGTAATGTATCTGCAGGCTCTGGTGTTGGGGTGCACAGGACTACAAACTGGAATTGCTAGAGTTCTGCCAAGAATTAAGCTAATTACATGCTGCATGCTGGCAAAGACTTGCACCAGTGGCGACCCAGTGTGCTGCTCCTGTTCCAATTTGTAGTTAGGATTGTTTCCTCTGTTTCACAAGTGGAGATCTTCAACTCGGAGGCTTGTTTTTCCAGTGCTGTGAATTGAAGTCTGTGTTGTGCAGGGATTGGTGGTGTCAGTGTAAACAGCAAGCTGCTGGTGAGAGCACCCATATTCTCTTTAAGCAGCTCATCACTTGGGCTCCTTTTCCCCATCGTGGTCTTCTCTTTTTTTGTATACCTGTGCATTCTTTGCTCTTGCAATCCAAGTCCCTTCCAGATCTGTATTCTAATTCATTTTACTTTCCTTGCTCATTCTCAGTAATTTCTCCTGTTGACAGGAAGACACTTGATTTTGCCCAAAGTGAGATGGATCTGGACTCCCACAGGGTTAGGCTGGATCAGTTCTGGATGCCCATAATGAAGTAGTTCAGAACACATTGACATTAGGGAAGCTGAAGTTCTAAAGTTGGTTTTTAGAGATATTTTTGGTTGTGTTAGACTGTCTTGTGCAAGGCCTAAAAGAAACTAAACCACAGACATGCAACTCTGTGGATCTACAGAGTTTTTCTCTCCTAAGCAAGGAAAAGAGCAGCCACCTCCCTATTTATTAGCCCTGGGGGTGGGGTGTTAATCTGACTTTGAGGGGTGGGAGAGTTGTTAGCTTGTTGAAATTTGTGCTATCAAAAAATACTTACAGAGGAAGTGGAAAAACTGCTTATGTCATGGAGCTTATTTGATCATTTGCCAGGAAGGGGCTGGGATGGCAACAACTGAAAATAGTGTTCCTCTCAGTATTTGAGGTGAGTTGTTCATTTCACAGGCAGTGGCAAGGAGCATGAAAAGGCTATTGAAGAAATGGGGCACAGAGACAAGGCCTTAGTAAGGACCTCTTCAGATCTTGGTACACTCTTCAGTGTCTTGGTACTCCAGTTCTTTAAAGGTAAAAGAACCCCTTTTGCTTGGGGTTTTCCTCAAGAGGGGACAGGATGTGTTATAATCTTAAAGACAGGGATCTAAAGCGTAATCGACCTCTTGCACAGGATTCCTGGATTTTCAAGCTTGCTTAGGCTATTTTGGTGGTTCTAAGCTATGCATGTAAGTCAGATGGTCACAAGACTGTGGCTTGTTGGCTGTGTTTCTGCAGGCTGTGGACTCTAGCTCCCAAATAATCCAGCAGCCCTTCTGGAGAGAACTGCTTTACATAGCAGCCTCCTCTTATGTTGGACTGTGTTCACTGTTCTGCCCAGGGGTGAAAAGTCTTGTGTAGCATGTGTTGGCCTAGCAGAATGAGCTCGCATGAAAAGAGCACTGCAGCTGCCCCCTTTTCTTTCTTTGTGGAAAAGCAACTGGATTTATGGTTGTTCTCATGTGTGTAGGAGAGCTGGCACCACAACCCCTACTTTGTCAGCAGTAGGACAGTTGAGGGGAAGAAAAGCTTGGTGTAACCTTTGGTATATTATTTATTATTACTTTGCAGCCCCCTGGAAAATGAACTTTAGAAAATTCTGAGCCATGGGTAACGGTGAGCACTGGGAAAACCCGGGAATCAGCAAATCCATTGTGTTGTGCTGACAGAAAGATACTGTTACAACACACTTTAGCTGCCAACTTGCTGCAGTCACTCAATCCATCATGGTGGGCTGTTGGATCACAAGCCAGTGAAACTCAGCCTGGTGTGTTATTTTAGTCTTACATGGACTGTGAGATAAACGGGGCATGAACCGGCCCCCTGGCAGGGGGTCGACCCCTAGCGCCCTCATTAAAGTGCCAATCAAAAAGAGTAATGGAAGAGGGAATGGAGAGCTGGCTTCTTCAGCCTGTCTGAGCTCTCAGGCTGAGCAACTTCCATAAGCCAAGGGAAACATTTCTCCCCTGAATAGGAGCCAGACCTCCAGAAGTACATTCTGCCTGTGTCTGTGAGTGCAAGTGCTGGCGCTCTTCTGGGTGTCTTGCTTGTGGTGGAAACTTGTGGCTTATTACTACCTGTTCAGGGTGGGGAGTGGGAAGAAATGTTGCTGAATGCAGCCTAGAAGGGGTGCAGATGCTTGTTCTGTAGAGTCTGCAGACTGTGCTTGTTGATTGTCAGTGGCATGATTTCTGTTGCAAGTTGCTTGTGTTTCACTATTTGTGTGTGAAAGATGGAGAGAAACCTGCTTTGTCCCTGCAGCAGCGTGGGCTAGTACTTATGTAAGTAATCATAAAGGTGCAGAAAGGGGATTGCTGTGCTGTGTGGGTTATTTCCAGAGGAACCCACAGCAAATAGAGCCTGTAGTAACACTGTCATCTTCAGGTGGCTGTACAGCTAAGACTCAGGCACACAGACAGTGCTGTGAGCTGCCTGTTATTGAGGCATGTGACCTGTGCTTTGAGAAGAGATGCTGGAATTCTGAATGCATCCAGCACTGCTGGTGCTGTGGGAATTTCTGTATGTCCTGTGGTGCCTGCTGGGTTTCTGTGTATAAATGCACAGTCTCCTGCGTGTTAACTTTTCTCTGGTTTGTGCTCAGAGGAGAGGGCAAAAAAGTAGCTACCAATAAGAAAGGAGGGTGTGAAGAGCTGTGTTATGTGGATTTAGCAGTTGAAATCGGGAAGCTCAAGGGGAGTTAGCTCTTAAACCTTCTTAAAAATGTCAGCTCTTGGTGTGATCTCGTTGTGGTGATGAACTTGGCAGCTGCTTAGTTTTGCTCAGGATGTTTTGTCAGCAGATCATTTCCTCAGGTGGATATTGGTTTGGTTGAAAATATTTTTTTAATGGGTAGGATCAGCAGTTGGAATCACTGTCAGTGAAGCAAAATGTATGTGTAGTAACTAGTGTCCCACTGCAAGACCTAAGAGTGAGCACTGTCACTGAGCTTCTCCTGCCACAAAACTTAACAGGGAGGGCAAATTGCAAGATGAGGTATTACTGCATACTGAGGCTGGTACAGACTGGAGAAGCCATTAAGAAGCTTAGAGGAAACTAATAGAGGTAGCAAGTAAATAGCATGATTAGAGATCAGCTTTGTACTAAACTAGGTCAGAAAGAACAGTTTTATCCATTTCTATACAGTATTACTCATTTTTACAGTGGTGGTGGTGTGTTCTCCATACACCTGTCTGAGCTTGGGCTGTAAGGTTGCTCTCTGCATAATCCTTGGCAGACTCGTACTATAGCTGCTGTTACTCCACAAATAAAGATGTACTTTGGTAAATTACTTTTGAAGATGAAAAGATTTTTAGAGAGATCAAAAGAAATCCTAAAGAACACAGAGAAACACAGAGAGGATTATTCGGAGGGTCTGGAATTGCCCATTGACAGATAAGAGACATCACTGATGCCATTTGTGTTGCTGTGTTGGGGGCTTACCAAAATAATACTGGGAGTGGGAGTCTGGTCCTGTCAAACCCCCAAAATGATGGTTTGGCCCCCCCCCCCCCCAACTCTGCAGGCACTAAATTCTTGCTACATCATTAGTTTGCTAGCTGATGGTTTGTACTGCTTGAAGCACCCTACCAGGTCCAAGCATATGTTTTCTCTTGCTGTGTCTGGAGGGATGAGGACAGTTGGTGTGTGATAGATCTGTGATCTATTTGTTAACATTTCTCTACAGCTGCAGCATCCAGGGGACTTTATTTGGTTCATTGTGCAGAAACAATTGTTGTGTAGCTCCTGTAGCCTGGCCTTGCCCTTTGGGTGACCCAGCCATTTAGCCAAGTTGTAAAGGCACATGAAAGCTGTTTACTGCTCTCGTGGCCTTCTGGTGCTTTTGGGTTAGCCCAGAGCAGGCCTGAGTTGGAAGATTGTTCTTACCCTTGGTGAAAACTCTGTGCTGGGCACATTGCTTGGGCAGCATTGTGTCAGCCACAGGGAGCAATAACAAAGCAGCAAAAAACCAGCCCTGTGTGATACTGGAGAGTGCATCAAGGCCCCGTAGCTGTCCAGCAGGCTGTGAATAGCACTGATACAATGCAGCAGGCATGCAGTGCTTATGTAACTGCACTGCACTCCAGGAGGATTTTGATTTCTATAGTAGACTATGCTGTGGAGTTAAACTGAGGAAAACAGGAAAAAAACCAAACCAAACCAAAAAAGAATTTTCTTTTCCTCCTCTCCTCCCTCCCCCATTGTTTGTCAGTGGGTTAATAAGTGATTTTTTTCTTTTTTTATTCTTTTGGCAAGGCTCATTTCTTCTGTTTGACACTGCCCTCTGACACGTGCAGAGCTGGGCACAGCATGAGGGCCCAGCCATACATACACAGCTGGTGCTGGCTTCTCTTTTTCCTCACATTCTCCCACTTCAGAAAAATCTGCTGATAGAGAGCTATGAAAAGCAGATGGCTCAGGCAGACTGCTCTGTCCTCTCTGATGATAATGAAGCATTTTCTCAGCGCCATTCCTTTTCTAAGGCTGTCAGACCATTGGCCAGCTACCAGTAGGCTGTAATAAACAGCCTGTAATAAAGCTGAACCAATACTAAAAGTGGAGACTGGGAAGTATTGTGGTCCTAGGCCTGCATTTGCTAAAACCAAGCATCATAATGTACTGCTTCAGAGCCTAATGCCAAGCCTGAGTTTTGCAGAAGTCTGGACTGGAATCCAAAGCTCTGGGCAGAGTTTGCTCTTTATTTATTTACTTGTAACAGAATAAGACGACACTGTTCCTTTTTCACTTCACAGCATGGCTGAGTGGTGTGGTGGTGTTGGGTCAACAGCTAGACTTGATGATCTTAAGAGGTTTTTGTTTCCCCAACCTTAATGATTCCATGATTCTTTGGAACAGCTACACTTGTAAGAAGAGAGGAGTTGTTTGGAGCGTGGCTATCACTTCTCAAGGGAGTGTGGATGTATATACATGCATGGGGGAAGGGGGCTTGGTGGAATGTGTATTAAATAAATACATCTCTAAGGATGCACAAAGAAAATGTTTTTCTTTGTAAGAAAGCAAGTTGTATAAGTGGATTTTGAGCAACTGATGATGAATTAAAATGTGGTTTTGGTTTTATCTTTGCAGCAACCTGTAACCTGAAGAGAGTACACTTCTAAAAACCTGCCTTTTCAGAGCAAGGTACCAGAGGTGAAAGTGTGATTAGCAAAGAGAGAAGCAAGGTTATTCCTAGAGGAGTCATCATCTAGTGATGCCTGCACTGTAGCAAACAGGTCAGTGCTAAGTGGTGTTGCAGAGGAAAAGAAGTTCAAACTCTCCATAGCTGGTCTAGGAAATGGGATAGCAAAGAGATCAAAACCCCTTTGTCACAGGGACATGTTACAGTTCTTTTCCTGTGTCCCAGTCAGCCACTTACAGTCTGCCCACAAAAATGTAAGCACTGCACTTCTTTTGGTAAACAGCATTCAGAAGTGAAGCTGTTCAGATAGTGAGTATCCTCCAGCTGATTTATTAGGAATCTGTTCAGGAGCAGAAGGAAGGACGTTGGTCCCATCTTGCAGAGTGTTTACCTCATTTCAGGCAACCCTCATTTTGTATTTCCTGTTTCACTGCCTAGACTTTATTTATAAGTGGCCAGGTTTAAGTAGATAAAAGAATTGTTTCTGATCCAGTAATAACAAGACATCTGTTGCATACCCTGGTAAGATGTGTAAGTACATGTAGAACCTCACCCCTGCTTTAAGTGTCTGTTATTACCAAACTACTTTTCCAGTTTATTCAGTTTTAAGTGATTAAGAGGGAGCAAGCAGGCAGACACCTTATCTACTGTCCTGCGCTAGATCCTGCTACCAGCTGAGGACTGTCTCCAGGTTCCATTTGGTTACAGACTCATCTATTGGTGAGTACTGAGGGGTTTGCCTCTTTTAGCAGCCATATTATGCATGTTCCCTGTCTCTTTGCACATTTGCATTACCAGCTTGTTTCCCAGGAACACTGATCCTCAGCAGAAAAGGTCTCTTAGAGGCCTTGTCACATTCCTGTTAGCTATGAGCAGATCACAGAGCTTAGACCAAGAGGATTTCTCCATGTTTTGGTGGCTTTGTCAGATACGGGGCAGCAAAATGGAAGTTTGCAGCCACAGCTGTGGATTTAGGCCAGAACAGAAAGGACTTCTGTAGTTCTGCTTGTCCAGAATTCCTTCTAGAATAAAATGACATTACCATCTGTGATCTGCATATCTTGCACATTAAAAACTTGCCTACCTAAGTCAGGCACAAGTCTGTTTCATGTTAGTGACAGCAAAATGTGTGGGTTAGAAATATTAAGATGCATTTTTCCCATGTAAAATTATATTCATATCTAAAGTGCCTTAGTGTCTTTTTTTTCCCCTGCAAGCATTGGGCATCACTTTGGCATTGTGTAGCTTGGGTAGGTGACATGCCCCTCAAGAGGCATGTATCTGCCTTAGAGAATTACTCATCCCTGTCCTCTACAGTAATGTTCTGTTCCTGCACATAATTAATGGGTTTGCAAGCAAGGGCACATGAAGAATATGGGTGGAATCCATTTATTGCACTTTCCCAGAATTGTCATGAAATAACTCTTAGGTATAATCTTTATTTTACATTTCTTCAGTAGCACCTCCAGCAAGAAAACAAAGTTGGTCAGGGTAGGCAGAGAACAAGTTGTACAGTTCTCAGCAAAATACAGGTAAAGTAAAAGCTAATGGGGCTGAAGCAAAGGAATTCTACCTCAGATCACTGTGTGGTTACAGGGGTTTTTGAAATACTACCTGGATTGTTGATGTGTTATTTATTCTTTATTAGTGTGAACAGCTTTTTTATGAAGACCTAAGCAAAGAGGCATGAAAAAAGCATTGTCTCCTCTGAACTGTAGTGGTTGTGTGCTGAAGAGAGTGGGCAGGGGAGGGACTGGCTCTCAGCAGTCAATTTTTATCTCCCCAGCTGCTGAAATGTGCAGACTGAATCTGCTTTCCTTGCTGCAGCAGTCCCACCCCCACCAGTGCAACCCTGTGGTAAGGAGCGTGTTCAATCAGGCTCAGAATGTGAAGAACTTTGCAGTTTGGTAAATGAACTGTTACATTGTGTTCTGCTTGTGTTTGAGTTCTTAAGAAGCTGAGTGAAAGCTGGGGACTTGCACTTAATCTCCACATCCCCTGAAAGCTATTTTGGAGCATGGAATCTGAAAAGTTATATTTATTCACTGAGTAATAGTGTTAGCAGTGCCAACAGCAATAGGACATCCACAGGAAGAGTTCTGAAATGATATAAAAACAGTTGGGTTACAGCAATAAATAACATCACTTGTGCTTTAAAAAAACCAAAGTTCTGATTCCATTTGCTGTGGAATGCTAAATGAGGCAAGATGCTGCTTTCAGCTCTGTACTTTGCTCCTTGTTATGAGCACTGGGCCTTGTCTGTAGATGAGTGAGGAGCTCACCACCACACTCACAGGAGCATGGGATGAGGAAGAGTATTGTAACATGAGTAACCAGAGCCAGTGGTGGTCCATGGACTCACACATCTAGGCTAGTGGGTGCACTTTTCAAAGGCTTAAATAAAGTTGGTTTAATTCTTATGAACAGTCAAAAGAACAGATCAAGCACATTCAAAACAAAAAAAAAAGATCCACTAAAGCCAAACCCAGAAATGAGATCCATTATCTGCTGTGCTCCCTGAGTTCAGGTAAGTCAAAGGCTGTACTAGCAGATTACTCCAGCTGTTTGCCCATCAGCTCTGTACAGAATTGTTACAAACACTGAAGTATTCAAGCCATTCTCCTGCAAATTCTCAACAGTGAACCACTCTCTTTCTTCATCTCCTTACCATCTTTAGCAGCTAGCTGTTGTGGCATTAAATGTTTCAGAGGGCAGAGAAGCAGGGAGTCCAGCAGGACTGACAAGTTAAAGCACTGTTGAGCCAATGCACTTGTTGAATTCCTTGGTTTACTTAAAAATGATACAGAGAAGTATACAAAAGTGATGCATTAAATCAGTTTCATTTGTGTAGTGGACTTTATAGCTTCTGCTTTCCAGTCACAGACCATACACACATCAGCTGACAACACATTTTCTCCTTAGACAATAATCCTCTGCCTTTCACTTTACAGGAGTTTAGAATTGGTTTAATTCTAACTCAGATTAAAAATATTCCTGTATGCCTTTGAGAAGGTATTAAAATGTAAACTAAGTAAAGCTATGGTGAGCTCCTTACTTTGAGTCAAAGGTTTACAAAATAACACTTTCAGAATGCAGCTTCCCCAGCAGTTTGAGGAAGGTTGTGTGTTCACACTTGAACCTTGCAGAGCACAGTGCTGTAGTGCCTGCAGCCACTCAGCACAGCTGGGAACCATCTCCAGGGAGCCAACATGAAAATGGGATTTCCTAGTTTCTAAAGGTATCTAAGTACACTCCTTCCCCAATCTTCAGCCTGGCTAAAGCTGAGGAGACAAATACTGATTGGAGGTACAACATTAAAAAGCATGTTATTTTTAGTAGTTCAGAAAGTTCCATTTTTGAAGAGGTTGTCATGAAGACAAACAATGCAGTGATTTCCTCTCCCCAACTCCCACCCCTGGCATTTCCAGTGCTAGCAGAATTCCACACTCACCAGCCAACTGTATACACCTACTCAAGCCAAGTGAAGGGAAAAACTGAAGGCAGAGATTTCCATTTCCAAGGCTGCTCACTTGAACTTGTTTTAAAACCAACTTAGGGGACAGCCAGAGGCACAGACTTTGCTAGGTGTGAGTGCTTCAGCTTCTCATCTGACATTTGAAAATGTGACTGAATGAGTGAGGCCTCAGTGCAGTGTTTAACAAAATGCAACAGAGGATGAAGTATCAGTGGAACACCAGGTGTATGTGCATGTAGCTGTACTTGTGATTGAAGGGGAAAAACCAAACAAAGCTAACCACCAACCCAAAACCATGCACCCTAATCACAGTGCTCAAGCTCCAAACTACAGCAAGTCTGTGCTCCAACAACTGCAACTTACTCTTACCTGCCTCTTAGTTCTGAACCTTATCTGCATTGGTGCACTGTGAAAATCAGCTTTCTCAAGGGAGAAAGGGAGAGAGAAGGGCTAGTTTCAGGTAGTGCAGCGAGACTCAGTATAGCTCCTTTAGTTTCTTTACACAGTAAACAGACTTGTATTTATACCAACACCCTGATCTGTACTTTCTTATTTACATGGAACACTTATACATATATACATGTTAACAAAATACAGGGCTTCTCCCACAACTAGATACATTTCACCTCCATCTTTGTCATACAGTGATTCTGTTTAGCTAAACACTAAAATGGGATTTAGTCCCTTCCCATGGAGTACTTCCCTCTAGTTACAGAATACCGTTGGCTCCAGACTGATCCTTGCAATCCACTCTGGCAGTAAGGAAGAGGTTTCAAGAGTCCAGCTCCAGTTGTTCTTGATTTTCACTGAGTCTTAACATGAGCTGTTGTTCATAATAAAGGCTCTTTGCATAGTTTATTTCTTGACACAGCTTTACTGCAAGAACTTCAGATTTCACTTTCACCTGCAAAAAGAAATGTGATTTTTCTTAATGCTATCATCTAAAGCAGAATATATTTCTGTTTTACTTCTTCTGCAAGGGAAGGGATTAGGTGTGAAGTCTTCTGTAAGGAACAGAAATGTTTCAGTGGAGATTCCTTCTCAGTGCTGAGGCTGAAGGAAGAAGTGTGAGAAGGAAGGGACAGGTAAACAGAAACAGGGGTCTTAGGAGGAGAGCAGAAACATCTTGCAACATTTGAAGTTATTTCCTTTGCTTCCCCTCCCACCTTTTATCTGCCTTGTCTGTTTGGAATGTAAACTGACTTGGGTCAGGGGTGAGCTTGTAACCTTGCCTGTAAAACAGACCCCTGAGCAACTACTGTAACGGAGAAAAAAACCCCCTGTAATAGGTTTTAGAAGTGAGGGTTCTGATGAACTTTACATACACTTTCCAACCTTGGATACTCTGCAGTAAAAGCCACTGTGTAGAGGAGAAGATGACTAGAGTAAAGAGACAGGAAAGTATTTAGGGTTCGCATCAAGTTAAAAGCCTTTCTCAGGTGAATACGTGTTTCCCTACTGGAACTCTTCTGTCTGCAGGAATCTCTTCGATTTTGTCTGCAGCTCCTGGGAGCAAGTTCTACTGTCACCTAAAGCTTCCCAGCAAGCAGCTGCTTTCACTGCTGACAGGACAGGGTTGTCATTGTTAGGCAGCCCAGGAAACAATCCACTCATGACTACAAACACTTGGAGCTCCCCTACACCTAACAAAGGGAAAAGCAGCCCCTAGAGGAATGGAACAATAGGTGCTAGATCCTTACCATTGGCTTGTGTTGCGACGGGCCTGGCATTGCTACGCCGCTGCTTGTGTTGACAGCCTTCTTTGTCAGCTGTATATACACGTTCCCGTGGTCTTTTGTAACAAGGCAGTGGTAGAGATCATCGTACTTGACTTCGAGGAAGATGGCCTCCCGGTCTGTGTAATCCCCACTCTTCAGGAAATACACAGCCTTAGATGAAATCAGAACACAATAGCTGTCTATGTTCTCCACTGCTATGAAGCTGCAAGGAAGAAAAAAAATGAGTCATCTGAAGCTAAAAATAGGAAAGTAACAAATGTCTTCACCTTTCCTGTTTTGAGTGACCTTTAGAAGTCTTTCAGAAAACAGTGGGACATGTACAAGTCATCTGTATTTCATTTAAACTCTTCTGAAAAATCCAGCTGATGAGCTACCCTCTCACCCAGTTAAAAAAGATCATGCTGTAAATCAAGGGTTAGTGCTAACTGCCTGACTTCTAGTTCTGGACATTAAAAGGGCATATAAAAACACCTAACAACAAAGCAGCACTTGCAAGTCCTAATACTGAAGTTTAATTGGGAGTTCTGGTGCATTGCTGATACATGGAAGGTTTGGGGACATGTATGACAAGAGCATTATCCTTCTGAAGGTTGTAAACTTAGTGTGCTGTCCTTTCACCACACACCTCCCTTGCCTTTAAAAACAAAAAACAAGTTTAACCTGCTGCCTGGATCAGTAGCTAGAAAAGAGAAATGAGCTGTTTAACACTGGGGTGAAAGGTTAAGCAGCAAGCAGGTTTCCCCAGAGAGATTAGTCTGAGTGATGAATAGTAGAGGTAGAAAAGAGTGAGTTAAGAATACTGAGAATTATGGTGGTTGAAGAGCTTGATGTGTAAAATAACAGTAAGGAATGCAAAAGTGAAATAGATATTTCACACAAATGCTTCTCCCCCACTAGTGATCTGCTACTGAAATGAACTTCATTAGTGGGGTTTTTAAAATGCTGAAAAGTTCAGTATGAAATCCTGAGAAGTCTGTTAAAGAGAGTCAGAGTGCTCTGGCAGCAGCCCACAGCAGGAGAGGCAGAGCTGTAAAACTGAAGGTGCTCATGCTGTCACGTAGGTTCAAAATTTTCTGAACCCTTGCTTCTAGTGCTCTGTCTGCTCTTGTCCTGTTATGTTCTGCTAAGTAGTCTGCTCTCTTTGAAGTCAGTGAAGATTGTCAGTGCTAAGAGGTTTTGGTAGATCAGAAAAGCTCCAAAACTGCTGTCAGCTCTTACCATGTAACACTGCACAAACTGAGCTATCTCCAAATAAACTCATCCCTGCAAATGGAATTTTGACTGCCAAAAATATTTCAGAAGGTCAGCTCACTGCTGCTTTTTGTGGTATAAAAGAGTAATTCCAGCAACTTACTAGTCATAGTCCCCCAAGAGATAGCAGTGTGCTCTGAACCTGTCTTTTCCCTGCCCTGTGCCTCCTGGCTGTATCAGCTGACAACTGCCCTTGCTTCCACAAACTTGAGGAAGTTAACATTTTCATTTCAGTGCTGAGAAGAGCACAGCCATTCAAATAAAACAGGAGAGGCCTGTAATGTACTCTGCCCAGCTCTAACGATGGATGAAAGGACGGGATAGGATAATTCAATTTCCTTCTTTTAGGTAAAACAAAATGGACAAAAATGTCTATTTCAGCTTAAAAGAAAACCCCTAGGTGCATGACAGCCTTAACACCCTTACTGAAACTGGCAACTGCCCCTCAGTTTTACAGCAGAGTTAAATGTTCTAGGGCAAAGCTTTGTCTCTGAAGTCAGTTGAGTAGGATGGAGGGGGAATATTCTTTTATGAAGTGTCATAGAAAAGTTAGTTTTAAAGGAGAGCAGCATTCTGGCCTGCAGAGTAACAGTCTTGTTCCTTAAGACAGGCACATAACAGCAAGTACAGAATTTTACAGAGCCTAGCTTTGAGTTGGGTCAGACTTCCCCTAGAAGCAGAACCAGAGGAAACCTGCTGGCACATTGGCTTTCTTTGCTTCTTCTCCAGCAGGGAAAGAAGATTAAAAGGTGATTATTGGAAACCCCTAATACAGTATCACTGCCCTTGGCAACTGTCACAGCAAAGCTGAGAAACTTGGGAAGGTTTTGTACCCCCAGAGCAACAGAGCAGCTGTTCTCCTGATGGATGGGGATACAGCTCACTGTATGGGGGACAGCCATGGAGAGAGCTGAGGCACTGCAAGCTGCTGTAAAGTTCAGTGGAAGCAACTGAGTAATCAGACTCTGGCTTTGTGTTTTCTCCCTAAGAACACCACATTACCTATCTGATTTTCCATACAAGATTGGTAGTGGTGTCATGTATATATTTTGAGGAATGGAAACAGAGGTCAGTGATTTAATGGTGAAGCACAGAAACATCAGCTAATTTGTAGTTCAAGCTCTACATTTTGTTCTGAGTTTGAGTCATGCATCATTACCCATTTTCCCTTGCCAACTGTTACTTCTCTGTCTAGTTCTCAAAGTGGGTGTTTAACCTGTTTAAGATACTGCTTTGAGACACTACTTGTAAAAAAAATTCTCTACTTCTGCACTATTAAAAATCTCTCAAATTAATAAAATGAAAAATTAAATGAAACATGAGCCAATAGAACAAAGTAGAAGCAGCCAGATCTCTGGAGAATCTGTGGGTTTTTTAACAACATCAGGAAGTAATTACACAATATTTTCCAGAAGTGAAACAGTGAGCCTAACTGGAAAAAAATGTGGAAACATTTAGTTAGAACAGTAGAGCAAGGTATTAAACCCCCTTTTATGGATTTAACTCTGAAGGAAAATATGCAAATAATCAGGTCTTTAAATGTGTTTCTGATTATGATACTAGGATAAAAGTCAGAGGCATCATTTTGTACTTATTTTCCATGACAAGAAACACTGTTTTCTTGCTGAATGATGTTCCCAATGGTGAAAGCCCCAGTGAGAGCACAGTGTGACTCGATGACAAAAGCCTGCTGACCTGCTTATGGGGTACACGTGCAAGAAGCTGACAGGTTGTGCTTCCATCTCTCTCAGCCTAAAAGCCAGGCTGTGTATGCATAAAGACTCTTAAAGGAGATGAAAACAGGATAATGAACCTAAGATCCCAGGGCCACAAGCAAGTGGCAGATTATAAACTAGAGATCTAGAGTGGCACATGGCTCAGAGCACCCAGTGGCACCTGCAGGGATGGTTGTAGACAGCTGGGGGACAGACCACCCTGGAGGTCATCAGGTGCTCATGCTGTGCTGCTGATCATACCAAGAGAAAATGAACACTGTGTTTAAGTAGAGCAGCTTTAGGCCCTCCTCCCCAAAGACATGAGGATAGAATCACAGAATCATCAAGAGTTGGGGGGGACCCTAAAGATCATCTAGTTCCAACCCCTCTGCCTGGCAGGGACACCTTTCACTACATCAGGTTACCCAGAGCCCCATCCAGCCTGGCCTTAAAAACTTACAGGGATGAAGCTTCCACAACCTCTCTGGGCAACCTGCTCCAGTGTCTCCCCACCCTAACAGTGAAGAACTTCCTCCTAACACCTAATCTAAATCTCCCCTCCTCTAGTTTGCATCCATTCCCCCTACTCCTATCACTGTCTGAGATCCTAAACAGTCCCTCCCCAGCTTTCTTGTAGCCCCCTTCAGGTACTGGAAGGCCACCAGAAGGTCTCCTCAGAGCCTTCTCCTCTGCAGTCTGCACAACCCCGACTCTCTCAGTCTGTCAGGATAAGATGGCAGCAAACAGAACTACTTGAAGTAAGTGTGTAAGTACTTACAACTCATCTTGGATGTTGTCAGTCAGTTTGAACAGCTGTTCCTGTCCTTCTGCTTGACTTTCTAAGTAGCGGGGCAAGAGCCCTTGAGGTCCTCTGCAGCAGCGAGGCCTTCTCACTCTCTCTGCTTGTGTCCTGTATGCAAAATAGATGCAGGAAAATGACTTAGTTCAGCAGCAGCACTTTGCCTTCCACTTCAACCTGTCAGCACACCAACTTTTATTTATTTTGAAATAGGAAGCATGACAAAGCCTTTAAAATACCAGGTCTTCAAAAGTACAGCATACAGAGTCTGTTAGACTTGATTTCTGGAGGACTTGGTGTCTATTCAAAGGGGTTTACATTTCTAAGGAATGTCTCCCAGTTTTCTTTGACAAATTAAGGAGCAGTGGGATTAGTTAACAGGAAGAAGGACCCTAAAAGTGAGTACATTGTCTGCAGATTTGAGGATCTCTTTATCAGCAGATTTGTACCCATTTAACTGTTTCTTCTCACTTCTCCACAGAAAATAAAAGAGGTTAATACTGGCCTCAGTGGTAAAGAACTGCAGGCAAGGTTCCTCCCTTAGCAGTATTTTGTTAAAAATAATATTCTGAATTCCTTCAAGCTTTTGGAACACCCTCCTCTTGCAAAACCGTGTTACAGGCTGCCTAGCCCTGCTTTTCTCTGTCCTTTCCAACAGCATCACTCTGGGTCTCCTGTATACTTTTTTATACCTCTTTCAGGCTACTGCTGTTCCTGTTTTTCTAAGCCAAAGGCATCATTTTTGATCAGTATTGTCTGTTTTCCATCTTAGTTCTTTGTGAGAATCCTGTACAGTGACTTGCTTCTATCTTTTCTGATCAAAAGACAGGAAAACATTCCCACCTAACACCGTGTTCTCTTCTGAAGCTGCTTGGCAATAGCACACAGGATTTGCCTTCTATGCTTTGCTCTCTGCAGATGTTTTCTCTGGAGCCTTGTTCCTTTGTCACCTTTCCCTTTCAGCAGTCCTGTCCCAGACTTGAAACCCAGGCACCCTTTTAAATTCTGGTTTCCTTCCAATCTTTGACACCCTGGCCTTTGAATGATGACAGACTTGCCCCTTCCCTTGGCTGCAGTAAATGTTACTGGAACAGAGTCTCTCCCATGTCATTCTTGACTTAGCATCCTCTGCTGCTCTCCACTGGGTGACTGGCCTCATGGTGTGGTTTGGCTAGGCTAATCAACAGTGTACTTTCAAACAAGGTAGAGAAGCCAAAGGTACTGGCTTTGCAGCACAGCAGAGAAAAACATCAGCCAATTTGTATCTTTAATACATTCTATCTGGTAAGTTCTGATTTTGTTTGAGATTACTACATCTCTGACCTGTGTAACAAACTGCAGTGGCTCAGAAGTAGTGCTTATCACTGATCCCCTTGGAGAGAAACTTCAGGAGAGGCAAAAAAGCTCTTAATGTCATTTGAGCTGAACTATGGCTATGCTAAGATGGAAAGTCAGTTTGTCAGCAGGGAGGATGAAATGAGAAGTGGAAATTCTCCAGCTAAAAGAATGCAAAACACAGCAAGGGCTCAATAAACCATAACAAATGTTGTCATTAATAGTGCTGCTAAGATGTTATCTGTCAAATTTTCAGTTTTACCTCTGCTGACAGATGTCCCTGCTGCTTTACCTGCACTGCCTTCACTTTGGGTTAGGCTTCCAGTAGTTATTTACAGGGTTATGCATCCAAGCTAAAAATCACCAGTATGAAAAGCACAATTTGCTGCATAAAAGAACTCAGCTTTCCTCATCTGCCAAAGCTGCAGTGTTTCTGCACTCTGTTCTTCCAGAAGTAGCACTCTCTGAATCAGACCTTTCTGAATGAACCTACATAAGTGCCTGGTTTTATCTGTTAGACTCATACAAATGAGTAACAGAAGTGTTGCATTTGCCTGCATGAAATGCTAAATGTTGAGGCAAAGTCCTGAAGAAACTGAACTGTTCCAACCACTGTAATTCACATCTTGCTGCTTGTCCTACTACCTAACTTCTAAAAGCAGTAAAATGGCAACATTTCACTTATCCAAAAAGTCCCCATTGGCTCTTAAACCTCTCTACAGCACCTGTGGCTTCTGGTGACCAGTTTAAAGAGAGAAGAATGACTGAAGCATAATGCAGCTTTTCATTAACTGTTGGCCAATCAGTAGCTTGTCACTTAGACACTTTCCTGTTTCACATTCAGGACAGGTAGATAACCATCCATAAGGAAGTGAGCAGCAACACTGCACGATGGACAGCTTTCAGGTTAACCATCTCCCAGGTGGCTGTTCAGCTGTGCTGTTCTCTCTAACAGTCTGTAGTACCATGAAGAGAGGTTTCTAAAGCACTGCAAGCAAGGCTGCTGCAGCAGTGAGGACAGACCAGGGCCTTTTGATCACATCTATCCTGCAGAAACCAGGACATCAGTGAACACTAGAGTTTGCTGCAGAAGGAGGTGAAAGAGAAGGCACTAGTACTATGGAAGTCCTAGACAACACAGTGAGTTCCTGAGGGCTTGACACTTTCTGAGCTGTGGCTTTAGCTGTGGTGGTTTTTAGGTTACAGGTTTGTTTTTTAATGGAAGGAGTACTTGGGAGTCCAGTGCTCCCTGACCCCACTGCTCCTCCAGGCTAGAATGTTCATCCTGGTGATAAAAGATCATTCTCATCTTGGTGTTAAAGAAGGTTAGCAGCTTTCCAGCCAAGTGCCACTAGTGCTAGCGTAAATTGCACTGATTTAGTCCCTCATCCCCTCTGGCAAGCTGGTCTGTTTGGTCTGGACAGCTAAAAACATTCCACACCACTTGATTTTTAGGCTTTTTTTTCCCATCTAAAAATGTGTTCTACTGTCTCAAGTTACATTCTGTAAATAATAAGCAACACTGATGAAACAGAAAAAGCTGCAGATTTGTAAAGCAGAATGAACAGTGGTGTGCCCACATCTGTGTTACATTAAACATGCACTCAACAGCTCTGCTGATTCTTCTTTAATAAGCACACAAAGGCAATACACGACAGAAATGCCCTCACGTCTACTAGTCACAGCAGGGAAGAGTGCTGCTGAATGAAGACACAAAGGGGTTGGAAATGGTGTCAGAAGGTTGAGGCACACACTCCAGTTCCTCACTGTTCAGGCAAAGCTGAACACTGGAGACTCTCACTTCAGATGACTGCCTGCACACTAAAAACAGTTAACAGTGTTAATTGGTTGGCTTTTGCTTAACAGTTCACAGAACTCTTGGGATTCAGTAGCCAGTTTGAAGCCAGAAGTTTTGCAATCAGACAGATCCATTGATGTAAGAGAGTCGTTCAGGGATTATTGGTGATGGTTATTTACCAACTTAGACTGGAAAAAACCTACAAGAGACATCACATGTTTTACAGAATTAATTAGCCTCCTTCCTTCACTGCACCTTCAGCCCTGTCAGGTACCTTTCAGGGTTATGCTGTGGGTATATACAGTGTTTCTGAGAACAGCAACTGTTGCTCATCTCTGGAGTGTCTTTTGGACCTAAAAAATTCCCTTGAAGTGTGACTAGATTGCTTTGACACAAACACTAATAAAACTCAGGAGATATCAAACTCTGTACGTCACAAATGACAATCTGAGCAAACCAAACACTCTGCTTTAGAACTACAGACGAAGCAGCCCCTTTCAGTTTCCTCAGCATCACACCCTGAAAAAGTTACTCAGAATAAAATAACTCTAGGAAATTTAGCAACTTCTCCCCAGAGAAAAGCAGCAGCAAGGAAAACCCCCATGAACTCTCAACTATTACTTAATGGAAGAGGCTCCTCACAGAGACCTCACCCATTGTACTGCCTGCCTGCCACCAAAACCTTGAGTCCACCCTAGCTGACAAACACTGGTGTACAAATCAGCCATGCAAACCCTCCTAAGAGGTCTCTGGCCACGGGGCTCTCCCCCACACTCTCTAGTAATTCAGTTAGACACAGCTCTTGCTGCCAAAACTTCCAGCAACTGTCATCAAGATGTCACATTCATAAAGGTGTTCCACTTCAACAACCTCATCATTCCAACCCATGTAAAGCAGGAACTTGCTGGTGCTGCTAGAGCTCAAATTCTGTCAGTCAGTGTTTCCATTGTAAAGCTGTTTTTTTCAGGTTGTGTAAAATTTATTGAACAAAGCCTGCTCTGGGCTGTAACCTGGCATGTCCTGACTCTCAGCCTGGGAACAGCTTTTATCCCCTTGAAATAATTATGAAACAATCTTGGTTCAAACAAAGGAAAATTGGCAGGTAACAGAAATCCACAAAACAATGCAGTTGCTGCTAATATTTAGAAGAAATAATAGCAAACCTGTTACTTACTTGGCTCTGGAAGAAGTCTGCTTCATAAATAAAGGGAGTGCTTTGTCTAAGGAGGCATTAGTGCATTTCAGACATGAAGTGACTTAATCTGGTAAGTGAAAGGAGGAACAGCCTTCCATCTTCTATCATAAAACACACAACAACTAAAACAATACCTGCTGCAGTTGTGCCAGTGCGGCTCTGAGCTGGGCCTGCAGCCTTTAAGGATCATCATCCCACGCAGACCATTTCCACAGAATGCAGAACCAAGACACTACTTGTCTGATAGATGTGCAGTGGGATGGCACAGTGCAAAAGCACACTCAGAAGTGCCAGAATCAATTAGAAATTAACCTAAAAGATCAGGCATCACAGCAACAAATTACAGATGATGCAGTCCTAGCACAGGATAGTAAGGCTAACAGATGGTAACAGCCGTATACCCTTTCTGGTGTGGTCTGTGTTTCATACCACACCTTTGCAGAACACTAAAAATCCACTCTTTCCATGATTTTTTTCCTCCCTTGCTGTATTTGTTTCAAGTGTTGAACCCTTGGAATAAGCAGGGCTGTCCCCTGGGTTACTGAGCATAAGGGAACAGCCAACCTTACTTTGCAAATGCGTCTGAGAACGTTAAACGGCTTGGGCCTCGTTTCAGACAGACCTCTGGCAGCCCAGATATCCTGGTCCTCTGTGGCTCTGCTGGCAGACAGTTCTGCTCTATTTCAAAGGGTATGTACAGTTGCCTCCTTCCCAGTGTTGGACTAGGGGGGTGCAGTTCCCAACAGGCAGATCATTTCTCCAAGACGTGATGCCTGAGCCCAGAGATCTGGCACAGCTCTGTGGTGGAATTCATTCACTGCTGCAGACACAGATGCTTTTAAGGTGTGTTAAAAAGGCACAGGCAGCGCAGTCAGGCCAAGTGTTGGATTTGGCATCAGAATGTCTCAGTTAGATGCAAGAATGTGTAAAATCGTGAGCCAGACAGCTCCCTGCTGACTGCATATCTGAGGAAGCTTATATGCACCGTTTATTCCAGCAAATGCATGGAATAGATTCTGCTTGTTAAACGTGTTCCCAAAATGCTAGTTTCAAGCAGAAACATGCAAATAAATGGTGCCTAGGGTTAAAACCTCCCACTTACAGTCAAATCCCTCCTCTTCTGAGGGATCTACCAGCTCAGACGCTGCAGACCTTTATCTGACCCAGTATACTTTTAGGAGAACTACAGCATGCTGAAGAAGCAACTGTTTTATCATGTAGGCTGTTCCTGCCAACTTTCTTAGAGATGTGGCTCTTCTCCCCCCTGCCCCTTTCTTTTCTCTACAAGATCCAAACAAAACTGAGAGCTACTCATTTGGTTTATAATTGTATACAAGCTCTGCAGGCTCCAAGTTCCAGAGGAAGTGAGAAGAGCTCAATTAAGGCTCCAAAAATCACTTCTTTGAATTCAGGAGAGCAACAGATGCACTCACCCAAATGGCACGTTCTTATGACTTCTCTTCTCCAAATCCAAGACCTGAATAAGGTGTGTGTGCTTGGACACTAGACAACCACCTGGCACTTAGATCAGCCCTACTCTGTGCACCAGCCAGTGTGGACCTTTGGGCACCTGCTCCACTTCTGACTCTTAACAGCTGTGCAGCAAACGTGCACTTTCTCAAGCACTTGGAGATCATCAAGCTTTAGAAGTTTCCAGTTTCTCCCACGCTTCCTGTCCTGATCACAGAGTGATGACTACAGTTGTCACCTTAAAGTTTTCTGTGTCACAAGTGTGCTGAAAAATGCTCCA
Organism: Galbula dea; assembly: GCA_013399015.1. Taxonomy (NCBI): domain Eukaryota; kingdom Metazoa; phylum Chordata; class Aves; order Piciformes; family Galbulidae; genus Galbula; species Galbula dea. The sequence continues at coordinate 9,250 of VWZX01002400.1, read as the reverse complement.
AGTCACCTTCTGATTCAGTGGAAGAGATACAGCTCTTAGCAGGGACTTCTTGCAAACACCTATCTGATAAATATGAGCTGGACACGTCTTAGTGGAGATTAAAGAGCCCGGAGCCAGGACATTTCTCTGCCTCAGGGCACAGTGTGGACTCTGAAAACTTGTAAGTACAGTCTGCTGGCAGGCAGGGACATGCAGGGCGGTGTGGGAGATGAAGCTTAGCCTTATTTCTGTCCTCGTGTTTATAACGGTCCCATCACAGTCCATCCTTGCTGGCCAGCAGTGCCTGTTTGCTGTAGATGCAAACACAGGCACTTCAGTTTGAGTGTAACATGCTCTGGGTGTCACAGAAATATTCCTGATTGTACTCCTACCTTGCTGGGAAAGCAGATCCACTTTGGGGAAGAAAGTAATCCAGTGGCCCCTGCCCAGCATGTGGACATGAGCCTAGGTGTGTGAAGAGCTGTGTGATATGAGCTAGGGTGACCGTATGTGTTTTCTCCTCAGACCCTCCTTTCAGTTAAGTACAACTAGGTCCACAGCAGGCACCTCAGAGTCCTCTAGCACAAACCTCACTTAACAAAAAGCTACCCAGAAAGCTGCTTTTGGTTTTTTTAGAACAGTCCAAATCAACTAGCTGTCCTTACAGAACTGAAAAGGAGCATTCCACATGTCAACAGCAACACTGGGTGAAACAATTATCTATAAAAATACCAGCCACATGCTAAATGAGGTGACATCAAGGCAATAAATAGCTCCATCTGCACGAAGGAGTTTGTAGAACACCCCAGAAGACATCTCTGAACAAAAAAAGGAACTATGGATGAAGTAGTACTGAAAAAGAAAACCCAAAGAAGTGTTGAAAAAGATCAGTTTTACTTCTTTTTCCCCAATCACTTTATAAATCTGCTGCACGTTAGCAATCAGACACACGTGTATTCTCCCCCAGCAGAGCAAGCCAGAGGTTTACATTTTGCCTGTGACTGTGACTGTTTCTGAATGGCAGCAGTATATATTACAGGCAGTGTGAGAGGGTTAAACAGGACAGCCTCGACTCTTTATAAACTTTTGCCCTCTGGCTATGTACTCATTGGCTGCCGTACAAGACTCGAGCTGTATTACACGCCTTAACGATATGGTTCAACTGTCGGTCAGGCTCGGGGCCTGGCAGCAGGCCAGACCGCAATCAATGGGACACAGCCCTCCCCCTTTCAGATCATCACGAAGGCTCACATTATCTCCTTTTTGTCGTGCTGGTTAAATTTATGGAGCAGAACCCCGAAGCTGCATTCCTTGGCCTGGGCCGGCCCACGCGGGCCTCCCTTTGTTTGGTACTGTAAGCGAGGCGTGCTTTGGAGGATTGCAGGGTTGTTAGTTCAGGCACTGACTGTTTGCTCATGACTGAAATGAAAAGAGTTCAGTGGAAGGGCAAAAGGACAGCACAAGTGTAAAACCCCATCCCAGCAGGCCCTGGGCTCCCATCTACAGCCTCTGGACTGAAGAGAAAAACCTCACCCTTAATGACAAAGGCAAACTGTCTAGTAACAGGTAAACAGCCTAGCGGGAGGTTAGCACCTAGCTTGCCCCAAGGTCCCTTGCTTTCAAGTAAGCCTGTAATTGCTACATCAATGTGAACCTCCTCTGGCTCAGAGTAGTGCTCAGGAGAGGTGTTAGTTCTAAAGCAATGCTCAGTCTTTTCATCTGAAAACAGAAGCTGTCAGTACAAACAGCACTACCTGGCCAAGCACGCAGTCCGACACTGCTACCATGCTAAGCACGGGAATAACCTCAGAGAACCAGGTACCATGGTATTTATGTCTGGGAGAGGGATGCAGCAAGTAATTCTAGGAAGGCATAAAAGTACTGGAAACAGGCTGCAGAGAAGGTTTTCATTGTGTGTGTAATGGGTATTTCACTGTGTGTGTAACAGGCATTTCCTGTGTCAGTATATTTGGTCTCAGGATGGAGAAAGTCCACCTTTGGGTATACTCTGATACTCTCTACTCAAAGCTTTATCACTGTGGCAATTCAAGGCCACTTCTTGGTACAGGTCACCAAACTAAGGATGTAAAGAAACCCTTAATGTGACCTCAAGACAAAATCACCTGGAGTGACAGCAAATGGCAAGACAACCTGAAAGATGATATTCCAAATACACACGAGAGAAACAAACACATACTCAGACACACACAAGGACTCTTACTGATTCTGCAGGTAATGTGAGGTACCCATGTACTCATTCTTCACTACAGAAAATACCTGTGCTGACCTGCATCACTGTGAAGACCAGCACAACTTAGTCCCAGAAAGCTGCCCTAGAGCTGCTGGACCAGAGCTCACCCTTGGGCAGCAGAGGCAGATGTGTGAGGACATGAGGTCACACACTACCGCACTGGCCAGCAGCTCACCCCCATTCCAGCTCACAAATAAGTAAACAAGCTAATGCTCTGTTCCTCTTGCACTGCACCAGTTCCATCTTTCCTGCTATTTTTATGAACTGAAAATACTAGTAAGAGGGCCAAGAGATATTATATAACCCCCCAGAATGTGTATTGAATTTAGTTCAGTTCTGGGGATCAAGTCTGACTGGTTTAGTGCAGTCTGATGACTTCTCCTGGTGCATTCCAGCAGACAGACTGGTCTGGTTTGAATCAAGCTTTGTTAGTTCCTGGTGCACATGAGCTTTTGACTGATCCCACCTCATTCTAGCAAGTGGATTTGTGAATGGGGATTGTCAATACTTTATTGCCTGGTCTTTGATGACTTTTTAGTTTGTTCTGCTGATGCTAACACATGAATATAGCTTTTCCTACTTCAGAGTCTCTCCAAGTCCATCCTAGGAGGTACTGTTGCAGAGCAGTTTCATCTGCAGCTCTCTGCAGTTGTTTAAACCCAAGGAAACTGTGACATGGAACACAGCAAACCAGCACCACTTAGCAGGGTGCTTTCTGAATCAGGAAGGATCTAAGTAACACATGAATGCCAGAAAACAGGAAACCTACAACACACTAAAAGGAATATTATTCCTTTTACTTTTTTAGCCTTAGTGTCCAAAAGCTTTTGCTGGAAGATAAAATTAAGACAAAATATGCTGCCTCTAAAAAGCAGTATTGCCAAAGGAAATAAAGTTTTCTCCCTGTCTAGCTGCATTCCTTTAGTTAACAGTGAAATACTGTCAAGTGGGCATGCAGTGCAGGAATTCCATTTTGTGGAGCAAATGCAGCCCTCTGAACTGTCATGTAAAGTACAAGTGGTAGAATAAATCTGTGGTAAATCCAACAAAGTATTTATGAGCTCTTTTCAGAAGGAAGTTCTTAATTGCTTATGTTTCTGATGGCCTACACCAGGCCTCCATGCTATCTATTGCCTGTCCTGCCCAGCAGCAGCATCCCCATGCCTCTGGAAGTGCTGCACTGGAGAGTGTCCCCACCACAGCCATTGCCAGCCACTTCTCCTGTTGTACCAGCCTGGCCTGACAGACCAGGATGCCTTTTCCTCACAAACTGTCCCAGTTACTGTACACAAGGCAACAAGCTTCATCTGTTTTCTGTCCTGAACCCAGCCACAGCAGCAGTCTTTTGGCCAATGCAAAAGCTCTGCACCTTTCTCTCCATGCAGTGCCCTTTACCCAGGGATGGAAACACACCTGCCTCTAGTTGCAACCTAGCAAATATTTTGGGTCTGTGGAGACTGTAACACTAAGAAGTCTGTATTCATTCATCTTCCTGAAATGATTTGTGGCTAATAATGAATGGACATCTGAAGAAAAACATAATTCCCACAGTTCATGTTTGGCTAACTCCTAAGCACTATTCACTTGATGTTTTCTGTTCTCACTCATCTGTCCTCCCCTGGCAACATTCCCTTCCAGTGCCTCTGTTGCCTGAATGCAGCCAGGGTATCTTCTGCCCTCAAACATCATCTTGTTTTAGTGGGAAAATCTTTCTTCCAAGCTAGATGCTGGTGTTTAGAAGGAGAGTGCAGTCCCTCCTGAAGTCTCCCTTTTTAATTGTCCCAGAAATGGTACCAGTGGTGAAGGCAGTGTTCCTACACCAGGTTTCTGTTCAGTTTTCACAGTAGGAATTCATTCTGCCATGGCAGAACAGGAAGGCTTGAAACAAAGGAAGTTACACAAGTTTTAACTAAAAGGTGTAGCATTCCCTACTGGAATGTAAACCCTCTAGAGCTTCTTTGCTGCTGTGAAATAGTTAAGTTTTACTGGCTAAAGACTTGACTTCTTTATGATGAATCACTGAGTATGTAGAGATTCAGAAGGGTAGTGATAGGTGGGACAGCAGCATGCTCCATCAATTCTCATGGTTTTAGGCACTCCAGAAGAGTAACCACATGCCTCAACTGCTTGAATTGCTTCCATTGAGCTTGAAGGGGAAGTAGAGCAGTGAATATACACAAAGCAATCTTGACAGGATTCCACTCCCAGTCAAACACAATCATTACCTGAGACTTTCCTGACAGAAAGCCCTGTTAGCTTCCTGTTGTACAGCATGTGAGACACTTCTGTGGAGTCAGGAAAAACTGCACTGCTAACCTGAGTCATTCCTTTGGAAAATGAATTCAAGGAAGGGCAAGGAAAAATAAATCACTGTAACAGAAAGCTGTACAGCTCCAAGCCAGAGGCATCTCACAGCAGTAAGCAGCACTCCTGGAACAGGCAAAAGGAAGAGAGAACCCTTTCTGTTCACTCCTAGGGGTAGCTTCATTTATTTACTGAGCAGTTTAGGTCTGAGATGGTGCATATTACTGTCTCTTTCTAGTTAAGAAATGAAAACAGCTGAGTTCCATTTTCAGGAGAAAAAATAAAGGTTGTAGTGAAGAGGTACAGGGCTGCAGATCAGGCTGCAGAATCACTTCACCCACAAGAAAGTCTACATTCATTTATGCAACAAGCAAGAGCAGACCTCTGAAGAGCAGGTGAAGGAACTGAGCAGTGATCAACTAAAACCTAACAGGAGAGTGCTGAGCAGGTGAGACTGGTAACAGAAAATGATGGAAGCAGGGAGAAGCATCTACTGCAAAATGTGTGGGCACAAACCCAGGCTTGCTTAACTCCAAGGATCTAGTAAAAGCACCATTGGAGAGGACAAACTGAAAGGAGTTTAAAACCCCAGTGAGGACAGTGAAGTACTCAAGAACCTGAAGAGGTCAGAAATATGGCAGGAAATGAAATGGGATTCAACCTCCAGAACTGCAGCCTGGTTCATCTGGGGGAAAATAATCCAGAACACAAACACTAAATGGCAAGGAGATAGCTGCAAAGCAGTGAAATAAAACACAACATTAAAAAGAAAACCTCTTGGGGGAAAACAAGCTGAAAACTGGCTATCAATTTGCAACGTGATATGGCAGTAAAACCAGCCAGCAGAGTCTTGGATGACTTGCAGAGTACAGCTAGTCACAGACCAGGGACATGACAGTCCCTTTTCACACAGTACTGATGGGAACTTACAGGCTGGGGGGATTTCAAAGGAACTCAACAGCAGCAATGGAAGAATCTGGCTGGACTAATGACAGAAGAATGTAAACCCATAAACCCAAGTACAGCAGAGACTGAAGATGGGAGGTAGGGCTAACACTGAGGAGCAGTGAATCTCAAGAGCCATTTAATGGTGCCACAGGAGTAAAATGGACAAGCTTGCTGGGAAGAAAACAGATCTGAGAAAACAGTTCATTACAAAGCTCTCTTATCCCAGGGGGAGAAAAGAGGCTATGAAGGAAATCACACCTCCCAAGTAACTGACAATTAGACTGATGAATCAGCAGAACTGTCCTGTATGCAGCATTTCCAGACTTACACAACAACAGTGAGCATGTGTTTTCTTCTCTGGCTTCTAGGAAAATCTTAGGGAGGGCTTTCCAGGAGAAGAACAAAGTCTCTTTCACCAGAGTCGTGGCCCAGACGTGACTGACATTACTGTAAAGACTCAGATCAGGCCCAGGTCAGGACAGGATTTGGGACATAGACAGAGGTGTTAAGTTTCCAGCAATATTTATCTCTAAAGTGTGAGAATATGCTCTTTGCAGCACTAGCTGAGTTGATGTTCTGTACATGATTTCTGCTTCTTCTCAGTGTCCCTGATACTCCTGCTCTGGAGCCTCCTGCTTTTGACCTTAGGATCAGCACTGCAGCTGCCACAGCATGAATGCATGAAGGCAACAGAAATCACCTGCTGTTGACACTGGCTCCAACTCTGCAGCCTCATTCACATTTCCAAGGGATGGCATCAAAGTGGTGACCAGCACAACTAGTGCAAGCTGCTTCTCTCTGGGTGAAGTACATTGAAAAACTACCAAATACTCACAGAAGAATTTTCTGTGAGCATTAATGCCTTGCCAGTCTCAAACTCTTCTTAGCTAGCACAGTCTGGCTCCCTGACAGAATTCTTCACAGTTGGGTAGGTCAGGAAATTATCTCCTTACTCCCAAGTTTCACCTTGTGACTGTCAGAAAAGAACACAAACCCTCAGCAGCAGTTCTAGAATAACCTTAAACTTGCACTGACCTGGCAGCAGCCTGAGAGAAAGCCATGATGGCAGCTTCCTGCACTACTTAAGTCAGACACACATCTAAATATAAATGTTCCTTACTTGTGCTGCACTAGGACTTAAACCACGTTTCTAGGAGAGAGCTTTCCAAGCAGATCTAGACACATAACAGCTTTCCTCTTTTGAACTGGTCTTTAAGGCTTTTGGCAGTATGTGACAAGTATGGAAATAATCAGCACTCTTGTATGTGACCCCAGAGTACTTGGAACATGTACAACCCACTCAGAAAAGGTTATCAAGTCACAGGCATTCATTGTTTATAAATTAGACACATGCTTCATTGTCAACACCTATTTTATGCTCTCTTCTGCATGAGAATTGCAAGCATTAGGGCAGTATTATTCATAAATAACAAACATAATAAATGATATAATTACATAAGTCCTAAGATTGGCCTTGAAAAAGTCCAGCCTGAAGTCAGATTTTAAACATATTTCCTTGTACTTTGAACACATCACCTTTTACACTACCACCACAGGCTGGACAGCCATGGTCTGCATCTCAGCTGCTTAAACTACCACCACAGGCTCTACAGCCATGTCTGCATCTCAGCTGTATGAGTTTGGCTCCAGCCATTTGTCCAGACACGTGGGTTTGTGCCAGCTGCAGGTGTCCCTGATGTCCATGCAGCATGGTCACAGGAGCACAAGCTATAGAGTCCTTGGTGTTCTGTTCAATTCAGTAATGTTGCTGGAGTTAGAACATGCCTCTTAGGAAAATCTACAACCTCAATTAAAATCCTTCATCTCACTCAGAACTGATCCAGGGGTTAAAGTCAAGCAGCTTAAATTCAGGACTTTTCATAAATACACCCATGTCATGAGAGAGCTGCAAGGGGCCTGCATTTTATGAGTACATATCATGCTATTTAAATGCAGCTAATTAAGTGGCTGACTCCACTTTGCTCCAGCACTGGAAACCTGCACATAGGCTGCTAGTCTCACACCAGGGTCAAGATGGCTCTTATCACATCCTTTAGCTGTTGAGATCAGCTACTGCCATAAACTCCTATTCATCAGGGTTAGCTGTTTTTGCACTTAGCTTGGAAGAGCCTACATGGCTCAGCATGCTGCAGCAGAATGTTCAACCCCAGCCAGCAGCTTGGCTCTGGAACACTCTCCTACTTGGATTCCAAACCACACATATTTGAAGAGTTAAGAAATGCAGCATGGGGTTATTGGTACACAGCAGGCTGAAAACTGGACAAATCCATTCTTGCCTTTTTTTTTTCTTTCTAGCCCAAAAGAACAATTTGGTTGCTTCATTTTATAAGCACATGAAAAGCAAACACCAAAAACCCTTCCAAAAAGAAAATGACTGCAAGGTTGTTTAAAGGTGGTGGTGTGGGTTTTGTTGTGGGGTGTTTTTTCCCCTCCTCCATTTTCTACACACTCTCAAGTGCATTTGCTTATCTAAAGAGAGTTCTGATCAGATTTTGTAGACCAGAAGAGTGCAGTAATTGAGAAAGGTTTTTCTCTGATGGTGCTGATTTTTCTTTTTCCTTGCAGAAGGTTGCTGGGTCAGAAACTTTTTGCAGTGTGCTGACACTAAAATCATTATTTCACAGTGCTCATCTATGGCAACAGTAATCTAGTGGAAGCAAAAATGTGCTTCAGCTCATCTGTCTTCATCTCATCTCTTAACTGACACCTAACAAGTTAAAGGGAAATACACCAGGCAGGCAAACACCAGCTAGAGATAAGGTCAGCTGGAGGCCCTCCCTCTCCCAGCTCCTATCTCCTTTGTCAGCTGTTGATAACAGCATTGCTACTGTGTCCAGGCTGTGTCTTAGAAGTATGTCAAAACATCAGCTTGAGGTGTATGTCTATCTTGAAACAAACAATAATAAAACCACATCTCAGCTAGTAAGACAACCACCAGTCCTGCCAGGTATGTTTCTCCCCACCTGCCCATCCATCTGTCCAGTCACAACATTAACACGCAAGCACAACAGAAGGTGTTTTCTCAGGGATGCACTGAGGGTTCTCATCTGATTTTCTCTATGTGGATGTACTCCCCAAAGGCTAATCTCTGACCTCTCAGTATTCTAAGCCAAGCTAAGTACCACATAATAAGATATATGCATGCAAACACTTGCAGTTTCACAACAAACACCACCTAGGTTCATTCTTCAGAGTTTCCTGCACCTCACTCACTTCATCAACCTTACTGTTCTTTACTGCCACACTGGTGGTAGACAGTTCAGGAGTCTAAACATGGGAAATGGAAAAGCCAAATGGAAAGACAAAAGAACCAGAAACCCCAGCATTTTGCAAACATTCTTCTCTTGAGCTTTCTGACAATGAAACTTACTTAGGATTTTCTTTCACTTCTGCAGCAGGCAGAAGCTCACATACAGAGAACAGGACACAGGACTGGCTGGTGGAGTTCTATCATATACAGTAAACTCAGCCATGAAGAGCAGCCAGTGCAGAATGCAGCCCTTTCCCTCCTCCACACTCAGTCAGTGCTATTGAACATTCATTTCCTTGAAACAATCCCTGTGATTTTGTAGAGACCACACTGAACAAAAGGAGGACATGAAAGCATCTGTCTTGATGTGCTAACATCCCCACAAGCATGGGTAAGCAGGTAAGTGTCTATCAACACTTAGTTCTAAGTGACCACTACAGTACTAGATGGAAGTCAGACACCAGTGAAACTACAGAGATGCCAGACTCTTTTTTTTT
>VWZX01002398.1:12121-31688 GCA_013399015.1 Galbula dea | reverse complement strand
GTCAATCAGCACACCCAGGTCCTTCTCTGCTGGGGAGAATCTGGCCCCATCTTCCTGACATCCACTCTTCACATTTTTATAAGTGTAAATGAGATCACCCCTTAGCCTTCTCTTCTCCAAGCTCTAGAGACCCAGCTCCCTCAGCCTTTCTCATAAGGAAGACATTCTACCCCCTTTATCATCTTTGTGGCTCTGAGCTGGACTCTTTCCAGCAGTTCCCTATCCTTCTTCAACTGAGGGTCCCAGAACTGGACACAAGATTCCAGATGAGGCCTCACCAGGGTAGAGTAAAGGGGGAGAAGAACTTCTCTCGACCTACCAACTACTCCCTTTCTAATACACCCCAGAATCTTGTTGGCCCTCCTGGCCACAAGAGCACACTGCTGCCTCATGGTCATTCTTCCATCCACCAGGACTCCTGTGTCCTTTTCCCCTTCACTGCTCTCCAACAGGTCAGTCCCCAACCTGTACTGATCCATGGGCTTGGTCTTTCCCAGGTGCAAAACTTGACACTTGACCTCAGTGGATTTCATTCAGTTGCTCCCTGCCCAACTCTCCAGCCTGTCCAAGTCATGCGGAATGGCAGCACAAACCTCTGGTGTGTCAGCCACTCCATCCAGTTTGGTGTCATCAGCAAACTTGCTGACAGCACACTCTGTTCCCTCATCCAGGTTGTTAATGAATATATTGAATAGAGATATAGTACTGGTCCCAGAACTGACCCCTGAGGGACTCCACTAGACACAGGCCTCCAACTAGGCTCCATCAATTGACCACGACTCTCTGACTTCTGATCATCCAGACCACACTTCCTCAGTTTAGCTGCAAGGATGCTGTGGGAGACTAAGTTGTATTTACAGAGATATTGTAGATCTTTCTCTTGAAAGACATATATATCTATATATGCACTTCTGTGTGTGTCTGAGTATATATACATACATTTATGTGTATATATGTGTCTACATATAAGAGAGAGGAAGAGCTTAGGTTTCTAAAACTATATACATATATGTATATACATATATATATGCTAAATTTACGAAGCCTGTGTTGATCCGTGAAGTTCTTTTCATAAAGATGTACAACACAGCATGAATGAAGAAACAGAGCTTGCCTTTGTGCATTATACACTTTTTTGAGAAAGACTCTCATGTTTATTGCTTGTTATAGTCAGCTGCTCAGACTTTTTTACATGCAGTAAGATGGAGAGTTCTGATACTTGCCACATGACTCGTGAAACTTTTGCTTACAAAGTGAGATCACAGAATCACAGAATCGCCAGAGTCGGAAGGAACCCATTAAGGATCATCTAGTCCAACTCATGTTTAGGCACAGCACAACTCCATAGTCACACCATGTGCCTAAGTGCCTTGTTCAAATGCTTCTTAAATTCTGTGAGAGTAGGGGCCATGACAGCCTCCCTGGGGAGCCTGTTCCAATGCTCCATCACCCTCTGGGTAAAGAAGCTCCTACAAATATTCAATTTAAATCTCCCCCGGCACAGCTTCATGCCATTCCCACGTGTCCTGTCACCATCCACCAGAGAGAAGAGATCAGCACCCACCCCTCCCTCNNTGCTGGCTTATATTCAACCTATTATCTACCAAAACTCCCAGATCCCTCTCTACAATGCTACTTTCCAGCCTCACATTCCCCAATTGGTATGTTGTGATGACGATAATTAATTATTCTTCTGTGTTTGATGCCTAGTTTAATTATTGTGCATTTGCTTAAGTAAGTTAAGGTGATTTGTTTCTTCTCATCTAAGAATTAGTAAGAAAAGAATAACTAATTGGAACCTCCATTTTTTTTCATTCAGTTTTTGTTTTCAGCACTTGTGTAAAGGGATGAGGTGGAAGGAAGAAACATGGACCTGGGAGAGACCCAGATACCCCACCTGTGTCTTCCAGAAGTAAAAACCAGAATGACAGACTCAGGGATGTTGGAAGGGGACCATGGATTCCTCAAGTCAGGCTCAGCTGTGGGCTCACGCTGGGCTGCTAAGGGGCTCGCCCAGTCAGGGTGTGAAAACCCCACCAACTCAGGAGAAGCCCAGAGTCCCCAGGCTCCCACTACACTGCTGGGCTGTCCTCAAGACTTGTGAAATCTTTACTGGCTGAACAAAAGAAGGCAGATGGAACAAAACAAGCAAATAATTAAAAACAAATGTTGCAAATATTTCTGATTTTGCTTCTGTCATACTTCAGCATTCTGTCACAACTACAGGTCTGACACCCTCAAAGGAGTGTGTGTCCACACAGCGTCTGCTGTGCTTTAGGTATAATGTCCACTAGACATTTGTCCTAGGTAGATACCCCAACAGAATGTACAATAAATATTTCTGTCTTAAATTTTAGCAATTTTTCATGGCCTCTACTCGTTAAAATACACATGCACATACACATTCAGGATGCATGTGTGCACAAGATGGCATTTCCCTTTCACAGTGGATGAATAGTAGCTTTGTTTAAACAAATCTGGGCTGTCAGATCTTTTTCAGATTCCTAATATAATTTGCTTAATGGCATAGTATCCTTCATTTTAGCACATGGAAATACAAAAGAACACTGAACACAGTATATTATGCAAGTGTTAGCTACACTTCCATGGATTTCCAAACACTTCTCTGTGTCTGGAGTTCGAGACAATAGGTATGCACACCTTTTTTAAAAGTCTTTTTTCCTTGTGACTAGGAAGTTTAGGTTTTTGGGATTAGAAAATAAGACAATCCTTCTGTCTTTTCAGTACTTATTTTCTGCAGACAATGTCAAGTGTTATTAATATGAAAGTGTTTATATTAGGTAGCATAGACGAGCCAGCTGACCATAGTCTTCTGGTGCATGGTACTGCATTCAAGTAACAGTTTGTGCATTGCAAAGACTGTAAGAAGACAATGTAGGCAAAGGGTTGTGAACCACAAAAACCCTACGGAAGCAGTACATTGCAGCAGAGGACCTGCATTAGCTCTCTGCTATCATGCTTATACAATGAGTGAGCAGCTTAGTAGTAGAAACAATTTAAAAAAACAGATTTTATGAGGTGTAATGAAGGCCTTTCCTCTGGAGCATTAATGCTTGTGCAAAAGGACTTGCAAATCCTGATGTTTATGTGATAACTTACATGTATATTTATATATAAATATCCTTCAGCAAGATAATGATGTAGGTTTGTGCTACCGATTGTGCAAGCCATTCAGTCTGACTCCACTTAAAGTCCTTTGCCTGTACCTTACTCTTCAACTAAACAATCTCAGCCTAAAAGACTCTACTCCTGTCACTACTTGGAAGAAAAATTTTGCATTTGTCTTCATGGGAGAATCAGTATATTCTTTTCTTGAAGACGTGATATTGACTTTAAATTCTAGAAGAAATAAGACTTTTTTTTTTGTTTTCAGTTCAAACTACCAGGTCAGATTAAAAGCTGTGAAGATCTGTCAACGAGATGATTAGGGGTGAGCACTATATATAAACTTTGCTTGTTAGTATCTGATTTCCAGTTAGAAAGCTCATATTAACAACAAATGTTTTTAAATTAAAAATCAGTTGTCTGAATGCACACTTAGAAGCAAAGAGCATTTCCTGGCCATATAATGCAACGTAGTGCAGTATTTCCTCTGCTTTCATTGAAGCAGGAAGCAGACTTACCTCATTAGTATGACATTGTGCCTGGCTAACATGGCTATTCTGCTTCTGAAACCAAAGGTAGTACTTCCACATGACCTTGGAGTTCTTATTACACATCTATTATCTATAACTACACTCTGAAAAAAAGGGCTCATCTGCTTACAGCTTGCCTGTATTAAATTCCTTAGTCTGAGCTGCAGAGACAGCAAGTAGGAAAATCTTAACTTTTCCAAAGCTCACTTTGAAGTGCCAGCTGGGATTAGGGTTTAAGCACCTCCAAGTATAACCATATTTGATTCTAAATCAGCAAAATCTCTAGGTAAAATTGTCCCTTCTCAATGGTGATGCATATAAATGGCAGTTCTGCGCTTAGAATACGTGAAATCTGTGAATTAAAAGCATATTGTGCAGATGATAAATTGCAAAAATGAAAGTTTCTTCTGCCTAAACAGGGCAGAAGAATAGTGATTTTTATCACTGTATTTTTATTTTTAAAAAAAATTCTTTTTTTAATGTTTTGCTCTGCAAGTTACCACCTTCTAGTTACACCTTCTTACAATATAAACAGATGGTTTTGATTTGCTGCAGTGAGATCTTCCATAGATGTTATTAGCATTTCTTACTCATAACAAGTACACTGATAGTTTCCTGAAAGTTTTCTTATTAACTTAAGCCATGGGTCTAATATGAGTCTAGAGTCCCTCAAGTGGTGACTCATGAGAATGGCAGCAAAAGAGGAAACGTTGCTTGCAATTCAGGAAGGAGTTCGTTCAAGGAACAAAGTATTTTAAATGTAACGACTTACAGTAAAACCAGATGATTTTAAATAACGGCTGTTAGCGATGGAATGTATTTTCTATTTCTTTTAAATACCCTCAAAGTTAGACTTTTAATGTGTGGAGTTATTCATTCCTCCTTTGGAAGCTGATTTGTGATCTCAGAAGTAAGGTACAGATTTTATTTATTTATGGTAGCACATTATGTTTCAAAATTTTAAATGAGAGTACCTTGGTTTATTTTTACAAGCAAGTTGTGTTTCAGAACAAATTGAAAAGAGGGCACACGATCCTCTTCCTTTACAAGTAACAACTAACATCTTTTCACACAAGATTCACACTTACAACAACATAATTTTATAAGACTTTGTGGCATTTCTCTCAGTGAGTCATCTATTAAAATAGCAATATGATTTTTAAAAACTTAACTGTGCCCAAAAGTTGTCCTTTTGTATTTTTAGTGGTGGCTGGTATCTCTTAAAGACAGGACATTGTATTGTTTTCCTACATAAAAGCTATCAGGTGGGTCTTGGTGGGAAACCAGTCCAAGGGGTTGTGCATTTTTGCTTTGCTATGCTTTCAGTTTGTCAGTGTTGCCTTAGTACCACCATGCACCATTACCTTCTTTACAGTTGAAAGCTGATGCCCTGCATGTGTGCAAGTACAGCTACAGGCAAGTGAAACAAAAGACAGCTTGGTGACGCTGAAGAATGCTTTTCTGTCACATGCCTTTTTACATAACAGAGGGTTTCAGATGAAGATCTGGATATTTAAGGACTTGTGCAATTGCCGTCTGGTAGATTTCTTCATCGCAGCTGCTATTCATCGCCCCAAGTCTGTTCTTTCCCTCCTCCTTATTTTAGCATTAATCTCTCCCATAACCTCTCAAATAATTAGTACACAAAAATTAAACTCTGAAGTTGCTCTTCAAAGAGAGAATCAGAAACACAAGTTTCTCCTGTGTCCTTACAAATGCCTTTCCTTCACTTGTACATCACATGTTATGAAGCCCTCATGTATGAATTCAGTAACAGAATACAGTTGGATCAGAATTGATACAACCATGTTGTTCATGTTGCTTTCATTGATTAAAAAATTTCTTACTAGTCCTTGGAAGAAAAGCTTCCAAAAGTGACTGATACAGTTTTTCAGCTGGGAAGAAATCACTCTTAATGTCAGCTACCTCCATGGTTCATTTTAAATTTTAGGCATGCTAGGCACAGTATTCCTCAGTGTGGTAATCTACCTATACAAAACAGAGATCAAAACAAAATATGAGCTCTTTTGGCTGAAGCTGCTCGAAATTGCCCCAGTCCTTTGTGGAGGACAGACTCAGGAAAACAAGCTCCCCCTCCTCCCACAGCATGCTGCATAGCTTGCCCTTCTCTTGCCTAAAGAATCAGCTTTGCCAAATTGGCACATGCCAAAGGCCACATTTCTCTTTGGGAGATGTGTCTGTATGCTACTTGCACGGAATACAAACTGAGAACAGGACCTGCCTTTGTCGTCTGGCTTGTACAGCATCTGATTGCAGCCAGGTCCCTGCTGTGACCTCAGTAAGATTTAGCTGACAGCTCATGATCCACCTTAAATATATGCTTATACGCTTCTGAAATGCTAAAAAGTGAGCCAAAACAAAACAATTAAGCCAAAACAAAACCAGAGCTGTGTGTAAACAGGGAGAAATGCAAAGGAAGTTTTTCAGATGGGCTTTACTAAGCTATGCTGTACTGCAATGCAGGCTATTCTTAAAGTCACTTTGATAATGGCTGCATTTACACTGACATGAACCTTTTTGCTTTGCAACATTTTTTAATAGGAGAGGCTGCTTTGAAGAGCTTTTGGGAATTAATGTGATTTTTAAACAGTTTTTTCTGTTTCCAAGGTAATTAATAACACAAATTCCAGTATCAAAAATTAAGCTCTAGAGCTATTAGCAAAACAGTATACTTTTATGTACTCTGTAGCAAAAATAAAGCAGATTTTAAGCAATTCTATCCATATCAAAAAGATTTCTAGGAAGTTGCCTATAATCAGAAAGATAGAAGGTCTCTCAGACTTGCAAAGTTGAAAAGTCTTCTAAAAAATATGTCTAATCCATGATCAGGGTATTCAATTCTCATGGTTCTTCTGTACAGTCTATTGGAAGCCAGAAGAATCATGTCCAGCCCTTCATGGGATCAGAGTGACTGGAATTCCTGTTCAAACTGTGCTGCATCTTTCCAGCTCTGTAACCATACTTGCCAGGTGTCTATTGTGCTGGTACCAAGGAAGCAGCTCTGCCTTTTGGACTGGACCGCTATTTATAGTGATACAGAATCATTAGGGTTAGGATATGGAGGACATGGTTTGGTGGCATCATGGTGATAGGTTGATGGTTGGACTTGATGATCTTAGAGGTCTCTTCCAACCTTAATGATTCTGTATCACTATAAATAGAGGTCCAGTCCAAAAGGCAGAACTGCTTCCTTGGTACCAGCACAACACGTGGCTCTGTGTCTTTGAGGTGGGTAAGTACTTGTGCTGTACTGATAGCCCATGTTACAGTTTTACTGAGCCTGTAGTAGCAATAACAATTGCTTCAGAAAGACAATCACTGTCTGCTGAAGCCCTTAGTAATGCATGACTTCAAAAGGTGATGCAACCTTATTGTCTAACTATATCTTCCTTACAACTGTGAGCAGAAGCTGTTGATAGTATTATAAACAAAACTTTGTGTTTTATCTCAGCCACACAATGATGTTTAAACACAAATTGTTTGAGGCAATAACCTTACACGGTCATAAAGATTTAAATTTTTTTGAATTTATTGTCTTCACAACTATTTGTGTAAAACAACTGTTTTAGAAAATGTGCTTTCAGATTTGCTTTGTATTGCTTCTTTTTTTAGGTTATGTTTTTACTGCTCCAGAAACGAAAAATGTGGAAGGATGTCTGCTTCAGTATTTCCTTCTTATACTACATTAGTATATTTTTCTCAGGAGCATGTGGAGACTAGATAGAATGGAATAGCTTCAGAACAAAAGGAATCCTCTGCTCTTAACTTTGTATTTGATGGACAGTGCTATTTATTGCCTTACATTTTGTCATAAACACTCTCTTAAATATTTTGTCACAGAATAAGACTTGAATAATTCAGGATAAAGGAGTGTCTGTAGTTCCTAATAAAGGTTAAAGGACTTAACATTACTGCTGCTAACTTTAATCACTGGGTTAGAGTTGTTGCATTGAATATTTTGTTTGTTTCTTCCAGTTTTAAAAAGGGATTTTACAGATGAGCATAGACCCATAAAGTATGGATGGTTGAGATTTAATCAGTGTACACGGGAATGTACTATATCACCAGACTGCAACTATCAGACCATTTCCACTTTCTTAAGAAGATCTTACTCTCAATTACTTGCTAGCAAATAAATGAATAAACTAATAATAATGCTGGGTCTTAGTCTTGCTTCCGTAGTAGATGGCTCAGAAAAGATCCTTTGTAATTCAGTCTCAATACCATATGTCTCTGTTGACATTCAAGTGCTTAGTTCCAAATGAGTTGGCTTCATTCAAGCATCTTAATTCAAGAGTGGATGATTAGATCTTAAGCTAAAAACCTATTAGGATGTAAGCACTTATGTTGCTGAAAGGTATTAAAGGAATAGCATAGTGTGGTTGCAAATAAATCCTCTATATCTAGTACTGATTGGTTAAACCTTGTTTGATCTTCAAACATTAAAACTAGCTGAAATATTCAGAGTTTAATGTTGCAAAAGTAAACCTCCAGGATACATAATGTGAAAATAGAGTTTGATAGCTTTCTGAGAGATAGGGAAGCTCAGATATGAGAAGCTGACACTCTGTGAACAGAAATAACATTTTTAAGAGAACATAAAGACTATCTTTTAGGATGGAAAAGTGTGTTTTTTACTTTAGTTCATAAAGCATGGTGAGAATAATAAACAATTCCAAAGAACTCTATTCGGTCACCCATTGGCATAGTAATTAGTATTTTCAACAAACCCACAAGCTGTGTATTTTATTTTATTTTTCATCAGCAGTGGAAATTACACAGTGAGAAAAAAAAAATCTTTGTGTTAGGTGAAAATAATTATTGTCCAATACCTTATTGAATAAAACTCAAATAATAAAAGTAAAAACTGCTGGTTTGGGGTACTGTTTTATGGCACAATTTAATCCTGTATATGACCCAAGTCACTGTAAATTTATTTTCCAAATTATGTCTTTTGTCTCCAGCCTTAAAACAGAAATAGGAGAAGAAAAAGCACATATAAGTAACCTTGAAATCTTATGTAAATAGTATTTTATAGAATATTTAATACAAATAACAAGATTAATAGCTGAATTTCAGAACCAAGCTGTGATTTCTGGGATATAATTCGGTGACTTTTTTGAATGCCTGGCTTTGGCCACATTTCCAGAAGCACTTGCAGGATAAGATTTTCAAGAACTAACTTCTCCATAATGGCCTGAAAAACTATGTGAGTTCTGGCGCTTTGCTAGTAGTCACATTTCCTGAAGCAGTAAACCATATATTTAAAAAATTGAGAAGTGTGTTTTTACAGCCATTCAAAATTAAATTAAATTCTTTCATGATGGATTACCTTTGCATACATACAGGAATCTTTTAGGGAGTATAACCCAGAGTGGAATTTAAAAAAAAATTAAAAAGGTATGAAAAATCTGATTAAAAGTGCAATGATTTAGTTTGTGTTTGTCTCGATGGTGCTCACTTAATGATGGTTCGTTTGTAGTTTCAATGATGCTGGCTTGTCCTTATTCCCTGCTATAAAAATAGCACTCACAACTCTGGAGAAGATGGTGAACTCACTGCTATTATAGTACACAGTGGTGTAATGGAAAGGGAGAAATAGGAAATATCTTTGCGGGCTACAGTAAAAAGAAAGAAATTGAAGACATGCTTACATGTGAAAAAGTCATCAACTTAAAAAACACTTTTATAAATCAACTCTACTGGAAAGGCTCAGCCTTCCTGGTGAATGAACATTATGCTTTCTTCTTCCCTTCTCTGAAGTTCTTACTTATTAAGTAGAAGTAAATAAAAGGCCTCTGCTGCAGCTGAAAATAACATGGCTTTCACATTTAAGTAAGGCAAAAAGATCAAAGCGGTCTATGCTGCTACGGGGCTTGAGAACCTGTTCTCTTGTCTTTTAACTCCATTTCTGTTAGGCTACTAATTTGCTGCAGATGAGGGTAACCACAAACAGCTGTCACTGCCACTGTCTTTGTCGTTGGCAATGCCATGGTTCACAGACCACAGCACCTCTGTCAACCGGTGGTTCTGGAGATACAGTCCTGGAACTGTGTGCTAATGGATCACCCAGCAATGAAATCCTGCTTAGGATCCAGCCTGGAAGCCAAATTTTGTTTTCTCAGGTTAGCCACAGCACGCAATGCAGAGTTGAGGCCTCAGCTTGTTTGTGTTGCCTGTAGGAGGAAACCAATACTGATCCACTGTGCCAAAGTCAGCTATCTATGTTTTGGAGCTAGTTTGAACAGTCTGAGTACATTCACAGCACACAGACACTTTGCAGCCTGTGGCCATGGTACTCAGCCACCCATAAGGATTATGCAGCAGCATATCATGGACACGTGTCCATGACCTGAGACTCAGACAAGTAGACCATGTTCAGATCAAGAAACATTTTACCCAGCTACCCTAGCAGCTCACATCATTGCTGATCAAGTTGTCAACAATAAAAAAATCAAAGAAACTCTTTTTATCCTCTTTTCAGCACTGTTTTGTGCTAGGGCCTGGTACAAGACCTAGACTAACACCAGGTTCCTCGGCTAAGTCACAACAAACCCTTACACAAATCCTACATCCATCTGTCCCATTTGGATATATATGCATAAGTAAATGAGATCAATATCTGCTGCAATCATGAAGTGAGGCAAAATGATACAATGATGTGAACATGCTTCATTACAGACTGCCTTGTTTTGAGTAATCCTCTGAATATGTACTGGTTTACAGAATGAAATAAGTCCATTAAATAATTAAGCTAAGGCAGAAAGAGAGAGTAGCAGGGAGAGGGAAGACTAGAGAGTAAGTAGTAACACATGAATTCATATTCCCTGAGGACTGGACAAAGCAGAGGAAACAAGGTAACTATTCCATACTCCTTGACAGCAGTAGAATATGATTTTCATTAACAAAACTGAACTTTAGGAATTTGCTTGTTTCATAATTTCAGAAAAATGCATACTTTCTGTAGTTTAATATGGATGCCCCAAAGGCGATATGCAGGAATGATAAAGACTCTGCAATCTAAAGGATATATATTATCTAACCAAAGCGGGGGATCTGAAAAGTGGGTACATCCTCTCCCTGTTCTCGCTGAATAAAGCGTCCCACTAAAGTCCACATTCTTGAGTGGGAATTCTGGTTGACTTAGGCTTTCATTTCTAACAACATATTATCTGAATTTGCCCTTGATTACTCTTTGGTCTTCCTTTTTTAGACAGCCTTCAGTTCTGATGCTTCCTCTCTTGCTATAACATTTTCACTCTCATCATCACAGAGGCTTGTAACAGAACCAGCAGCTCCTATTTCCTGATAATGTGACTGGACCTGCAGGCTGCCTTGGTGCTTCTCCCAGCCCTGCCTTACATCGCAAACAAGACCTGCTCACACATAGACAGTGCAATTCTCAGTCCAGGGTAGCTGGATTGTGTGGCACTACAAGATAAAATCCAACTGAGCCTGTAAATTTAGGCTGGAAATACTCCCATACAGACTGCAAGATGGTTTGCTTCAATACTATCCTGTGGCTCACTGTATCCTACCCACCTCACAAAAGGCAAGAACAGATCTTCTCATGGATCATGATGAAAGAAACACAAAGTTGTTCTGCTTTTAATAAGCAGATTTATGAGACCAATATATCTTCATGTCTTGGAGGTGCCATGTGCTGAACCTCAGTACTAATTATGCTCTGAAAGCCTGGCAACCTAAGATTTACATCTTCTTACAGCTGAAGCTGCATACTCCTGTGGCTCCATCCCTCCATTTGTGGAAACATGGGGAAAATCCCTCCATTGGAAAGGTGTGTGAAGAAAATGCACATCATCCTTTGATGGAGAAGGGGAGAGAGAAGAGGTACAATGATTACCACATCTCAGAGCTTGTGCATCATGTCCCTTGAATAGCTCCTGCGATTCAAGAGTCAAAGACATGATCTCCCTGACTGGCAGGGGAATACGAACTGTGTCAGTTCTTCTCTCTCAGGAGTACATTCTTAATGCTTTTTTCAGTGTTTCTAGAAGGCACTCACAATAAACACAGGCTGATCAAATACCTGCTTTGTTAATTAACGTGTAGCTGAAAACTTCTGTCAAGATTTTTTGGTCTACCAATACTTAACACATTAAAAAGTTATCAAAGTGTAGCTCACTTTTGTTAGTTCATCTTCCTTGCTTATTACTATTTTCTTGTGAGGAGTTTCAGTTTTCCTTCAATGTTTACAAGTCACTGAGCTGAATATGAGATGTAGATCATCTCTTTGCAAAAGGGTGTTTCTCCAGACTTCCTACTGTGCAACAGTTAGAGCGCAGAAAATGTTGCCATATAGAAAGCTGAAATAAGCACCAAGATCATGTTAAAATGCAGCTTAATGGTAAGGACTGGCAAATCATTGCTAGAGCACTCTCAGTTATCTTTGAGAGCTAATGGCAGCCAGGGGAGGTGCCTAAAAACTGGAAAATGCCTCCCCAGTCTTTAAAAAGGACAAGAAGGAGAACCCAGGGAATTATAGGCCAGTCAGCCTCACCTCAACCTCTGGAAAGGAGATGGAACAGCTCAACCTGGAGGCTCTGTCTAAGCATATGGAAGATAGTAAGGTGATCAGGAGCAGTCAGAATGGACAGAACAAAGAGAAATCATACTTAACAAACTTGATTGCCTTCTATGATGGGATAACTGGTTGGATAGACAATGGAAGAGCAGTGGATATTTTCTAGGTGGACCTCAGCAAGGCTTGTAAATTCTCATAGGTAAGCTCAGAAATGTGGGCTGGATAAGTGGAGCATGAGGTGGAACAAGAACTGGGCCAATGGCCGATCTCAGTGTTGTGATCAGTGGCATGGAGTCTAGGTGGAGCTCTGTAACTGATTGTGTCCCCCAGGAATCAATATTGAGGCCAGCATTGTTCAACTTATTCGTCTATGATCTGGATGAAGGACTCACGCAATCATTATGGTTGGAAAAGATCTCTGAGATCGTCAGGTCCAACTTGTCCACCCAATGCTACCATGATCAGCATTAAACCATGTCCCCAGGCACCACATCTCCACTTCCAGGGAGCCTGTTCCAATGCCTGATAACCCTCTCAGTGAAGAAATTCTTCCGAATATCTAATCTGAACCTCCTCTGGCATAGGAGGCATTGAAGCCATTTCCTCTTGTCCTATCAATTGTTACTTGGGAGAAGAGACCAAGCCCCATGTAGTTGAGAGAGTGAGAAGGTCTCCCTTCAGCCTCCTCTTCTCCAGACTAAACAACCCCAGTTCCCTCAGCCACTCTTGTAACACTTGTCCTCTAGATCCTACAACACAATCATTGCCCCTCTTTGGACATGTTCCAGAAGTTCAATGTCCTTCCTGTAGTGAGGAGCCCGAAACTGAACACAGCATTCAAGGTACATCCTCACCAGTGCCAAGCAAAGGGAGACAATCACCTCCCTAGTTCTGCTGGCCACACTATTTCTGATTCAAGCCAGGATGCTGTTGGCCTTCTTGGCCACTGCTAGCTCATGTTCAGCAGGCTGTAGACCAAGACCCCCGGGTTCTTTTCTGCCAAACAGAGTGGCTCCTCAGCAAGTTTGCTGATTATACAAAACTTGGAAGAGTGGCTGATACCCTGGATTGCTACGTAGCCATCCAGAAGGATCTTGATAGGCTGGTGAGATGGGCAGAGAGGAACCTTTTTCTGAAACTCCACAAAGGCAAGTGCAGTGTTTTGCATTTGTAAAGGAATAATCAAATGCACCAATATAGGCTGAGGGCTGAGCTGCTGGAAAGTAGATCTGCAGAGAAGGACCTCGGGGTCCTGGTGACCAACATGTTGTCCACAAGCCAGCTATGTGCTCTTGTGGCCAAGAAGGCCAATGGCCTCCTGGACTGCACTGACAAGAGCAATGACAGCAGGCCGAGCGAGGTGATCCACCCCCTGTATTGACCTGTGGTGAGGTCCCACCTGGAGTACTTTTTTCATGTCTGAGCTCCTCAGTACAAGGGAAACATAGAGCTCCTGGAGCAAGTCCAGAAGAGAACTAGAAAGATGATTAGGAGGCTGGAGCATCTCCTTTATGAGGAAAGGCTGAAGGATTTGGACTTGTTCAGCCTAGAGAAGAAGAGGCTGAGAGGGCACCTTATTAATGCATATTTGTATTTGAAGGGAGAGTGTCAAGAGGATGGAGACAGTCTCTTCTCAGTGATGCCACGCAATACAACATGAGGTGACAGACGCAAACTGGAATTTCCACCTAAGTGTGAGGAAGAACTTCTTTACTATGAGGGTGGCTGAGCACTGGAACAGGCTGTCCAGAGAGGGTATGGAGTCAGTCTCCTTCTCTGGAGATATTCAACATCTCCATCTGAACATATTCCTACATAATGTGCTCTAGGGAATGCCACTAGAGCAGGGAGGTTGGACTAAATGACCTCTGGTGGTCCCCTCCAACCTTAACTCTTTTGTGATTCTGTGAAATTTTGGCTTTTAAAAAGGTATTTACTCTTCTTCTTCTTCATCAAAAGAGAGAGCATGGTGCTAAACAAAATACAGAACTGCCTAACAGCCATCCTCCCAGTCATGTGGTTTGCAACTGTTTGGAGACACATGGTGGTCTCCTGGCTTTAGGTGAAAGTGTATATTGCTAAAGTTAAAAAAAGGGGCTGTGGGAGAACGTTATATGTACAAAATTCTTCCCCTGGATACATCTCAACTAATTCACTAACAGCAGAATATCAAATGGGAAGTTGTGTTTATATGCTGTTCATAGTTAAGAAGAATGTGTCTTTGGGAGTACCAGAAAAACCTTAGACCTTCCCTATTCTCAGTCTATTTTTGGAGGCGCAGGGAAATTTTTCTTCCCTTCCAGGACATTAGCTATGTACGCCTGAGGAAAGCTTACAGATTCAGGAACTAAATTAGAAAGAGATCAGTACCAGTTCATGCTTCACTTCAGGCAAGCCACAATGCTCATTTTGATTACCTAATTTTATTTCTACATTTTACTTGAATAACATGACATAATTTTTAAAAAAAAGAATAATTTCAGAAAAAATTCCCACCCATAATCATCTTCAGCTGAAGGATATCTACATGAATATTCAGTGAGATAGAGAGTTTTGTAAGAGGATAAAATTTACAAAATAAAGGAACTACAGATGACACACTCACTTGTACCACAAACTGCCAGAATGAAATGCCAGTGCAAGTTTGGGCTGCATACCAGAAGTGTTAGGTAACAGGGCAGGAAATTACTTTTACTATATGAACCTTGGAAGTTTGCTGTTTGTGAGTAGAGATGCATCTACGCTGTTTGAATGCTGACAGAAGTGTTCTGCCGGATGAAGCTTGTGCAAAGTGGAGTGAATGCCAGCTGACTACAATTTTGTTTTTATTAACGTAAGGGCTGTGTTGCAAGACCTAGTACACAACTGTGATTGGATATAAGTAATGCTGATGGTATGGGATTTTGTTGCTTTGGAGATTTTAGCTGTGTCACTTGCTCTCTTTGTGAGATTAATCTCTATATTTAAATATCCATGTTTGCCCATGTGGCCATGTTAGCTTTGAGATTTTGCTGTTCCTGAAAGCAAAGAGTTCTGGCAGAAGAATGCCAGAAGCATTTAATTCACTGTAGGCCTCTGGTTACCATAAAGAAATTTAAAAGCTGCAGGAAGGGAAAAGAACAACAGAATAGAAAAATAAAATCCTTAGGACAGGGAGAAATCTGTTCATCAAGAAAAGTACATGATATTGTCTAGAGAAAATACTAGATTTTTGCATAGTCATTCATGACTGATATGGGGGTGCAGAGAGCAGAAGGAAAGTATGATAGCATGGATGCTTTTGAATTCAAATTAAAATAGGAAACTCAAGGTGACTTTTCTGGACTACAAATCTTTGTGTAAGAGATCACACTGAGAGTAAGAGTGGTTGAAATACTAATAGAAATAATATTAACAGAGGAAGAGAAAATGCTACTTACTTTTGGCAGAGCTGTCTAATGAATTGCTAAAAAGCTTTTCCAGCCCGGACTTTACTTTTAATGGGCATTAATTATATTTTCCACCTATATACAGATTAAAATGAAGTTCAGTGCAGAATCTTCCTGAGAAAAGAACTGTAGCCAAATGGCAAACACATACCCACCAGAGAAAACTGATTTCTCCATAATCCTGTTACAGTGAAAGTCTAAGCTACCTCATTGTACCCTGTCTCTGTGTCAAAGGCTCAGTAAAATGACAGCTCTTTAAGCAGAAAAAGGAGTAGTTTCACCCTTTCCTGGAGCTATGAATGACATTCCCTCACCCTTCCTGTACACCCTTTGATGACTTTTAATGTTCACTCTTTCCTTGGAGCTGAAAGCTGGACTATGGTGAAAACTGCCCCTGCAAAGCAAGAGGTGGGAGACTTGCTGACTGATTCTCTCATGAAATAAAAAGAGCTTTGCAAGGCTCATTGAGATGAGAAGGACGGGAGTATTCCTTGCATGTCAGAGAAGGGGAGCAAATCTTGCCTTTGGAAGTTGAGTGGCTCTCAGTTCATATGGGTGATATACCCACATGGAGTGATGATGACTCCAAACCAAAGGTAGTCAGCAATCATTTCAGCAGAGACTGTTTGAACACCCTGCATGTATGTAGCAATGAAAAAGCTACACCTTGCAATTGCCTAATCAGAATTGTCTATGTTCATCACACCAAGACTTTAGACTGTGCAAATGATGCAGCAGTCCAAAGGAGCGGGCAAGTCCTCCTGATGTTAGCCTGAATGGTTTGTAATACTTAAACATAATTCATGTCTCCTTTATTTCCTGTTTATTAAAAATACAGTCAGAGAGGATGTAAACTGTAAATACTGGGTAATTAACTCCATAATGAAAACTAACAGGCAAATATACCATAGCATTCACCTTCCCCTACAAGGGTGTTGGTTATTACCATCAAGACAACCTCAGAATTCCAGTTGTACTTTATTTCTTCAAAGCGTCTTCTCTGACCTCTGTGACGATTGTGCCTTGTACAAATGTTAACTTTCACTGAATGTCCTTATTATTGCCACATCAGAAACTCTTTTAATCCTTCATATTTTTAATAGCAAAGAGCCTGAAGCCAGAATTTGTCAGCCTGTAATAAATTCTGGTTTATTTTTACTGAGAAATGTTATCCACGTTCATGTGGGCGGGGGTGGGCTTTCTTGCTCGCAGGCAGCCATGAGCAAAACACCAAACAGAAAATGCCAGTAAAGTTCCATTTCTTATAGTAAAAAACAGTACTAAAGGAGAGTTTTTCACTTGAACACCCCAAAATATTTTGGTATGACAAATGCCTACTGTACAAATTGCAATAACTATAAAATTATTATTCAATATGTGTTGCAATCTGGTGACAATTTAAACTAAGTAGTTCAAAAGAGAGTATCAAGCCAATTTTGGGCTTTGACCTAAGATCCAAGACTTCTCTCTATCATGTGGTCAGAGTAGACACTTGAACTGCTTGGAGTTATTTGAGAATCATGGAGATTAAGATTGTGATTCAAATCAAATACCTGTATTGTGTCTCTGATCTTTAGAGGAAACATCTTTTCTGGTAGAAGCAGTGCTGGGGCCTCTCTTGTTTAACATCTTTATTGGTGATGTGGATGAGGGGATAGAGTGCACCCTTAGTAAGTTTGCAGATGACACTATCCTGTGTGGAAGTGTCGATCTGCTTGAGGGTAAGGGGGCTCTGCAGAGAGACCTAGACAGGCTTGATCAGTGAGCAAAGGCCAATTGTATGGATTTCAATAAGGCCAAATGTTGAGTCCTACATTTTGGTCACAACAACCCCCAACAGCTCTACAGGCTTGAGGACGAGTGGCTGGAGAGCTGCCCAGCAGAGAAGGACATGGGGGTGTTGATTGACAGCCCGCTTAACATGAGCCAGCAGTGTGCCCAGGTGCCCAAGAAGGCCAATAGCATCCTGGCCCGTGTCAGGAGTAGTGTGGTCAGCAGGAACAGGGAGTGATCTTGCCACTGTACTCAGCACTGGTGAGGCGGCACCTTGAGTACTGTGTGCAGTTTTGGGCACTGCAGTATAGGAAGGACATCGAAGTGCTAGAGAGGGTGCAGAGAAAGACAACTAGGCTGATCAGGGGTCTGGAGAACAGGCCTTATGAGGAGAGGCTTAGGGAGCTGGGGCTGTTAAGCCTGGAGTAGAGGAGGCTGAGGGGAAACCTTATTGCTCTCTTCAGTTACCTGAAAGGAGGTTGTAGAGAGGCGAGTGTTGGTCTCTTCTGCCTTGTGACTAGCAATAGGACTAGAATGGGTTCAAGTTGTGCCAGGGCAGGTTTAGATTAGCTATTAGGAAAAATTTCTTCACCAAAGGAAACAGGCTGCCCAGGGAAGTAGTGGAGTAACCATCCCTGGAGGTTTTCAAAAAATGGGTAGATGTGGCACTTTGGGGGATGGTTTAGAGGTTACAGAAGTGTAGAGCTATCGGTTGGACTTGGTGATCTTGAAGGTCCTTTCCAACCATGTTAATTCTATGATTCTATAAAACAGATTAAGAAACTCAGGTATGTAGAAGCAGGCAAAGGAAAGACCTGATCAGGGTCTCCTGTTTCCTATGTGGATGTCTTGGGCTACTTGGCTATGGATGTGGAGAGGGCATATGTCTCAGGTTTTTCTATCAAGTATTTCTCCTCCACAGCTAATACACTGCACAAGCAAAACCCATAAACTTCATAGTCTGGTGCTTGGGGCATTCAGTAAAACACAGGTGAGTAACCTGGAGGTTAGTCCCATTAAATACTTGCTTATGCAAACAGTAAATGAAAGAGTTCAGGCTAAAGGCACTAGGAAATATTCAATTTACTAAATTAATAATTTGGTAAGTAAAGTACCCCCTTGGGAAGTGAGAGAGACGCAAACTGAGAGAGAGAGAGAAGAGACAAAGACACTCAGAGTCAAGTCCTTCAAGTCCTCCTTCTGCCAGACCTGCCCACAAACTTGTTGAGTATTGGAGGTGGAGAGTGTGGAGAGTGTGAAGGGTATGGGAGGATTTTTCTAATCACTTTTTTTTTCTTTTGACCAGAGATTTAATCCTGAACAAGAGAAATGTTCTGTCTAAAATTGACATCTTAACAGAAAATGTCATGGTTTTGAAAGATCATTATTTTTAGGTGAAAAATGTAAATAATAAACAATTTAATTTTTAAAAAGGAAGCTGAAAATCTTTAGAATATCCTCTCAGTTATATAGGTAAAAATATCATAGCTATTTTCTGAGCCCAAGTAAAGGTAGCTCAGGAGCAGAGAAATACATGACTGTGCAAATACTGGATGAGGGATGCTCATGTACACTAACCTTCTCCTGGGAAACAAACAAATCAGAACAAAACAGCAATAACATTTTACTAATAGAAATGATACTAAATAAATAAATAAATGCAAACACTGGCAAAAATGTTTAGAGATTAGATGGTAAGTAGTATCAGTGTAGTACAATTTATGAAAAGATCATCTGTTACTCAGTGGTTACTGCTTGATGCATAATATCTAAGATTTGTGTACTGATCTGAAGGTCCAAAGGGTGTGATTGAAGACATTTATTTATTATAACCTGTATTCATTCTCATGAACTAACAAATTTTTGCTGTTCTGTCTATTTGAATGTTGTTACAATATTCTTCTTTCTGAACACCTTACAAAGGGCAGGTGCTTCTCAGCAGTCGCCTCAGTGTAATATAACCCGATCAGGATGAGGAAGCTGATGAGGCTTTCTCCAGGCAGCTGACAGTGGTCTCACAATCACAGGCCCTGGTTCTTATGGGAGATTTTAACTACCCAGATATGTGCTGGAAAGCCTACTCAGCCAGCCATTCACAGTCCAGGAGGTTCCTCCAGTGCATTGATGATAACTCCTTGATGCAA
>VWZX01002398.1:0-11889 GCA_013399015.1 Galbula dea | reverse complement strand
GACAGAAGATACAAAGAAGGCAGAGATACTGAATGCCTTCTTTGTCTCTGTCTATACTCTTAGAGACTGTCCTCAGGAGCCTCAGACCCCTGAGGCCCCACATGACGTTAGGATACTGCAGGAGTTTTCCTTATTTGAGGAGGACTGGGTTAGGGAGCAGCTAAGCCATCTGGACATCCATAAATCCATGGGTCCTGATGGGATGATTTTCTCTCATTGTTGTATCTGACATGACATCAGTCTTTTGCATAAGGAATTATATCTCCACCAGTGTCTCACAGATTCAAGCTTCATGCAACAGGCTGAGCTTTCACAGAGTGTGAATGACAGGTGTCTTTCTCTCTGCAAAACAGCCTGAACCTTTCTTGCCCTCCTACTCAGTCAGGAAATGCAACAAAGCTGTCTTTGTACCCTCGTCAGGAGGACACCCCACCTCTGTAGGCTGCAGGCTTAGAAGTCCACCCTGGGTCCAGGTTAGTAGGCTAGTGACCCCCTGTATCTTGTCACATCCCTCAGGTTCATGAGAGCTCTTTCTGTTGTGGGATTTGTTTGTTTGGTTTCATCTAAATATCTTTGCGTATTGCTCTGACTGACATCGGATTTCTTGTCTAAATATCTTGCAGCCCTTTAGGAGCACGTCACAGGAATTAGCTCCTGACTTCTTGATCTAATTGATGAGACAGGCATAACTGATTTCCCAAAAGAAAGCAATTTGGAAATATGCACTAGTGTAAAAGAGACCAAAATGATCTTCCATACTCTGACCCTGCTATAGTCTTTCAGACATCTCATCTGCTCTGGTCATTATCATAAACTCCAGAAATAACGGATACCAAACAGGTGTGTATCTGCTTTAAAGCATCCTATTTAATGAAGTCCTAGAAATCAAAATATTGCAATGCCAGAAATTCTGCTTTGCTCATGCATCCTCTTGAGGCTGCTGAAATGCTCAAGGCTTACCCCTGCTTGACTTCAGCCTCCCTGGAATTGACTTCTCTATATCCACTATCTGTAGCTAAAGTGTAAAAAACTTGTGTTTTGAGAAGACACTAGACAAGTTCAAAATGATGGGTTTTTTTTATTTTATGACAACTTACCTGGAAACAGTGGTCTTTCTGGTCACTTTAGTTTGTTTAGGATACCCTTATCTGTATTGCTACCTCAATACTACCACTACAAACTTGAGAGCAAGCATATAGTGGGCAGATGATCAGACCTTTCTTACCAACTCCCCCTGCATTTATCTGTTCTCCTAGAGAAGAATCAAAATTAAAAATCCAAATTCATTTTGTAATATAAACCTGCAAGTGCAAGTGACTCCCAGCATTCCATTTCCTGAGAAAATATTTATCAGTTTTACTTTCTCATTAGGGTAAAAGAAAACATAAGCTTAGGTACAAAACAGTTCCCAGAGATAACAAGATCCCAGACTAGGAAACAGAAAGATATAAATCTGGAACTGATTTTGAATCTTAAATTATATTAAGAATTGCCTGTGTGTTTCTGAAAAATGTGGGTCTTCATTTCTAGCAGACATGTCGAGATAACACATTTCCAGATGGAAAGCATGGTCTAATCACAATAATTTGTTCGAAATACTAACAAGGATCCAGGTTTACAGAAATCTATAAGCTCTGCTAGTTGTTTTTGGGTTTGTGGGGTTTGATGATGGTGGGGTTTGGTTTGGTTTGGGTTTTTTAAGAACAATTCGAAGGTCAGAGAGAGAGAGGTTCTCTTCAGCAGCGTTCTCTGTCTTCATGCAGCAAGCTGATGTGTTGAGAAGTGAAGAATAGTATTTTAAAAACAAAACAGGAAAAGAGAGTGTACACCTTTCTCTGCAGCTCTTCTGTGTACTTTTGTGCCCACCATTGTT
The DNA here is from genome assembly GCA_013399015.1 of Galbula dea. Taxonomy (NCBI): domain Eukaryota; kingdom Metazoa; phylum Chordata; class Aves; order Piciformes; family Galbulidae; genus Galbula; species Galbula dea. Next base: position 10,016 of record VWZX01002398.1, on the reverse strand, counting down.
CTCATGTGTGGCTCGTTCTTTGTAAAATGTAGAACCTTTAAGACGTAGAGGAGTCTGTCTCAATGCCGCCAACACACCCAACACACATTCTGTCACTGAAACAAACAGGATGTACCCATTAACAATACTTGGGGAGATGTTTATTTATAGTTATTTGACAGTAGCTGTTGATTAGGGTTAAAACTTCTAGAGTTTTTAAGCTGTGGAGAAAGACACACCTAGTTGTTAAGAAAGCAACACTGAACAGAAAGACTTGACAAACTTTTGAAATATTAATTGAACCTGAAGAATATTTCTGTCCTACTACATTTTTCAGGAATGTAGCAGAGTAGATTCCATCCTGTCTCATGTTCTTATCAAGTGTTGAGCATGATAGAAAGCAGTGGCTGCTTTGAATCTACAGTCATCAAATCAAGTTAATTCTGTTTTTCATTCTCTTTACAGGAGAGAAGTTCATATTAAAACTTTTATAGGTCCCCTCTGATATCCTTTCAAAGGTTTCTGGTCAAGAAGACTCTTTGAAAGGAGATCTTCTGTAGTAAAGAGAACTTCTGAAAGCTTAAATATCTGGTTGTGCTTTAGCAAATAATGCCAGGAATTCATTTCACAGGTGGGATGATTTTACCCCTGAAAATTTGTCTCTGAGTTTACAGGATATTATTGCAGGATGGGTAGTAACTGGGAAAGATTTGGCAGACAGGAAATTCCTGAGCTTGATGTGTAAATGTAACTTCATAAACAATGTTTGATGCTGCACTTCTGTAGCCTTTTTCATAATCTGCCTTTGGTGTTTCTTAAAAGAAAGCATGTCCTATTCTCTAAATAAGACTGTGTGGCTTCTTATTTGTAAAGCTCCAGCAGGCACTCGCAGTACTGAAAAGAGCTTCACTTGAATATGTGAGGTCAGCTGACTGTGATCAATTTTTGAAACTTTTGACTTGTATCATTTTAGGTTAAGCTTTGCCTCAGGTTTGAATAGTACAATTTTCTGTTTGAAACTACTGAGTGGGGCCTAGCTTCACTTCTTCATCACAAACCCAAAGCTACCAAATATCCAAAACTTTCTCAATAATGTTTTATGCTGTCTTTTTTTTTTTTCTAATTTATTTCTCTCTGGTTTTATATCTCTTGAATTCTAAATTCTCATATTTTTAATCTAAAAAATTTGTTGATGTGTCTTCTTGATTTGGAATTTCACAGAAGCAAAATCAGCTCTTTGAGTTAGACTCAAAAACATCTGAAAAATACCTCTTTTGCTCTTTGGAAAAATAATTCATATGCTTAATATTTAACAACTTTTTCCTCCACTCTTTTATAAGGAAATGTTGTATATATTTTCTCTGAACCAAAAACAACTCAGAAGACGATACTTTGTGATACTCCTTTTAAAGGAATATATTCTTTGTCATTAAAAAGCTTGTATCCAAAGGAATCCCAAAACACATTGTCTTAAAAATCTTGGAGAAAAGAGCACAGTTTTGATATTCCATGCTAATATAGTAAAGATTTTCTCTTATAACACAGTTTGTAATGTTAACATAATCAGTGTCTCTGTGCTGCTAAACCAGTACCTATTGTGCCTCTTGCACCTGAGATTTGTGCATGGAGCCAAGAACACAGTTACCACACTATTTGTGGTAATTTCTTTCTTGTGGATCCCTGCATTCCCTATTTAGATATTGTGTTTCCAAACTTTGGGAATAATCATAGAATCATAGAATGGCTGAGGTTGGAAGGGACCTTAAAAATCATCTAGTTCCAACCCCCTTGCCATGGGCAGGGATGCCACATGCACTAGACCAGGTCATCCAGGGTCATCCAGCCTAGCCTTAAACACTGTCAGGGATGGGGCCTCCACAACCTCTCCAGGCAACCTGTTCCAGTGCCTCACCACCCTTTGGGTAAAGAATCCCCTTCTAATCTCCAGTGTAATAATAACTTCTCATTGTTAATAATAATAATAACTTCTCATTGTTATTGTTCTCTGATATGAACAGCAAGCCTTTTATTTTACTTTCCAGAACTGTATCTGTAATTCGTCTGGGGGCGACGTGTCTACCCAAACTCTTTAGGAAAATCTAGCTTAGCAGAATGTGCTTAGTCAGGGACCTGCACTGTTGCTCTTACTCACCATGTAGATGAAGGCAAGAAGGTGTATTGACCCTTGTACTGGTTGGCACAGTGAAGAAAACTTCTTTATGATAAAACCATGAAGGCATCATATTAAAACCACATGGGGTAAATTAGTGTTTTACTGTTATTCTTGAGAAAAAAAGTCTGAATCATTTAGATAAAGCAACAGTAAGAAAACTAGCATATCATGAAAAATTTCTTCAGAAAAGAGTTTTGAAGTTTTTTTGCAGAAGAGTTGAACTGGACTGAAAAATAATTTGGGATAAAAAAAAAAGAACTCTAGAGGGCCTAATATAAGAAACTTAAAAGTCTTCAAGAGAGATAAAACTGTAAATTCTAGGAAGAGACTTAAGGTTGATCCACCTGCTATTGAAATGTTTTGTTTCACCACATTGCCCTTCTTATTTCTAGTTTGCTGAGAGATGGGTTTAATGGAATTAAATATTCCCTGCTGGTCTTCCTAGTTATGCAAATCCTGTTTTAAAAGCAACCTCTTTTCATCTTAATAGTTTCAAGAAAGTCCTGTTTCCTTACTGAGCCCTGGACAGACAAATGGAAAAAGTTTGCCAGGAGCTGGGAAGTCTGTGTCTGGATGCCTGAATAGCATTTGACCTCAGAAGGACATACACTGTCTTGGTTTAGAAAAACTGAGATTCTGGCCTCACCTGCTAGAAACATGCAGCCATTTCCAATAAATGAATATTTGTTGACTTCTCATTTTCCATCCCTTGTTTCTTCTTTTGACTTTAGTCAGGCTGGATTCTTAAACATGAAGAAATAATTTGGTCCAAATGAGCAGTTTTTACTTCAGTCAGCATGATATGATTAAATTAAAATTGGTCATATGACCTGAAGTTCATAAATACTTTTTTGAGCATCTTCTATTAGTAAAGTAGAACTAAATGTAGAAGGTAATTCTGTGTTGCTGCATGATTCAATCAGTATATAATGCGCCTATCTGTAGGCACTTGGGAGTGTTTCTTGAAAATTTCTTTCCTTGTGCTTTCCATCTTATCTCCTTACCTCAACGTCCTTGTGATGGAAAACCCCTGCCCCAATAAATAGCACATCCACCAGGCAGCATGGTCAGGGCAAATGAATGAAATTTAGATATCAGAGAATCACGCCAGACTATTTTCCCCCATCTTGACAGAATACTCTCAGTCACATCATCCCCTCTCTACAAAAACGGCACTACATTTCCAGCAGTGTCTTGCTTGTCTTCAATCACATTTCAGGCTTAGGCTCCCATTTGCTGCCAGTGATTACTAGCCTCCTAAGTGCATCATTCTTGGAATAAAGATACTAAAAAGCCTGGCAATGAAGAAATCAATTACATTTAATTTCATACCTCCTTTGCTGCTCTTTCTTGAAAAGTTCTTCTGGAATTTTCTTTTGTGGTGAGTCATCCCTTGGGACAAATCATAGAAAGAAATAAATTTTTCTAGGAGAGAGAAAGGAGATATTCTAAAAAACAGAGTGAAGCCAGGGAAAATGTTTTCCCAGTCAATATCAGTACATTATCTGTATGAACTGCTTGAAATAACACAAAAGGAGACAAAAAATCTATGATGCAAAGAGTGTCAATTACTTTATCACATAGCAATGAGCCACATGAACTTCTTTTGTACAGATAGTGCTATCTCTTATCTGTTTTTTTCTGTGCTTCACATACTGAGGCCTCTTCAGCAGTTACTGCAGACAGAGGGCTTGAGTGGGTGTTATGTCCACGGTGGTGTGTCTCTAGCACCAAGCCTCCAAAAGGGAAGACTAAACCAGTTCCTCCTCCTCTCTGCCGTGACTCGGATTTGAACCGAGGTTTCTGCGGCCACAACGCAGAGTACTAACCGCTATACGATCACGGCACAGGCTACGAAGGACATGTCCAGTGTCTCCTGTTTTCTGTCCTCTGTAACAAAGCTGTGCAAGCGTTGCCACCTAGTGTGGGACAGCTATAATGCTCCGGGTGCTGGCCTCCTCCCTGGAGTGGCCACTACCATTGCAACATGCCTCAACGAAAACGGTGTTGCTAACAAAAAAGTACAAGCATAAGACAGATACAAATGTTATGGTAGCAGAAAAATATCCCTGCTCTTTTTGGAAATTATAGTCTAGTATGGAAATCTTTTGTTGCTTTCTGGGTGGCCAACATCTGTCTTCAAATATACAATAATTTTGGTCATCAAATCTTTCTGTTTTCAGTGCTGTGCCTAGTGGTAAAGGAAAATCTGGTGAAAAGACATTCAAGGTCACATAATTATTTTTAAAACTGTTGGAAAAAAAGCATATAAACACATGTTCCCCTCTTGCTGTAAGTCAGATTTGAAAGATCTGAATGAAAGTTGCCATAGCCACAGCACATTGTACCAGCCACTGGACTGTCACAGCAAGCTTGCATAGGTGACAGGAAGCAGTGACAGATTTGAACAGACATGGCAGAAAAATAAGATTTCTAGTAAAATATTATGTACTGACAGCACTAACTGAACAAAGATGGATTTCTGTTGAGGCTTGGGAGTTAATGTTTCAAAACACAAGTGTTCATAGCAGAGTTATTCTAATAATTGTGTCTATTAAAGATCTCATGTCTGCCATTTAGTCTCAGTGTCTGACACTGATAACAAGATTGATAATAGCAAGAGTCTTCAGAATTTTGTTGATTAGTTTATAAAGTGGAAGGAAATACTGAATACACCAGATGGATTTGCTGCCATTCAGAGTGACCTTGTCAGGCTGCAGAAAAGGGCTGACAGGAACTCCAAGAAGCTCAACAAGTGGAAGTGCCAAACCCTGTATCTGGGGAGGAACAATCCCATGCACCAGCACATCCCAGGGGCTGATCAATGGTAAAGCAGCTTGTCAAAGAAGGCCCTGGGAGTTCTATTGGACACCAACTTGACCATGAGCCAGCAATGTCCCCTTATGGCAAAGAAGGTTAACAGTGTCCTTTCCTCCATTAGGCAGAGCATTGCAGAAGGTCAAGAGAGTTGATCCTTTCTAACAAGACACATCTGGGTGGTGCATCCACTGTTGGGCTCCCTAGTACAAGAGAGACATAGGCATACTGGAGTGAGTCCACTGAAGGGCCATAAAGATGATGGAGGGCTTGGAGCCTGGAAAGTGTGAGACACCTGCGGCAACAGTCTCAAAAAGAGCTGGCTTATGGGGGATCTTATCGATGTGCATAAATACCTGATGGGAAGGGAAAGAAGATGCATCCAGGCTCCTTTCTGTTGTATGCAGTGACAGAAGGCAACAGGCACAGCCTGAAATAAAATAAATTCCTTTTAAACCTAAAAAATAATATTTACTCTGAGGATGGTCAAATATCAGACCAGGTTGCCTAGAGAGGTTGTGGAGTCTCCATCCCTGGAGATGCTCAGACCCACACAGACAGGATCCTGGGCAATCAGTTGTGGCTGGCCCTGCTTAAGCCACAGTGGGACTAGAAACTTCCAGGGGGGCTGGCCAGCTTGCGTAATTCTGATTCTCAGGAAAGAAACAAACCAAAAAAACACAACAACCCAGACCTGTTAACCAAAACAAAATGTTAGTGCTTCAAAATTTTATTTCTATTTTAAACATTTCTATAATATATAACTCTGTTTAAGGAAAAGGCAGTTGAGCAGAAAAGTACTGAAATCTTGACAGCCTTCCATGTCAACTTCTGCAAAGCCTGTGTGATACAGAAAACTAAGCAGTACCCTGAGGTAGAGCATCTTAGTTGGTGCAAAAACACTTTGAACAGCTTTAAATGTCTTCTCTTATGCTCTCAGAAACAGCAAAGGCTTTGTAGCATGGATCTTGCCCAATGCATGCATGTGTTATATTTTTGGTCAGAGTTAGAGGTACAAAGTCATAGGTGTGAATGGTTAAATGTCTAGATTTCTTGGAATTTTCTAGCTTCTCTGTCTGCCAAGGTGAACGAACATAGATTGTATTGTTTCAGCCAAACTCCGTAAGATTATGAAAAAAAGGAATTGGTTAATTTTAATTCTAACCACAAATAAAAATGTCAGTTTGCCAGTCTGTTCAGACTGTGCTCCTTTTCCTTCCCTTTTTTTAATAATTCCACCAAAGTTATAACCAAATTTTGGTTATATGTGCTGGCATATTAGCAATATCCACAGGTGGACTGCAGATTATTTCCATGTGCAGGAGTTTATCTTGTCCCAGTATTTGCAGTGCCTTGGATTTTTTTTTTTTTTTGTAGTAGACAAGGCCACATTTCTGAACCTAAACAGATATGCATAGCTTTGTTTGCATAGTTTTTTAAATGTGCTAAATGAAAGACTAGTACATGAGGCACGCTCATGCACTCATGTTGTTTAAATGCTTCTCTGCTTCATATTAAGGCCTGCTAGCAGCCTAGCAATCTTTCTCTGTGGCTTCCATCTTCCATACTTCTCTTTTGTTGAAACTAAACCAGATTTTGTCAGAGAAGCCAGTGCAAAGTTACTGATTGCATGATCGTGTGTGTCATTCAAGAAAAAGAGATTTTTAAAAAGATTTTAAACTCAAAAGTATATTTGTGACATTAGTAAATATGCCTTTGCCTTTGATTCATCTTGTGCACTTGTAACTGTTAAACCTGACTACTTGGTGTTGGCACCAAAGGAAAAATGCATTAGATTGTATCAGCAGGTCTGAATACAAAATATGAGCCTCTGGAGTTTCTTCAGTTTGGTAATATGTTTGTTATGTTTCTTTAATTGACTGTGGTTGCTAAAGTTTAGATAAGAGCTTGATTAATTTGGAAATTGGGAATCTTGGCTAGAGGTACTGAATAGAGGCAGATCACTCTGTGATCTGTCTTCCCCTTATGTTACTGCCTTTCTTTCCTTGTGTATCACGACTTGGGTTTTCACTGGATTGAATTTCAGTTCCTATGTAATTGGGTCAACATAAAGGAACTCATGGATACATGTGATGGGTTATTTCCCTCTTGAACGATGACATAACATTTATCAAAATGACCCCAGAGTAAGAGGCTTTTTCCTGGGCTATGTTAAGGATGCAGAAAATTCAGCTGCTAAGCCCTGTGCACTTCTTTGAAAAAAAACAAAAAAATGAAACTCCCTAAGGTGTGTGAGTTTCAAAGCAAACTCTTTGATAAACTAAGTTCCACTGCAATCATGGAGAGATATGGTTTTGATGGGTGGGCTGTTTGGTGGATAAGGAATCAGCTGAACAGATGCAGCCAGAATGTTGTGGTCAATGGGTCTTTGTCTAGGTGGAGACTGGTGATGAGTGGTATCCCTCAGGACTCTGTCTTGAGACCAGTGCTCTTCAAAACTTTATTATAATGACCTGGACAGGGGTATCAAGTGCACCCTCAGCAAGTTTGCCAATGACTCGAAGCTGAGTGGTGTGGTTGACAAGCCAGAAGGTCAGGATGCCATCCAGAGGGACCTGGACAAACTCAAAAATTGGTTCCATGAGTATCAGATGAAGTTTAAAGTCCAAGTCTAAGGTCCTGCATCTGGGTGGGGGCAATGCAAGACATAAGTACAGACTGGGAGAGGAACTCGTTGAGAGCAGCCATGCAGAGAAGGACTTAGGGGTCATGTTAGATTAAAAGCCGGATATAAGTCAGCAATGTATACTCATAGCCCAGAAAGCCAACCATATCCGGGGCTGCATCAGGAGAGGCATGACCAGCAGGTCAAGGGAGGTGATTCTGCCTCTCTACTCCACCCTTGTGAGGCCCCCCCTGGAGTACTGCGTCCAGTTCTGGGGTCCTCAGCATAAGAAATATGTAGACCTGTTAAAGGGGGTCCAGAGGAGGATAACAAGTATGATCAGAGGACTAGAGCACCTCCTTTACAAGAATAGGCTGAGGGAGTTGCGGTTGTTCAGCCTGGAGAATAGAAGGCTTTGGGGGGACCTTATAGGATCCTTTCAGTACCTAAAGGGGGATTACAAGATAGAGAGGGTGAGAGTTTTCAGGTGGTCAGATTGCAACAAAACAAGAGGGAATGGATATAAACTGAAGGAAGAGTGATTTAGACTAGAAATTAGGAGGAGGTTCTTTACACAGAGGGTGTTTAGGCACTGGAACAGGTTGCCCAGAGAGGCTGTGGATACCCCATCCCTGACAGTGTTAAGGCCAGGCTGGATGTGGCCCTGGGCAATCTGGTCTAGTGTGTGGCATCCCTGCCTATGGCAGAGGGGTTGGAAATAGGTGATCTTTAAGGTGCCCTCCAACCTGGGCCATTCTATGATTCTATCCTGATGATATAGCACCATTAAATGAGGTTGAAAAGTCCTTGAAGTTAAACTAAACGCATGCAACACAGTATTATCTTTGCAACTGGTTAAAGTTTTGACATTGAGCCTTCTATTATTCTTTTTCAGTTGTCTGAGTTATTATGTGTTTGTCCAGATTATATGAGAATTCAATGCAGTTTGCAGAGTGCTTTAGATATATACATAATGTAGTATTAGACAGTAAAAATGTTAGGATTTGGAGTGTTTTAGTGTTTTTTTCAGAGTTTTTAAAAAAAACATCTTTTAACAAAACCTAAGTTTGACACCTCACTATTTAAAATCACTTTTCAAATTAATTTTTCGTCTTATGTAAGTACTGGTTTAAAATGAGAGTTATTGAATATTTTTTCTTAGACTTGAGTTTTCATAGTGCCTAAAGAATACACTTGATAATAAACCTTCCTTAAGTAAATTTGGCTGAAAAATTAAACATATGTGAACCTCAGGAAATCTGTAAAACATTATATTACTCCGTTCAGTTGAAGTTCTTCTGGTGCAGAAACTTGCCTCACATAATGCTAAGAGGAAACCAGAGGGGAACAGTGACAGTGACTGGAAGCTAACACCTGTTCCACTCAGCTGTGTTTTGCTCTACCTGGTATACATATCCCAAAACTCACCCTAAATCATGACACTCTTTTGTTTTACTTTTTATTTTTGAAAGTTATTCTGGCTCCAAGGCAGTTTAGAGGTGATATATCCCTCTGAAATGAGCACATCAGAAGAGAGCAGACTGTAGTTTCCAGACTCATAGTTTGAAATCTCACCTATTATACTCAGATTTGATGTAGATGCATGGATACTTATAGTCAAGGCCATCTGTTTAAATGAACAGCAAAGTCCCACTTGTAAAATTCTCAGACTTTTGGTGTCATCGTGCAGAGGGGCCAAGCAAATGTAAACTGCTTAGTTGTCCAGACAGTAGTGGATTGCCTCTTTTCAGAAGAAACTCTTCCACCAAATAACTATGTCAATAGTGGAAAAATTTCATGGTAGCCACATTTAATACGATTTGCAACTTGTTCTATGGAAAGGATAACCATGAAGCAAAAATGCAAAGGAAATATTTACAAACCTCTCTCATGCAATGGCTGCTTAATGTTGTATGTAAGGAAGTGACAAAAATATTCAGACCAGCTGTAATAATGGCATACTTATCAGGTTATTCCAATCACTTAACCAAACTGTATCTGATCATGGGTGGTATTTAAGCATCTTTCGAATTAGGAAAAGGATCTAAAACCAAATTTCTTAAACCAATGCACAAAGCACTGACAATAAACAAGAGGAGCTGGAAGCCGTGATGCTCCAGGATGGCTATGACATAGTGGCTCTCACAGAAACGTGGTGGGATGCCTCGCATGACTGGAGTGCCACTATGGATGGCTATAAACTCTTTAGGAAAGACAGACTAGGAAGGAGAGGAGGTGGGGTGGCTCTGTATGTTAGGAATTGTTATGACTGTGTTGAGTTGCAGCATGATGATGAAAAGGTTGAGTGCATATGGGTCAGGATTAGTACTAAGGCCAGCAAGGCAGATGTTATTGTTGGTGTGTGCTACAGACCTCCCAGTCATAGTAGTGAGGTGGATGAGGTGTTTTATAAACAACTGG
>VWZX01002396.1:26083-45618 GCA_013399015.1 Galbula dea | reverse complement strand
GCAAGGTGTGCTTGGTGGGAGGTTCTCTTCTTCCTCAGCAATTCCTGGATCTCTTGAGTGTTTTCATCAAACCAGTCCTTGTTCTTCTTGAGGGAGAACCCTAAGGATTCTTCTAAGGAGTCTTTCTGCTGTGCCTTTTGCAACCACGCATGCGTATCTCGTATTGGCCTTTTTAACCACCAACACGCTTGCAACAAACGTGGGTAGAGCCCTTCCCAAATCTTCGTTCGCGAAGCCTAGTCATGATGACGATGATGACAGTAGATGAGAATAATTTTTATAGGCTTTAAACACAGAAAAGAAGATAAAAGTGCACATAGAAACTTGTAAGCAAAAGAAGGAAACATTTTAAGACAGAGTAATGCAAAGCTTCCAAATGCATGACTTAAGCCAACCTTTTAATGACTTAGGCATTAGGAGTAAAAGTTTCCATGCGACCATATTATCTCATCAGTCTCTACTTCAGTCTTCCTTATGTCATCAGTTGAAACAGCTGGAACTAACTGAATTATACCATTTTTTTTGGTTTTCCATTGTTTGGAACTGGTTTTCAGTGTATGCTTCATCTGCACCACCAAAAAGTCAATCTCTCTCTCCTCCTTTTTCTTTCTTGGCCCAAATGAGTACTTAATTATTTATAAAAGTGGAATATCTCCAAGAGAAAAGAGAGAGAAAAAGAGGGAGAGAGTAAAGTGGAGAGAAATTGTTTTGCTGTTGTGGAATTGATACCAGTCTTGAAATAAATATCAGTCTTTTTAGACTTAATTATTTACCATTTTTGGGGATAAAAAAAAAAAAAAAAAAAGAGAAAAATCCAGTACCTCTGATAAATAACTTAGGCGCCTCCATCTGTGAAAATGTTGGATTTGGCCTAATTTTCCATATAAACCATGACTATCAACTGCTCCAGAAAATAAAATCCATAGAATTTAGGTTCTGAAGGGGCGTTTTTCCCTGACAAGATCTGATATATTTTCCCCCACATACATGTGTTTAAACAACCAAAACAGGAAATTAAAACAAAAAATCAGGCAAGCTACTTTTCATCCCTGCTTCTGGTAATATGTCGGCTGCTTATGGCTATGTTGTTGAAACTCAGGTTGACAAGAAAGGAGTTGTTGAGCTTTGCCATGCTCTGCTATTCGTTCCCTTTGGCAGTATATGTTAGATACCTGATATCAACCCAGGAACAAGAATTGGGATGGAGCTTGAAGAACGAAAAGAAGTAACTTCACTTTACTGGAGTTCTGAGCAACTGAGTCTGTATATTGTGTTGCACAGAATGGACACCTCTTTCACATTTAAAATCCTTAATGATAAATGGTTTTGGCAACTCCACCTCTCTTTGGGAATTTTGTCTTCAGAACTGCAGAGAGATGCCTGGGTGGAACTATATACTACTATTTGCAGGTCAGATGAAACTAATAAGCTATGACCATTAGGTTCTGGGACAGAGGTTTCAGTTGCTGATGAACAGCGTATTAAGGTATCCTGAGATTCAGGTGAAATGGGACTTCACCATGGATCAATCACCATGAAATAGCTAAGTCTCATCTTCTGTCTTCTACATGTTAAGTAAAAGTGGGATGGCAATGACATGAAGATGACTTCTCAAGGATTTAAGAGATTGATATACTCAAGGGTGGCTGAATGTCAACAGAAAGACCTGTGGTAAGCTGAGGTGGGAGTGGAAGGAAGATGTGCCAAGCCGCAGTTCTTGATATATAGTCTGGGAAATCGTATTCAGACCTAACTTTATAGATTGCAGAAGGGCAGGAAAGTTGCAAAGAAAGAAGCCTTGATCCACAACTTAGGAAAATACACCAAGAAAAAATAGTTATGGGAATTCTTGAGAGGCAATGGATAGAAAATGCAATGTGATTCTTGTAAGCACTTCAGATGCACGGTAGATGCTTCTTTTTGCTGGGCTTATTCCTTTGATTTCACAGAGATTCTGGAAAAAAAAAAAAAGAAAAAATAAATAATGCCCCCTCCCCCCAAAACCAAACCAAAACAAAAGAACCAAAAAAACCCCCCCCAAACTAAATTTGATCACAGCTTGTTTGGCAATTATTGTATTTACATATGTATGAAATTTCTTATGGAAACTTCTCAGGAGAGTTTGTGACTAAATTATCATCGTTTCTCTCCTAAAACTCTAAAAATGTTAACGAGGGCCGGTGCAAAACCTTGTAATTTTAAAATTAAACTAATCTAATAAAAATGTCCTGAAAGTAAGGTCCTTCTGAAAAACAAATCAAGAAACTCATGAGAGCAGAATGGCTGTTTTCCTGCAACAGTTAGATTGGTGAACTCAGCTCTGCAACATCTAAATCAAGTCCAGCTATCTAGCCCTGTCAAACAGGCATGATATCTATTTGCCTGCCACACACATGTTTCTACTCAATAGTAAACAAAAAAGACATAAAGGAAGAATCAGTCATAAAGTGTTTAGGAAAAAAAATAAATAAATTCAAACCAATGAGCTTTAGTGTTTGTCCTTCAGGTTCCTAAAAGAAAAAAAATAGCCACATAATGAAATGACATGAAATGACATGAAATGAAATGAAATGAAATGAAATGAAATGAAATGAAGTAGATGTGGACTTTTGGAGTATATCCAGCTTGCTGGACTCTGCTTTCAAGACTGTGCTGAGGTGTGACAGTACTTCATAGGAAAAAAAATAAATCCTTTTGATGCCTTTATGAAGTGGCTTTTCCAGTACAGAGTGGACACAAGCTGTGATGTCCAATGACCAGGCAGCATTTTTGAGGCTGCTGTGGTTAGATCAAGTAAAGTGGTAGTGACTGAGCACCAGGGTGCTGGAAGGTGTTTGCAGGTCATAAGGCTCACCCAGGGAGCAACTTCAGGGCTGAGGGGAACAAAATCAAACCAAGAAGTGGAGATAGGAAAGGATAAGCAGGATTTTTTATTGGAGTTCAGACAGGTCTTCAGTTTCGACAACTCTCCTTAGCCAGGTCAGCTTCTACACTCCCCTCCTGCTCTGTGAAGGTATGGTGAGTGCTGTCTAGAGCTGTTGTACCATGAGAGGAAAGTATTTATATCACATGGGTTAAAGCAACAAATCTGACCAAATTCCCCAGAGGGAACTGTGCTTTCTGAGGCTTTCAACATTCTGTTTGGAAGCTATTTTTTTATTTCTCTTTCCTTCCAATGTTACAGTCTGAACAGCGTTTTAAAGAGTATTGCACAGGCTGCAGAGAAAAGAGCAGAGGATTACCTCGAGGTGTCCCTTCCACCATAGCAGAGCATCTTCTGTGCTGGTTTCTTCAATAGGGCAAGAGGAGTGGATGGAAACCTGCCTTTCTCCTTTCCTCACTAAGCCAGACTCATTGTTGCAAGGAAGAAAGAAAGAAACTGAAACTTACTTTAGGGATCAGGAGAGCAAGATGGGAATAACTCCTCTTTGCAGTTATTTCCAGCCCAAGATTAACCAATTTCTAAGTGATGATGTTCTATTAAGCATTAGAGAATTGGGCTGTCCAGCCCTACACTGCCAGAAAACAATCCCTTTCACAAGGATCAACCTATTTTTATTTCATCAGTAGCCAAATCCTGGGGAACAGCTCTGTGTGTGCATATATATGTGTGTGAAATAGATACAAAAGACCTGTCTTTGACCTCTTCACTTTCAGCAGAAGGTTATTGTCTTAAGTAGCACATCCAGCTCACAATTCCCTTTGATCCTCTGAAACTTCAGCTCAGTCACCTGATACAATTTTCATCCCTATCTCCAACTCCTTGCAATCCCTCCTCCCCATCCGCCTCCCCGCAAACATTCAAAGACATTATAGCAGGAACTAATTTTGTCTGGACTATTATTAGATCATGAGATCAGGGCAACATAGAGGTCGTAAAATGTTTCATTCTCTCTGAATGGCCATCGTGCCTCTATCAGGTACCATAACGTTAGGTTTGCTTATTGTGCAGATTGCTTGAGTTGCAAATTGCACATTATCCAGCTTAAACACCTGGCATTTACATTCATTATAACCCTGACAACCCCCCTTTATGGCATCCCATGAGGACCTTCCAATTGGTCAGAAGCACAAATGAATGTTATATGATTATGATGAGTAATGTGAGGGGCTATGGAGGAAAAAAAAAAAAAAAAAAAGAGAGAAAGGGAAACGGAAAACCAAGAAAGACTTGGAGACAAGAGGGAGGACTTTGGCACTGCAGAGCTTTTTGTTGAAGGTGTGCAGAGATCTCTGTGGCTGGAAGAGGACTCAGTGCAGCTAAATGGAGCTAAACCAGAAAAAAAAATAGCTTTCAGGAAGGGCCAAAGATGTGTCCTGGTTTGTCCTGGTTTGAGTTAGAACAGACCTAACTCTGTTTGGTGATTTTACTTTCTAAAAGTATTCCATCCCATATACATCATATCCGATATAGAAACTGGGGGTCAGTCCCCCCTTGCTAGAGTCCCCTGCTAGACTTCCCTTTTAAGACCCGAGTTTCCTGAATCTTAAGTTCGGGCATCTGGTACCTGGACCCTGCCCCCAGGGGAGCTGGATTCATCTGGTACTGGGACTGATCTGGTACCGGAGCCTGGATGCCTGCTGCAGCCAACTTCTGCGGTGATATAGTTATCATTGAAAGGGGGTTTGGGTTTGGTATTGGGTTCTGTGTATACTTGCATATATATTATTTAACATTGTTATTATTATTAAAGTAGTTTTAGTTTTATTTTCCAATCCATAAGTCTCTTTGTCTCCCTTATCCTCTTGTGGGGCAGGTAATAAGGAGTGTCTGTCCCTGGGTTGGTAGTCAGCCCAGTCTCTAACCTCTACATGGTTCAAGAAAGGGGAGGTTGTTGCAGTCCAGGCACTGAACAAAGAGTTAGAGAGGTCAAGTACCTGGTGGTGTTTATTGTTTCTCAGTGATTTAAGGCTCATACCAGCACGTATTTCCATGTCTCAGTTTCCCCATAAGCACACATCAGGAATGGATTTGACATCTGCTACTCCTCCTCTTCTGTCCCCTCCTCTTCCAGTTCAGGGCCTTTGGACTGAAGCAGTCTCTTCCCCCAGTTCTTCCATACCTCACACTTTCTTAAACATAAGGGGCTTACAGGCTTGCTGGTAACTTGAGGCACAGCTAGATGTAGTTTTGAATCAAACAAATGTAACATCCAAATCAAGAGCTATTTTTCCTGCCTTATTTTCTGGCATGGAGAAGGCTTGTCGCTTTGAATTAGGTAGCTGCAAACTGAATGTATAAAGTCATTTACTGCACTACTACTTGGGTCTTTGGATTTTTATTGGCTCCTTCGTTTCTGCTGTCAGTGGCTGCTGGGCCATCTCTATCTCAAGAAGTCACATTGCATTTTGAACCTGTGTGTTATATTTTCTGTTTTATTTCTCAGCCAAGACCTAGTTCCACTACTCTAATGTTGTTATGCCTCAAGATTGTTTTTCAAGGGGTAGCAGAAGGTGGACAGAGTTTATCTCTTGCTTCTGAGGCCATATTTTAAGCTGAGGAGCCCTAGCTATACTTTTGATTTCAGGGAAACTGTAGATATTTTGCCATTGACTTCAGCAGAGCCAGATCTTCAGGGCTTATTTCACAGGCTGTGGTCAGACAGAAAAGTTGAAATAAACAGGCTTTATCTTGTGGGTCTTTAGTGGCCTAACAAGAGCCTGAAAATTGCCTCTAACTTTGCTAGTGCCACGTCTCCCCTCAGGAGGCATACAAAGATCATTCTGGGATGCTCCAAGCAGGCAGAGAAGAAAAAAAAATAATTAAGTAAGTTTAAATGAGACTCCATGTCTCCAGAGCTTGTTTCCATGGCTTAAATTATTTTAATTAATAAATAAATAAATGGGATTGAAAGTTGCCTGGGAGAGAGGCTGAGGTTCTGAGTTATTTTTAACCCCTCACTCCTCCCTCCCTTATTTTTGTTTTGCTTCCTCTCTGAGTGAGATCTGATGGTTGCTGGGTGCTATTGTGTGTATCTCTGTCTGGACTAATGAGACTTTACTGTGATAGAAAGCTCACAGTGAGGGCAAAGATGGATTTGCCTGTTGTGTTCAGGGCTTGTGCATCATAGGGTACCAGCTGGTCAAGGAAGGGTGACCTTGATTTTAAGGGCCAGTTTTGTTACAGCCTCACAATTTACAAGTAATCAAGTAGCATACTGACAACGAGAGTTAAAAAATGTATTATTGAGGGCTGTACAAAACTGACCTAGTCAACAGGCAAACTGCTCTTTGCTACTCTTTCTCACTTTGTGTGCTCTGATTTGCTTATTTTTGATGTGCACTGATGCCAGGGTAGTTAAATATCCATAATGCTGGGCCCTACCTAAACCTATATAGAAAAAGATATCAGTCTTAGAAGACCTAAGCAGAAAAGAGAGGAATATATGTCAAGGACTAGCATCACATTCTGTACAGATAGAAAAGATATTGCTGAGGAGTCTTCAGCCTGAGCTTTTTAAAGCAATGCATCAGAGACAACAGGATACATGTGGTCTATTTTCCCACAAAAAGGACAAGAGTTTGTGAGTAGTCTTGTAATGTACTGGTATGTAACCTAGGATGTCCCTGTCTAAAATTATAGATTTTAATCTTGCTTGATTGCCTTGGAGGATTTATATTGTTAACAGTACCAGAATTGGACTCACAGAGGTGGTGGCTGGTCCTCAAAGAAGAAAAGGTGATTTAATCAGTAAGAAAGCCTAGTGCAAAGACTTAGATGGTTGTCGGTACGTTGCAGCCTTTAAAATTATCCATTATGTAATTCTTAAAAATAGTCCTTTGATAGAATCATCAGCCACTGTTGAAAATATACCTTTTGCTTACCACAGGCATAATGTGACCAATTCAGCAATCCTCTTGACAAATCAGTTTCTTATGGCAAAGTCCTACAGATAGGAATGAAATAATCAGAATTTTCTAGAAATAACACTGAAAGAGCACATAGAAACACAGAAACATCAACACAGCCAGAAAGAACCTTCAAGATCATTAAGTCCAACTAAAAATCCTATGCTACTGTTATCCCTAAACCATCCCCCTAAATATGATATATATTATTATAACATATGTAAGTATATAATATCATCAATCAAATATAATCTATTTGATAATGTTTTGAACTCACAGGTAGGTAGCCATTAATGTTACTATACTTCCTAAAGATTTTTCTAAGGGCATACTCAATTCAGTATCACAGATGTGTATAAATCCATGTTTCCTCTCTCATGTATCTGTAGACAGTATAGATATCTATGATAGCTATATAAGTGAAAGAAATTAATCCCAGTGAGGAGATACACCAGCAGATTGAAAAGTATAGTTATGTAACTGAATTTTGTGAGAACTGCTTGACTGAACCAACAGTCTATTTCTACCTCCAGATAATGCACAACTTTGGGTGTTATAGAACAAATGCTAAAACCGACATAAGGGAGAAGCACACTAAGTTTCTTTTCCACTTTGCACCTATGCAACTGACTTATTCCTAGAGGCATGAGGGTTATTTTGCTAACATTTTTTGTCTGAGACAGTGCAATTGTGGATATTCTCATTATGTATATGAATGTCTAATCCTATTTGGAATTACAGTAAGGTCTTGGGTTTTGTGGAACCTTGTGACAGTTTGTTGCACAGGATAACTATACAGTGTAGTTAAAAAAAAATAAAAATCTTTTGTCTGTTTCAAATGCATTCTCCCTTTCCGTTTACTGGCACTCTCCTTCAAACTGATAATTTATGCATATATATTTTATGCAGGAATTTCATAGAAAACCTGCTGATCAGGATAATGGTTTCTTGGGAGAATTAGGGTAGTATCACAGGAATTTGTTTCTTGGCATCTCTTCCTTCAAATGTTGAGTGTATGTATTTACCTGAATATTGTTACTATATTAAAAAACAATTAAGCACATAGTCAATTTATATAACAGGATTTCTGCAGTAACAGGTTGTGATTAAATAAAAAAAAAGGACTAGTTGAATAATATGCAAAAAGGGATGCTGCTGGGCAATGTATCTCAGAACATGATGGATCATCCATTACTATGCTATCTTCACATGCGAATTGCATTGGTTTTAAAGATGTGCATTATCCTAGACAAAATAGAGGGATCTGATTCAGAAAATATTGCATAAGATTCTATGATTTGTACATGAAGTCACACTAAAAATCACAGTGTGTCCTTGACTCTAGAGAAAATGATGAAATATTTTTTGTTACTACTGTTGATTAATTTTGTTAGATCAATTTTACATTTATATCATGTTTCAAGTTGTTGAGTTGCTTTTGTCCCTTTTGATTGGCTTAGAAATGTATTGGTTACTTTGTTTGTGCCATATAATGATATTTTAAATAAAAGTGTTGCAGAAGCTGTTGTTCAGGATAAATTCCCTTTGAACTGAGTAGGATATTAGGAAATTTTAAGTTTTCTATAGAAAATGAGTCAATAAACCTGATGCCATAAAATATAAAGCAATATCTTTTCAGTAGGAGTTTTCACTATTTTTATAGGACACGAGAAACTGAGTGTGAATCTCTCTTGAATTTTGCAATGTGGTTCAAAATACGTAGGGATGGCTGATAGTTTACTGTTAAATTCTAAGGGGTTGAGAAATAAGACAAAGATGGAACCAGTGGAAGGAAGCGGACATCTTTTACCCTTAAATATTTATGCTGGCTGATATTTTGGCCTGAACTGTGTAATTATGAATCAAATTTGTGAATTCCTCTTAATTGTTTAATAGAATCAGTAATTTCAGAGTACCTTTTGCAAGACTGCATATAAGACAGTTCTCTGACTCAAATCCTCTTTTTAGAGTTTATTCCTATTTGGCTATCTTCTTTCCCCTACTTTATCTGGTTTCCCCCTTGGTATCTGCAAAAGGCTAACATTGTGTAAAGCTACAGAAACAGCACAAATTTACCACTCATAAAACTATCTTCAAGCATGAGAAACAGAGCATTCAATTTCCCTATCCAGAGCTGCACCCTTAAGTTGGCATTGATAAAACTGCTCTTTATTTGGTGTCACAAAAGCCTAGTCCAGAAAAACTTCCTTATATTTTTGGACCTTTCCCTTTCCATCTCTATGGTGGCCAGATGCCTTCCTGCTGTGAACCACAAAAAGGTTGCAGATGCTGGGGACTGGCACACAGCGGGCAATGTAAACCAGCTCAGATTCATGGATCTGTGCTGTTTTATGACAGTAGAGGGTCAGCAGGGAATGGTGAACCCTTGATGGAATTTGCACTTTGAACAGGCTTAGCTTTTTTCTGCTAAACTTTATTGGCATCCTTTTATTTCCTTCTCCTTTCTGAAAAAATATCCCAAACTTCCCGAGTGATGGTCTGTCTCACTCCGTCCTCCTCCTCCTCTCCCAACTAGATCATGCTGTTGAGTCTGCAAAAGTTTAATCATAATTAGTGCCAACCTCTAACTACTCACTGCTTGCTAGGAATCCGAACTGTCAGCTCTGCCTGTCAGAGGGCTGCAAGGAAATGAAGCATTTGGAGGCACAGAGATGTGAGAAGGAGGAGGAGAGATGTCCCTGCGCTACAAAGCACATTGCTATTAAAGTGTCAGTTTTTTGGTTTACTGTTGCAGTTTGTGTGAAGAGTTTATGGATCAGCAGATAACAGTAATTATCACAGAGACTTTTCTGCTAAAGTCTAATCTAACCTTTTATAGTTTTGTACCACAGGGCCTCAATCTCCTCAACCTCCCCTTATTTTTTAAGACCTTATTGGGTGATTTTATTATTTTATTTTTATTTTTTATGGCTGCTAAATCATCAAATTTGACACCTGACACCTTCACACATACACAAAAAAAGGATGCATAGATTAATTGAATGAGGGGGTGGATGGTAGAGTTTTATTAAGAATACTAATCTAAAGAGTTTATTATAGCAAAACCCAGGAACAGAATAACTTTATTAAAAAGAAATGAAGAAGGGAATAGGGAAGAGTGAAAACATGCAGAAGGTGAGATGTTGCCCTCAAATTTAAAGCACTTGAAAATTTATTGAATCACAGTCAGGCCTTGCAAATACTGGTCTTAATCCAGGTTAGTTTTATCAAAGGCAATGCTTTTACTCTCAGCCTTTCGCTCTCTACAGCTACCTGAAAGGAGGTGTTACCAAGATGGTGGTAGGTCTCTTCTCTAGGGCTAACAGTGAGAGGAGGAGAGGAAATAGTTTCAAGAAGCAGGATGAGATATAAGGAGAAAATTATTTTCTGAAAGGATTGTAAATTCTTGGAATAAGCTGCCCAGGGAGGTTGTGGAGTCACCCTCCCTGGAGGTGTTTAAGAAACATTTATGTATGGTACTTAGGGACATGGTTCAGTGGTATGTTAGTGATAGATATGGTTGGACTTGATGATTTTAGACTTCTTTTCCAATCTTTGTGATTCTGTGACTTTGTGGGAACAGTATGGGAGGGCTTATCCAGAAAATGGGAGAGTGAAGATAAATTGAAAAATATCTTCACCATCACTGCTAGAAGTGATTGAAAAACTACCATATGGCAACTTTTAATTTAAGAGTTTTGTTGGGTTTTGGGTTTGTTATTTTTCTCTTTCCATAAACTAAAGGGTTTAGGATGGAAACGTTGTGAAACATTTAGAGGTGCCTTTTGCTTTTCTTTTGTGGAAATACAATTTTTCAATAAAAATATTAAAAATATTTGTAAAACATGGTGTGTCATTTAAATAGAGAGACAAAGGCTTTTATTATTTTTATTGTTGCTGGCACAAGACTTTTTTGTGCAAGCATTACAAAGACATCCTGATAGGGTTAAATTCTGACATTATGATACTTTTTTTTCCCCTCTCTAGACTCTCCCACTTCTCCAGCAGATAAAAAAGAAAGAAGTAGCTCTAGAAACTAATGATGCAAGAGAGCTGGGATGTGTTTTGCCTCCACCACCACTTATGTTTTCCTTTAAAACACTTCAGAACTGCCAGCATAGGATTTAATTTTCTTTGTTCAGAATTTCATTACATGGCAAAAATCATCACAAAAATGATTATTTACTTCTGTTTATTTTGAGTAGATGTGTATGTTTTTAACAATCTCTTGATTCACAATTTTAGTGGGGTTTGGAGAGAACATGCCAATAATCAAAGCCCCAATATAGTACTGGGAACTGCTATGAAGAGCTTTTAAATTTAATGGGGAAGGCTGAAAAAGTCTTTTTTACAGATGGAAAGTCAACACACCATGTGAGATATCTGATGAAAAGTTAATGCTTGTAGCTTAGATATCAATGATCATCCTAAAGATGGTCAATGCACAATATAGTTGCAATTGTATAAAGTTCTTCAGATGTCAGAGTAAGCCACAGTTCAGCTCTACCAGTTCTTTGAAAGTGTCTGGTCTTTTGGAAAACCATCTCACTCAGTTTCATTTCTCATCACATTTCTAAACAGGGAGTTGATGATTCTAAGGGCAGATGGAGTAGGAATTGGAGTTGTATCTTTTGCATGTAGGATTTTAAGCTCGTTTAATCATGTGTAAGTTTACTTGATGTGACGCTAGCCACGTAGTCCAGTTGTGGCTGGGGCGTATTTCCTGCTATTACAGTGGGGAAATGACAGATAATCCTACATGAACCATGGAGTTATCATACCCCTTTAAGAAGAAGCTGTAGTTAATGTATTACTCAGAGTGAACTAAGACTACAAGGGAGCTTGGTGTGACATTAGTGAAGTCTATTAGCTAATGTCTTCCATGTACTACAGAAATAAATAAATCTCTGAGCCATCCTGGTCCACCAGCACAAATACTGGGAGTGATATTGGTTAAAAGAGAAGATAAAGCCAAACTAAACTGTTATTAACACACGTGTCTGTCTAATGAAAAGTTATCTAGCAAGAGAGAGGCAGAAATCTTTATTAATCAATTTAACCTCATTCAAAAATGCGCACTGTAATTCATACCAGAGTTTGAGTTATCATGAGCATTTTAAATATAGTTGAGTGTAAGAGCTGTCTCCTCACTGGACAAGCCTTTAAACGGTTACAGTACTTCATCTGTCAGTTCATGGAGTATTCATAAGAGAGGATCCAGAAAATCTATAGCTCTCTACATTCATATTTACTGTAGATGACTGAGAAAGCAGTGAGATACATAATCTTTTTTGTGTATGTCTTTGCCTAAATCACTAGCACAGGTGATGGAGGACATTGCTAGGTGACCTTCTGTCTGTTTTGTCATATGTTTGAATCACAGCTGACTTAATATAGGGTTTTATTGTTTTAAATTGCATTCCATAATTGTTAGATTCGTTCATGGTTAAGGTACCAACCTGAGAATTGAGAGGTCTGATACCATTTGTAAAATGAGGGAAGGTTTCATCACAAACATATTTTGAAGTTAATACAGTAACATACAATGTTTTCTTGAACACAGTAAGTCCATACAGTCTACTCAGAGAGCTTCTCTATTTTGTGTTTTGTCTTGTCTCCATGATGCGAAGGTGGGATATCAGGTCTGCAAAGCTATTGAGGTACAAAGTACCAACTGTAGTGTAATTACCTGCAGGGACATCAAGAAAGAGTCATAAAAGGGAAAATGTGGTCAAGCAATGCCAAGATAAACTACAGCTTCTGGAAAACCGTATGGGGAAAAAGATTTTCTTTTTAATTTTTAGAAGAAATTTAATGACATCAGATAGCAGTACCTTTTCAGGGTATAAAACATGCCAGAAAGATGCAGTGAATGTTATTTGTCTTGCCTGAGTATCACTGTGGGTACATACAGTCTTGGTGCAGAAACCTATTGTTGGTCCAACTCCTGTGCCATCTCCTGCTCACAACATAGTAGATGGGGAACATCCTCAATGCACAGGTCCTCTTCTGATGCTCAGCACCAGGATGAACTCATCTTGGAAGAATATTAGATGCCTAATTGTAATATCTTCCTGGATGTCAGACTTATTGCTTCTTTACTTGTTTTTATTCTATCATCCGGAAAGTTGTGGTTTGGCAAAAATGAAAAACAAACAAACAAACAAACACACCACAAAAAAAACCATCAAACCCCCCCAAAAACAATCAAAAAAACCCAAACCAAAACTATACACACAACAAAATGTCCCTAAACTTTAATCTTTCTCCTTAAAGTATAAGAGCCCAGCCCTCTTCAGCTTGAAATGGCAGAGGAATGGCACCAGTGAACATGAAATGTAACATTTCACTTAACAGGAGAGCAGACTCCTGATATTTGAGGTCTCTGAGAAGCCTGTGTCAAATGGCAGATGTGGCACTGCTGAGCAGGCTTTACTCTTGCTGGATTTAGCACAGTTAGAGCATTTGAACTGTTCTAGTCAGCTGTGAAGATAAAATTTCCTTTTTTTGTTTTATTCTGAATCTGACAGAGAGAGGAAAATTAAATGCCCATCTTCCAGATACACTGAAGAGCAGTTTTATTTGTGTTATAATAGGAACTATACTCATCTTGTAGACAAAATATAAAACATGTCCCCACACACTTAAAATTACTTCTTTTTTCTCTTCCCCGAGTCCCTCAAATTTTGACATTGTTTTTATAATGTCTGTCTCCTTTCTTTGGTCCTCAGAGATATTCACTATCATTTATCTAAGAACTTTCTTACTCACCTGAATATATGTTTTAAAAACTGAATTTCTTCCCCAGCAGTAGCTGTATTCTATTTTCTTCAAAAACAGACTCACAGAATCACAGAATCATTATGGTTGGAAAGGACCCTCAAGATCATTTGGTCCAACAGATTGCCCTACACTACTCTTATCCCTAAATCATCCCCTGAAGAACAACATCTATCCTCTTCTTAAAAACCTCCAGGGATGGCGACTCCACCACCTCCGTGAGCAGCCTATTCTAATATCTCACCACTCTTTCAGTAAAGAAATTCTTCCTAAAAACTGTAAGAAAGTAATTTCTGAGACAATATATAGCAGCTTGGATTGCAAAGGATCCCAGCATCTTCTTTCCTGAGCTCCACACCATGTATCTGACAATGCTGTTACTGCTTCTGGTCTTTTCATTTTTGAAATTACCCATGTAACCAAAGGCAGCAATTAATTTCATGGCTTTTCTGGAAAGCAAAGGAGCCAGGAACAGATATCCGGGCCTTTTCACTTCAGCTACAAATTGATTTTAGCTCTTGCTGTGGAGTTTGCAGTTGGTCTTTAGCATCTGGAATATAATTTGTTGAGGAGTATCCAGTACAAATTAAAGCCTGTAAAAACTTTGTTTTGGACACTTTCTTTTCAAGAGTGAATTTTACTCCCAGAAATTGCAGAGAAAGAGAGAGAGAGAGAGACATCTTAGACCTCTTGACACTTCTTCCAAAGCCGCTTGCAAGTATCTCAGCTCTGTGCAGTAACCCTTTGGGATTATGTACTTTTAGCCTCCTTTTAGAACTGGGGAAGAAAGAGCTGCCTACAGGTGATATGAGAGACATGTCACAAATGTATTTATTCATGGTTTGACACACACAGGACACCTACAGGACTTATGTTTGATGATTTTAGACCTCAGAAGACCTATGGAAGCACCTCAGCTTAATCACTCCAGTTTTGAAAGTTCTGTCCTAAGACATTTGACAAAAACAGTGTTATCATGCTGGTGATGGAAGCAGACAGAAAACCTAAGAGTTTGGCTCTCCCAGTGTTTCCCTTACATATCAGCTACAGTCAGTCTCTTCTATAGTACAGCAGAGTATGTCGGCCTACAAGGTTATGGAAAAGTGCAGGGATTTCAGCTGAATTTAGCTAACAAGAATTACATTTTGGGAAATCCAGTAGGGTAAGCAGTTGGGGTTTTTTGTTTTTGTTTTGTTTCGTTTTTTTCCATTTTAAAGAGCGTGATATCTGCTAACATAAAAGCAATCAAAATCACTGGTTTTTTTTTCCCAGGAGAACTGGTTTCTTTGAATGTCAAGATGGGATGATGGAAAAGGAGTGAGGAATAAAAATGGGGAAAACTGGAAGTCTGAAGACTTTTCCTCAGTAATATTTTTAAATAAGAAAATCCATCACCAAAAGTTCCACATCTGCTTTGTTTCACAATACTTCTAGGAATCTGTGAAGTGAAATCAGCTGGTTAATATTAAAAGCAGGGAGATGTCAGACCTATAATATGCATGTCCCTACTCATTGTCAAATCTATTCTCCTGCAAAAGCAGAAAGCCGTGCAACATCTTCTGGGGAGAATAGACTATAGTTTTATATATATAAACATAGTGGTTCAGGAACCTCCCTCTGCAGTGGCACTTAAAGGCTGGAAGCTTCCTTAAATAACAGTGCCTCTGAGGACCATTCAGCCTGCTAGCAGCAGAGGAACTATTTAACTCTGCTTGGTACTCACAGGCACCCAGTTTAACACCCTCCTTTGCACCTGCAGCAGGGAAAGCACTGAGAAATGGTTACCTTCACTCTGCTTTTTCTACCATTGCTCATACATGCATCATGACCCATGACTCACTGACAGTGTCCAAAACCTCACGGTGCTCTCCAAGACTGGTCATTTCACTGACCCTAAGGCAGATCCATTCTGGTATTGTTACCTCATATAGGTGTAGATTCAATGCTTCCCACCTAACTACACCTTACAGACTTTATCTAACTCCTTGGTCACCCTTCTTCCACCATCTCCACTACTTCCCCTTAAAAGTTTCCACTGAGAAAGAAGGAATTTTTGCTGTTAATATTATTTACTGTTGAGGCCAATAAGCTGGTTAATTAATATCTGTCTGCAGGTACTTATTTCAATTAGAAGATGTCTGGAAAATACTGCAGAATCTGGGAAACTCCTGGAAAAGAATGGAGTTGTTCCAGTTTGATCAGATAAACAAACATCTTTGAATCCTTTTCTGTCATGTTAACATTTTCTGGAGGCAGGTTTCATTCAAGAAAACAAACAAAATCTCACAAAACTCCGTAAACAAACAAACACCACAAAAAAATTTTAAAAAGAGAGCAGCAAATTTCTTGTTTGAGTCTTTCAAAAGTGTCTTTTATAACAATAATACACTGAGGAAAAAGTCTTTCCCATCTCTCCACACTTCTTGGTTAGTTTTGATTTTCAATACATCCTGATTATTTACATGGAATTGCTACAAGAATTATCAGAGGTGACTTTAAATTGATGAATTTAGTAAAGCTTTTGTTGCAATTGGATTCATCCCCTTTCCAATTACTTAAGAATTTGGCCACTCTTTTTTGTGATGGAGGAATCACTGAGATGTTCTTGTGCTGGGGTGACTCTTTCCCCCTTTGCAGAGGAGTTTATTTCAGAAATAGAAAATCACAATTCAGAGCTGTGTCTCCAACAGTGAGAGGTCACTGTTTCCAGACCTTTCAATTAGAGGGGCAGAGAGTTGAAAAAAAGTACAACTCCAAGTCAAAACTGTAGAACACAGTTTAAGTTATCTTTTGACAAAGCTGATCAAGTTACTTTGGTACAGATGGCCCTTTTCTTATCTTGTGTAGATCTGTTACTGGTAATATGTAGTTTGAATATGGTTTTTACAGGGAAATTTCCCTATGGTCTTTTTTTGGTAATTTGTTATTGGAAAATATACCAGACTCTGAGCTTTCCAGAGCACTGTTTATAACATAGTCACTGCTGCTTCATACCAGAGAGTTTCTATGTTTGACTCACTGGTTTCTGATGCAGGAGATTTCTAGCTGCTCCCAGGACAGTGATACCATGTGAATTACCCTTTTCTGACTCTCCTGTGCTGTCTATAAAATATGGGTAGCAACTGTTCCAATGTTTGCATGCTTTAATCTAGTCCCTCTTGATGGTAAATTCTTTGACTTCAGAGGAGTTGTACAACTCATTTACACCAAGAGAAAGTCTACCTTCAAAATATTATTGACCTGTTCTCCAACTCTTTGAATAAAGAACACACTAAGCTTTCCTGAAATAAGAGATGAGAGTGAGCAATTGGCTTAGTTAGAGCAGACTTCCTGTGAGATGCCTATCTCAAAGGGGGAAGAACAAGCTGTTTTTCCACAACCTGATTCTGTGTGTCACATGTATAAAACAGGACCTGATAGAGTGAGATGATTATCAGCTACAGTGAAAGAAGAGGAAGAGCTGGGGTAGCAGTAGGAGGGAACCTTCACAACAACTTTAAAGGAAACATGTTTGAAATATAATGAAAGGTCTTGTTGGGCTGTAAAAAGAGAGAGAGAGAGAGAGAGAGAAAGAAAGAAAACAGCAGCCAGCCCTGGCTGGTTTATTGTTTTGTTAACAGTGTGTCACTGAGTCTAACAGAAGGAAGCTTCTCCCACATATGTCCTCTCACACAAACCCAACTGTCACAACATCCTGAGCATTAAAGCATAGCTTTAATCCTGTGCAGCTCTGCCCCAGTTCTGCAATGCACATGAAGAAGAGAAAGCGGAATTACCAAGCAGATTTTCTAGGGGAATGTAGGACGTTCTTGACAAGTTAGGGTTAATTGTCATGAAGATAGCAGTTCCCCAGCATCATTTCTTTCTCTGTTAGAAGGGTCCCCCCTTCTCATGTCCTTTTCCCTTCACTGTATGTGTTATGTCAATCTAATTTGTTCAGCTCAGTGGTTAAACAAATAACTGTAAACCCAATGATTATTCAGATGCATGGCAAGAGGGGGTGGCTCTCTGAAATGATAGTTACTTGGTTATCTAATGATACATAAGTTGTGTAAGAAAGGACAAGGTTTGGGAAAGCAGCAGACAGAGAACAACTAAAAGAGTGAATTAAAAAAGAAGGGACTTCCTAAGTGTTGACTGATTTTTGACTGTGTCCTGCTGCAGTTGAGTAGACTGGGCTGAGTGAAGTTGGTTATTGGAGCATGATGTGGAAAGAGTGTAGAGGAAATCTACTTCCAAAGATTTCCATCGAAGTCCCAGCGATGACTGGTAAAATTGCTAGAGAAAATGAGGTTTTCTGTAACCATTGGGTCCTAGAACAAGATCCTACAACAAAATGTGTTTCAGGCAGATAAGGCCTCTAAGGATCTTTGCAAGATGTCCGACCCAATAAGGTGTAATTCCACCTGTGCTCATGAATTCAATTTCCCGCCTTTTATATGGTTTCTGAGTTCTCATAAATCCTCAGGGATGTTCAGTCTTTCACAGTTAGATCATTTGATTTTCCTAAAATTCGAGAATTGCAAATGAAAGGAAAAGGGAATTTCTTCCCACAAATTCTTCTTTATGTTGATTTCCAGAGATAATAAATTCTTAGATTTAGATCAGAAAATGATAAATAAGCTGTTATCACAGAATCACAGAATATTAGGAGTTGTAAGGGACCTCAAAAGATCATGTAGTCCAAACCCCCTGCCACACCAGGATTCTCTACACCAGGTCACTCAGAAGTGCTTCCAGACGGGTTTTGAATACCTCCATAGAAAGACACTCCACAACCTCTCTGGGCAGTCTGTTCCAGTGCTCTGTCACCCTCACTAGGAAAATTTTTTTTCTTGTATTCATGCACAGCCTCCAATGCTTCAGCTTACAAACATTGCCTCTTGTCTTGTCACTGAGGTTCACTGAGAAGAGCCTCACCCCATCCTCCTGACACACACCCTTCACATATTTAAAAGCATAGATGAGGTCACCCTTTGGCTCCTCTTCTCCAAGCTCAAGACACCCAGCTCCCTCAGCCTTTCCTCAGAAGGAAGATGTTCCAGCCCCTTCATCATCTTGGTGGCTCTGCACTGGACTTTCTCAAGCAGTTGCCTATCCTTCTTCAACTGACAGACCCAGAACTGGATACAATATTCCAGATGCCGGCTCACCAGGGTAGAGTAAAGAGGAAGAAGAACCTCTCTTGACCTACTAACCACACCCCTTCTAATCCACCCCAGAATCCCACTGGCCCTCCTGCCCACAAGAGCATACCGCTGGCTCATGGTCGTCCTTCCATCTACCAGGTCCCTTTCCCCTTCGCTGCTCTCCAACAGGTCAGTCCCCAACCTATACTCATCCATGGGGTTGGTCTTTCTCCGGTGCAAAACTCAACACTTGGCCTAGATGAATTTCATTCACTTTGTCCCAGCCCAACTCTCCAGCCTGTCTAAGTCTCACTGAATGGCATCACAACCCTTCCGTGTGTCAGCCACTCCACCCAGTTTTGTGTCATCAGCAAACTTGCTGACAGCGCACTCTGTTCCCTCATCCAGGTCGTTAATGGATAGATTGAAAAGTACTGGTCCCAGTACTGACCCCTGAGGGACTCCACTAGACACAGGCCTCCAACTAGACTCCATCTCATTGACAAATCATTCACTTCTGTTTTTCAACCAGTTCACAATCCACCTCACTACCCAATCAGTCAGAACACAATTCCTCGTTTTATTTGCAAGAATACTGTGGGAGACAGTGTCAAATGCTTTACAAAAAATCAAGATAAACCACATGTACTGCTCTGTCATCATCTATCCACCTGGTTATGTCCTCATCAAAGGCTATCAGGTTAGTCAAACATGACTTCCCCTTGGTAAACCCATGTTGACTGCTCCCAATGACCCCCTTATCCTTGATATGCCTAG